>JAXQQM020062311.1:0-52639 GCA_034641835.2 Pinus albicaulis
TGTGGTCCCTAGGAGAGGCAATTAAGGGCACCGATCCATATCGACATCTAGGTGGAACGGTCTTAGGTCAAGATTCAGAAAATAGGAGAGGGTGTATCTCTCTTCTCTACCTGCACTATCCCTCGAGCTTGACTCTCTGGAGGAGAGATTTCCAGGTCCACTTAACAGATTTGGATTTCGATCTTTAATAAAATTTATATGTTTAATAGTTTGAGCGTCCTTGGAGATTTAACTCTCCACTCACTTATTCCAAGGCCCTACAACCTAGCTAGTTGGTGTATGATTATTGACAATGATACAAAAAATTCTAGTTGCTTTTAATTATAGTGCTTGATTTTAAATTGGCTGTTACTTAAGTCAAGGGTATATGGAAGTGAAACTGATGGTGTTTGTTGATGTAGAAGAAATCAATGAAAACCTTACTACATGCTAATGCAATAATTTCCTTTCGATGAAAAGAGATCTCTACATGGGTTCTACAAAACTAAGTAAGCAAAAACTTTGTTTTTCTTTTCAGACACTTTTCACTTCACACAATCCATAAAACTATGAAAAATACTAAAATGTTTCAATGCACTTAATGCAAACTAACAATGTGTTGTGGTAAAACACAACCCCCCAATTTTTGACTTGTTCACATCAAATAATGGGGACCCTTTATATAAAATTTTGGCTAAACACCTTTTAGGATTGTTATTTTAGTTGATTATCATACGCTTTTGTTAATTTTTCATTTTCTTTGGATTCTTGTTTTGATTGAATCGATTTTTTATAAGCCTCCCATTGACGCTTGTTTTGCCTCATTTGGTCAACTGGTTTAAAAATGGTACTCCTTTGAAGTACCATCATTTTTCTAGTCTAGGTTAAAAAATCTATTTTTTATTCTTTTTCGGAGTGGCTGTAGTTTAGAAAATTTCATAGCTAAACTAAACATCATTAAAATAAAACCAAAATAAAATTTCAAAAAAAAAAAAAAAAAAATTATTACATCATCGGATCCGTCGCAGATCGCAGATCGCAAATTTCAGATTCATCGCAGATTGCAAATTTCAGGACCATCGCAGATCGTAAATCACAAATTCAAATCCGTCGTAGATCGCAGATCACAAATTTCAGATCCATCGCAGATCGCAAATCGCAAATTCGAATCCGTCGCAGATCGCAAATTTCGGATCCATCGCAGATCGCAAATCACAAATTTCGGATCCATCGCAGATCGCAAGATCGCAATTTCGCAATTTCGGATCCATCGCAATTTTTAGAACATGCACATTTAAAAAACCCCGATCAAAGGTTCTTGCGATATGTGATGTGTTAAAAATTTGTTAATATAAAGTTTTTGTTTCACCTCACGTCACCCTCACCTCACACTCCACTCACCATATCCTTCCACAAACTTACATGGATGAATTAATGAGTTTTGATTGATTTCAATGGTTTGTTTTATGGATTTTGGGTTTGGATTGATTCCAATGGTTTGTAAATTAATTTTTATATTTTTATATTATAATAATTATATTATAATTATAATTTTTATTATAATTTTAATATAATTTGAATTATAATATTAATTATATTTAAATTAACTTTTTCAAATCATTTGTATATTAATTTAATTTTGTAACTTAATTAATTTCTAAATTAGATGATAATTAATTAGAATTAATTGTATATATTAGTTAGTTAATAATTAATTTAGAATTAATTATTAGATAATTAGAATCTAATTTAGGATTAAAATTCTAATTAAAAATTCTGATTTTTAGCCCAGCAAATAGAATTTTCAGATTTATGCCAGATTTGACTCATCAACTTTGGAGGCTCATAGAATGAGTTTTACTTGGCCAAATGAGGCCCAGGACGGCTTGTTGGAAAGATAAAATCAAGGAGAACATTTCTGAGGAGGTTCCACTAATAGATTTGGTCATTAATTGGGTCAAAAATCATGCAGAAAATCAAACTCCGAATTTCTAAAGCAAAATCAATTTTCTGATTTATTTTATGCATTTTCATTTGTCCAAGCCTCTTCTAATTGAAGATTCGCTCATCAATGATATATTTGGCCAATTAAACTATCCTAGGCATCAATAGAGAGCTTATATTTTATTTTCAATGATTTATTTAAATTAAATTTGATTGGATTTGTTTTAATGCCAGAAATGGTATTTTGATTTTATTGTTACATTTTAATTCATTTTGATTTCTTTTTGCAGGAAAACAGTAGAAGATATATGGAGAAAATGACTTCAATCAATGAGAATGCTCCAGCAATTAAAAGATTGGAATTTTTGAGCAAATAAAAGTGATTGGGAAGATTTTCTTCAACAAATTTTCATCTCAAGAATTCCTTTGCAAATATTATAAATAGCGGATTGCAGAATGGAATAGAGGCTGCTCTCCTCTACAATTCCAGACTTCTAAAAGCATTTTTGTAATATGGATTTAGAATTGTAGATGGGGAGGAGAGAAAATTTCAGATCTGAACATTAATGAGGGTTTATTCTTTATATCTTGAATTATGCATGATGGGCAGAGTTTGCATTTCTGCAGCTCTAGTCTTGAAAGCAGAAATTCAAGTAATGTAAAGTACTGTTAGAGACCAGGATCAGAGAAGCAGATTCAATTAACTGGTATTTTTGGCATTTCTGTATCAAATACCAATTTCATTTTTATTTTAATAAAATTGTTGTTTCATTTTATTCATGTTTTGGCATTTCTGTTGATATGGATAATTTGTCTCAAATTGTTAAGTATCTCTGCTCTTATGAATTAAACTCTGATTTCTGAGTAACCATTATTCAGAAATTTGTCTTCTAACACAGATTTATTAAATAATAATGTGTTGTGAATTTCTTCCACATATTATTGTTTAATTATTAGTTTGACTGATATGATAATCGATATCATTTTTGTGAATTTCTTCCGGAGTGTTGTTGATTTATTATTTTAGTCAAATGGTCTCAATAGAATGTGTTTGGTACTCACAAATGTGAGCTAATTGAATTTCTTCGTTAGCTTAACATTAATTTAAAACCAGACATATTTTAATTCTCATTATTTAATCATCTTGCTCTTAGTTGGGTTAGATTTTCATCTACCTAATTGAGATATGATTTAGATTAATTTATTTTTGCTTGCATTATAGAATAAATTTGCAATTAGATTAAATTTACATTCTTTTAAGTCCTCTTTTCAAAGAGGAAAAATCTTAGTTGTGGTTTGGCTGAACCCAAATCAGCTTAAGGGTCATTCTCTTGCCTGATCAGCAAGAAGAATTGATCTGATATCCCTGTCTATTGGTATTTAAGGAAACATCATAAACCAATAGCAATAGGGAAAAGGTAACTAGACCTAGTTAAACCAGTCGGAGCCACTATGATAAACGGAAAAGGAGCTGTATTAAGGTCCGGACCGGGTGGTTATCCCCCAATGTTGTAGCATCGATTTTCGAGGCTTCAACATTTTTGGCGCTAGAAGGAGGGCCTGAAACTTGTTGTCTGTTGAAGTCTTTTCAATTTTAACATTTTATTTAATCACGATGGCTCCTTTTAAACTTCCAATTTGGAGTTGTATCCATGGACGTGCATCTTCCAATACTCCACCCGAAGTGGTAAGACTCTTGTCTCGGGTAAAGTTTAATGGTGAGAGACATTCTTCTGCTTTTAATCATGTCCTTCAATTTATTCAAAATGTTTCAAATTATGATTTTCAAGGAATTGATGAAGGCATTTTATGCAGAATTTTTACTCTCACATTTGCGGCAGAAGCCAGAAACTGGTGTAGAACTCTTCCGGTTGCCTCAATTCACAGCTGGGATCAATTTGTTACAATTTTCGTTTGTAAATTTGACCACTATGATTATGATCAGGTATGTGATGAAATTGAATATCTATGAAATGAAAATGAGTCTGTTAGAGATTTTAATATTCGATTTCATTTGAATTGTTTAAAATTTAATGTCAAAGATGAACCTATGAAAGAAGAATCACTAGATTGGTTTGAACATAATTATTCTCTTCCCCCTAGTCCCGATCCATATGAAATTAGTTCAAACTTTGTTCCATCCCCTTCTAACATAAATGAGAATTCCAATTTGGGTGTGCAAATAAATTGTGATGAAGAGGTTTCACAAAGCTTGGAAAATATTTCTAATCAAATGCAAGAAGACAACAACAGCAATTTTGGAGAAAGACCTGCATTGGAATCTGAAAGTTTCTTTGCATTAAATTCAGAAAATCAGATTGCAAATCAGCAAGTGCAAGCAACAATCAAAGTAAATAATAGCATGCAAACTGCTGTACAAATTTCTGAATCTTTTCATGATGAACAAATGTTGAAATCAGAGCAGCAAAGCAATCTTCTTCAAAAAAGCGTGAGTATGCAAAGGAATGATTTACAATCTAAAATTTACAATGAGCATAATGTACAAGAATTCTCAAACAGAAACATTTTTAAATGCATTATTTCAGATTCACATTTTTCCCTTTATCCTGATATTTTTAATGATGGTAATTTTTCCCCTCTTGGTGTTAATGATATTTCAGAAAATACAGAAGCTGATCTAAATGAATTACCATTAAATTTTTATCAAGATAGAGAAGCAATTAATGATCATTCTTTTGCCATTAATGAACATGAAATTCTTGTTCCTCCTTGTTTCGATATATTGGATGAGATTGAAGGGAATTCTAAAGAATCTTGTGAAGTCATTTATGATAATTACTCTAACATAGAAGATGTTGATTTCTATTTTTCTCAAGAGAATTCTCATAAGAAAATTCAAATAACATCTGGGAATGAGGAACATTTCAATTTAGAAATTATTCCAACTAATCCTCACTCTAAAGCAGATAATCATCTTCATGATTTCACTATTCGAGAAAATATTCCAATTTATGATTCATATCATGATCAAGCTTTCATTCCTATTCATAATCATAAATCTCTTTCTAATTCACAAGTTGGAATTCAAAATTACTCAAATTCCATAATTCTGGCCAATCCTTGTGAAAAAAAAATTATTTCAAAACAATCCCAATTGTGTTGTAACATTAGTTGTAACAATAGTGATTTCATTTTATTTTTGTTTCCTCAATTATTTTGTATTAAATCAGATTTATTTTCAGATTTTATTTTTCAGATTTTTGATACATTACGCTGGCATATTGAGCACTTTATTATCAAACATTCAATTGATACATTGCCATGTTGGAAAATTGAAGTTTTATATAATAATCAAAAGCAGCAAAACTATTTCAATTTCAATTTCAATTAATGCTAATGTTTTATCAAAAGCTTCTATCTTCTCAAAGGCAATATCAACAAGAGAATGTATTTTTAGAAGTCTGCCAGCAATCCAATTTAATTAATAATTTTCCATTTCATTTGAAAGATTTCCATCCATTTTTGTTTGATTCATTTGAAAAATATTTGGAAATTTTTCCTTCATGGAAGATTGTCAATAGCTTAACATTTACACATAACACTAACAGTTTCTTCCAGGCCTTTGAATCTAAAAGCTCATATCCACAATCTAGCCTTTCATCTCCTCTTTTGAACATTTCCCAATTATTAATAGAAATCCATCCATATTTCTATGATCCAATTGGTATTCAATTGGAAAGAAAATTTCATGAGAAGGAGATTTTAGATAAGCTTCTAACAATAGTTGTACATTCTGATTTTAGGTTTAATTTTCTTAGTTCAATTAGATTTGTATTTTTATTACTAACATTTGAATTGTACATACATGCAGGGATTAAAATGAGAAAATGGTTACATTGGAAATATGACTATACCTAGTCATTTTTCAAGTATATGGTTAGAATAGGAGTAGAATTAATTTAGTTAGTTTGTTTTATATAGTTAATTTATTTTTAATAGTTCTGTAGATTAAAAATAAAACAAAGCAATCAGTCATTTTCATACATGTTCAACGAAAACATTTTCTACCAATCAGAAAATTTTAATTCTTGCTTTCATTTTTTTAAATTTCTTACAGCAATACCTCTACTCTGTCTATTTTGAATAATCTCTTGATTAAATTCAATTAAGGTTGCACTTGGCATCAATCGCCTCAAATCCACTTTTCTTAATTTCGGGATTTCCTTCTAAGATTTTCTTTTGAAATTTATATGATAAAGGTTTTGAGGATATAAAAGCTTCATGATCTCATTATCCCATGAAATGTATGACTGTCTATGATAAGCTTAATTCTGACTCAATCATTATTAGTTAGTCTAATATTTCATGGTAATCATATGAAGTTCATACTATCTTCCTCGAAATTTGTTAAGCCGACTTTTAGGATGTCCATTTTGCTGTGTGCACACATTCAAATCTGTTTTGACATTTTTCTACAATTAGTGGCTTTATCCCATTCAAACCTTTAGTTTATTATTTGATGTTGCAATATGCATCATATTCATTTACTAAAGGCATTATTGAACAGTCACTATAACAATACAGATCTTTCTCAAGTTAATTCGGAATGTGCAGAGGTAATAAATTGTTGTTGCAATTCAAAAAGGAAGCATAGTTTCATATTTATTTCTGGTAAATTTTATATTTCCTGAACATGAATAAACATATCTTATTTAGGTTGATTGCTCACTCCGATTTAGAATAAATAATGAGATGATTTTGAACAAAGTCAGAATTTTGATAAATCGAAGGAAGAATTTGAAGATTCATGAGGTAAAATCTACTGACAATTCCCTTCCAGGTATGCATTTACAAGTTCATTTTCATCTATTATTAGTTTATCTTTTCTTTAGTTTATTTTTTATTCTTTTTCTGTTTTAATTGCAAGTTTTCATTTGTTTTCAAAACTTGAAGTAAGTAGCAAACCCAGTTAAAATTGGCAACAGGTTCAGGGAAATTTTATTTGAGATTCATTGGGAATTGCATTGTTTTTAACTGCTTTAACCATCAAAAAACCCGATTGAAATTTCAAGCAATATCATAGGATTCAACAGTTTTCATATTCTTGATACTTGATGAAAATGTTTGCGATATTACCATCCCACTTGTCTTCGTCAATAATTTCATTAGATATCACATCATTCACTTCACGTAGACATAACTAAAGGGAATTCGTGTTTCAGATCCGATATGTTATTAAATTTTCATCATAAAGCTATCGGGTCCACTCTTCATCGCATATCGGCATCGCAAGAATCATATTGTATTACATCGGGTACCAAAACATTCACCAATCGCCAATTAGCATCGCCAATTAGAAATTGCCGATATCGCAATCGCTTCATCGCATTTTTAATTATGCTCACATCACAATTCAAAATCTGCGATGTGCGATGTGCAATAAGGGAAGCACAATGTCAATATTCCCCGATCCCCAATATAATATATCTTTAATGATGTGATCGCTTCATTTCATTGCACATGTTCTCATTACATGTTTTCATATCGGCAATTTGCCATTGCAATCTCTGATGTGATAGCTTTCAATGCATGCCTCTGAGCCATTAACATTTAATCAATATATGGCATAGCAACAAAGGTGAAGTCTTGCAAATTAAAATTAAAGCATGGTGAAGAAACATGTGATGTGATCATCCAATACGGCGATGTGTTATTTTAAAAGCGAGCTTGGATAACCACTATGGTAATAAAGCTGTTAATGACAAATTTGCAGCATATTCAAATCATTTTGATTTCTCATATATTTCAATTTTAAATATATAATTCCATAATTAAAAAGAAATTCAAGACCTCTCTGTCTTCACATTTAAATTTTATTATCTTGGATGTGGTCTTGATTCTGGAAAATTTATAAAATCATGGAGTTTATATGAAATTTATAATATTTTGAGAAACAATCATTACTGCAAATTTTCATTCTCATTTCTGATGCATTTGTTTTCCCTCGAACATTAAGCATTCCATTTTTTTTATTTTACTGCTTGCTTTAGTTTAGATAAAATAAATAATGATTTTGGGTTATAGGATTTTGGTTAGTTTGACTTCTTCAAGTTTTTTAATGTTAATTAAAATAAGAAGTCAGCTAGTTTGGAGAAACTGATACCTTTCAGGTAAGATCAAAAGCAATTATCCAATGGTAAGATTCATGTACCCACTTTCATTGATTTCCATTTCGTTACTTTAGTTTAAGTTTTGTTGTCCTGATACATAAATCTGTTTTGCAGCTCTTCATAAAAGCTTTCAATCCTCCGCTAGATCATATTTTCGAAGTCAATACTCTTCTCCTATCTTAATTTCAAGAAGCAGCGATAATCCTTGTTGAAACAGCTACGCTAGGAAGTTTCTGAACCGTTAATCTGTTTCTTTAAGCATTCATTTTTATTAGAAAATGATTAAGATGATGTTTGGAAACAAAAATATTGATATCAGACAAAAAGTACTCATTGTGGCTGAATTTTATCCTCATTGCTATCTAAAAAGCCTAAAACACTACAACCCTGCAAGGTATGATTTTTCTAAATCTCTACATAAGAAGGATTGATTACACGGTTATTTATTTCTTCATATGTTGAGACATTGTTATAAACATTCTTGTTTGAGTTTATCTTGCGAAACTTGGATTTTCCTTTCCATTTTTAAAATTTCTTCATTTTTATTTTTTGTTTGTTGATTTCTTTCTCATTTTAGCATAAGAATTCTTTTCCTTTGGTTTTCAGTTTTGATTATAGTAACTTTTTCATGATTTATATGGAAGGCCTTCTAGTTAACTTACTATGGTTGGCATACACGAAAAAAAAAAAAAAAAATTGTTAATAGTCATCTATTAACTTTTTCTTAAATCTCTTAGTAAAGTTTGATTTTCTTATTATAAAAGTAGACATACTTAAGAAAGAGATTACCAATTTAGAGAAGTTGACAAAGTATCATAAAATCTGGAAAAATTTCTTTTTTCATCAAAATTGTAATCATTTTGAGATTTCAATATTTTATTAAGATCTTTCAAAGTTCTATTATCAGTCAAGAAAAGTTATTTTTAACCAAGTAAAGACACTTTACAGCAAAGCACCTTTTAACTCTGAAATTGTCATTCTTAACTCTTAAGGAGTCAATGATTCTCCCTGTCCCGAAAAGTCTTATTTTTCTAGAGTATAATCTAGAGATATATTTAAACTTAAAAGATAAGAGGTCTCATCATGAGCCTGCTTACCATGATCATAGGGGAAAAATAGGCTGACATTACCAACACTGCTAAACAAACCAGGGTAATGGCTTATGATTGCAAACAATTATAAGACAAGGGGTCTCATCACGAGCCAGCTTGTTCAGTTTAATTATAACCAGTGAATGGCATTGTCAACTATCTGGCTACCAAACCCGGACAATGACTTTTAAGATTTATAATAATAATTAAAAAAAAAAAATATAATAATAATAATAATATAAATGGATTTATCTCTAGGTCAATAATTCTTAAAGAGATGGGATTCTGAATCATTGGTGATTAAAAGGTAACCCTGTCGAGACTATAGATGTTTGCTAGCAACAGTGGCTCTACCTGTGACAAATGAGTATATTTTAAAAAGCTAAGTGGTAAAGTGACCCATGCTTTATCTCTACAACTAATTAAGGACTGATATAGAGTTTTGAAATATTTTAATTTATGAGGAATTTTAAGAAAAATTACAGTTAGATGATTCTTTCTTTTATTCAGACTAATGAACCTAGTCAAGCATTTTAAGTATAATTCTCTTTTCTTTAATTATTTTTACTTGAATTTTAGGAAAATCTCATTCATATCAAACAGAGATAACTGGTTCTTCTCCCGTGTGTCGCCATTGTTGTGGTAAAACACAACCCCTCCATTTTTGACTTGTTCACTTCAAATAATGGAGACCATTTTTATAAATTTTTGGCTAAGCACCTTTTAGGATTTTATTTTAATGATTATCCTACGCTTTTGTTAATTTTTCATTTTCTTTGGATTCTTGTTTTGATTGAATCGATTTTTTTATAAGCCTCCCATTGACGCTTGTTTCGCCTCATTTGGTCAACTGGTTTAAAAATGGTACTCCTTTGAAGTACCATCATTTTTCTAGTCTGGGTTAAAAATGCTATTTTTTTTATTCTTTTTCGGAGTGGCTGTAGTTTAGAAAATTTCATAGCTAAACTAAACATCATTAAAATAAAACCCAAAAAAAAAATAATAATAATTATTATTGTTATTATTATTATTATTATTATTATTATTATTATTATTACATCATCGGATCCATCGCGATCGCAAATTTCAGATTCATCGCAGATCGCAAATTTCAGATCCATCGCAGATCGCAGATCGCAAATTTCAGATTCGTCGCAGATCGCAAATTTCAGATTCATCACAGATCGCAGATCGCAAATTTCAAATTCGTCGCAGATCGCAGATCGCAAATTTTGGATCCATCGCAAATCGCAAGATCGCAATTTCGCAATTTCAGATCCATCGCAATTTTTAGAACATGCACATTTAAAGAACCCCGATCCAAGGTTCTTGCGATATGCGATGTGTTAAAAAAAAAATTAATATAAAGTTTTTATTTCACCTCACGTCACCCTCACCTCACACTCCACTCACCATATCCTTCCACAAACTTACATGGATGAATTAATGAGTTTTGATTGATTTCAATGGTTTGTTTTATGAATTTTGAGTTTGGATTGATTCCAATGGTTTGTAAATTAATTTTTATATTTTTATATTATAATAATTATATTATAATTATAATGTTTATTATAATTTTAATATAATTTGAATTATAATATTAATCATATTTAAATTAATTTTTTCAAATCATTCGTATAT
Organism: Pinus albicaulis; assembly: GCA_034641835.2. Lineage (NCBI taxonomy): Eukaryota > Viridiplantae > Streptophyta > Pinopsida > Pinales > Pinaceae > Pinus > Pinus albicaulis. The sequence continues at coordinate 10,787 of JAXQQM020062311.1, forward strand.
TAATTTAATTTTGTAACTTAATTAATTTCTAAATTAGGTGATAATTAATTAGAATTAATTGTATATATTAGTTAGTTAATAATTAATTTAGAATTAATTATTAGATAATTAGAATCTAATTTAGGATTAAAATTCTAATTAAAAATTCTGATTTTTAGCCCACCAAACAAAATTTCCAGATTTATGCCAGATTTGACTCATCAACTTTGGAGGCTCATAGAATGAGTTTTACTTGGCCAAATGAGGCCCAGGACGGCTCGTTGGAAAGATAAAATCAAGGAGAACATTTTTGAGGAGGTTCCACTAATAGATTTGGTCATTAATTGGGTCAAAAATCATGCAGAAAATCAAGCTCCGAATTTCTAAAGCAAAATCAATTTTCTGATTTATTTTATGCATTTTCATTTGTCCAAGCCTCTTCTAATTGTAGATTCGCTCATCAATGATATATTTGGCCAATTAAACTATCCTGGGCATCAATAGAGAGCTTATATTTTATTTTCAATGATTTATTTAAATTAAATTTGATTGGATTTGTTTTAATGCCAGAAATGGTATTTTGATTTTATTGTTACATTTTAATTCATTTTGATTTCTTTTTGCAGGAAAACAGTAGAAGATATATGGAGAAAAAGACTTCAATCAATGAGAATGCTCCAACAATTAAAAGATTGGAATTTTTGAGCAAATAAAAGTGATTGGGCAGATTTTCTTCAACAAACTTTCATCTCAAGAATTCCTTTGCAAATATTATAAATAGCGGATTGCAGAATGGAATAGGGGCTGCTCTCATCTGCAATTCCAGACTTCTAAAAGCATTTCTGTAATAGGGGTTTAGAGTTGTAGATGGGGAGGAGAGAAAAATTTCAAATCTGAACATCATTGAGGGTTTTTCTTTATGTCTTGAATTATGCATGATGGGCAGAGTTTGCATTTCTGCAGCTCTAGTCTTGAAAGCAGAAATTCAAGTAGTGTAAAGTACTGTTAGAGACCAGGATTAGAGAAGCAGATTCAATTAACTGGTATTTTTGGCATTTCTGTATCAAATACCAGTTTCATTTTTATGTTAATAAAATTGTTGTTTCATTTTATTCATGTTTATGCATTTCTGTTGATATCGATAATTTGTCTCAAATTGTTATGTATCTCTGTTCTTATGGATTTAACTCTGATTTTTGAGTAACGATTTGCTCAGAAATATGTCGTACAAAACTAATTTTTTAAATAATAATATGTTGTGAATTTCTTCCACATATTATTGTTTAATTATTGGCTTGATTGATTTGATAATCAATATCATTTTTGTGAATTTCTTCCAGAGTGTTGTTGATTTATTATTTCAGTCAAATGGTCTCAATAGAATATGTTTTGGTACTCACAAATGTGAGCTAAATTGAATTTCTTCGTTAGCTTGACATTAATTTAAAGCTAGACATATTTTAATCCTCATTACTTAATTATCTTGCTCTTAGTTGGGATAGATTTATATCTACCTAATTGAGATAGGATTTAGATTAGTTTCTTTTTGCTTGCATTATAGAATAAGTTTGCAATTAGATTAAATTTACATTCTTTTAAGTCCTCTTTTCAAAGAGGCAAAATCTTAGTTGTGGTTTGGCTGAACCCAAATCAGCTTAAGGGTCATTCTCTTGCCTAATCAGCAAGAAGAATTGATCTGATATCCATGTCTATTGGTATTTAAGGAAACATCATAAACCAATAGCGATAGGGAAGAGGTAACTGGACCTAGTTAAACCAGTCGGAGCCACTATCATAAACGGAAAATGAGCTGTATTAAGGTCCGGACCGTAAAAGTTATCCCCAATGTCAGAGCAGCGATTTTAGAGGCCCAACAGAAGGTAAAAATTCACATGAAATATTGGGTTAGCCCCTGGTGCTGCTTGGGTTGACATCAATGACAACTGCTGATCAACACCAATGGGCATATTATGAAAATTTCCGGTATATCCCAGCAGGGTATGTGGTAACTATTGAGCTTACTTGTCATCTTATGGATCTAAAATTTGGCTATAGTTATATATGACACTAAGCGTAGTGTAAAGAAGGAGGTATATCACTATATCTACTTTATAATATCTCTAACTATTTTCTCATAAATTTGATCTTTCCCAGCACTATTTTTGACATTAGGGATTGAAAATAGGTTGTATAGGAAATTTGGTTTTAGCAATAACTTGTTGCATAGAGAAAAAAAAACCTATTGGCAGAGCATATTAACATCTAAAATATGAAGCTTCCATCTCCTTAATCTCCATATAATTTGGAATATATTTGAATCTCACAATTTAATGTGAGAACTTTATTAGTTTATCTCTCTTCTCTATTCAGTAGTTGGGAGGTATGTTTTTATTTTTTTTAATTTGATCAATGGCTCAAGGTGAAAAATTATTATGGTCTTTGTTTCGATGGACCTTCTAAGCATAGTCAAGGGGTGGCAAAAGAAAGGGGTGCTATTGCACCCTAATGGACAATTATATTATCATACTCATGGAGCTTGCGTATGGACTCTAATAATCACGTGCAACCTAATGCTCTCCTTTAAGGAGTTCAATTGCATTATATTTACACATTTTTATATTCATCATTGTGGGAAATTCCAAAGTTATCATATGGAATATGCATTATGGTTCCTCTCCCTCAGAGTTGAAACCTAATGCTATATTTAAAAGGATCCATAAGAGTTTGGATAAAAATTTTGAGTTTCAAGTAAAGCATTGTGCAAACTTAAAAACCCAAAGGGAACCACAGGTGCTGAAAATCAATGATCAGGAATTTTTTTCCAAAATCCTTAATATGTTGACAACTAATATCATGAGCATGTGCTATATTTTTTCCATCAATATTATGTATTGTTCCCCTCCATCTATTTCGTGAAGGTATTTTATTTCTTAATTCATTAGGATGGTTCTTCACCTCATGGAGGAAGTTATGGAACAATATGTCATAGCACAGGGGAAATCATGAATCATATTTGTTGAATGTATTACAAAGAGGGTTCACACACTGCAATCATCCTATTTGACCTTTAAGATTGTAGATGACATGGAGCATGATGTAGTACTTTAGCATGTGGTGGTTATATGGATTGAGGGTCATAAATTGGCTTGGAAGATAATCCTAATAAGCACTAAAATAGCCCTAGGTAGGAATCTATCTTAAGAAAGTCGAAAAGTGGGGATTTGTTGGTTTGAGATTGATGTCTTGTTATTCAATTTCCTCTATATGTCATCCATGGCCATCTTCATTTGTGGCCATTCATGGTAATACTATAGTGTTTTAAATGTTTTGCTTGAAACAAAAAGTGGATCTTGGCTATTTCTTCCCTAGGCCATGATTCCTATTATTTTGGGATGTTTAACCCTATGTGTTGGTCCTTGGTGATTCTATGTAGACAACTTAATTGGAAATAAAAACAGGGCCCTGTAGAAGATTTGATCAAAGTAGAAGATTATGCTGAATGAAGTTTCTATCCTAATTGACCTCCATTACTTACTTATAGCTCACTGTTCTAAGCGGGAGTTTGATTTTAGAATTCATAGACTCTGTAGTGTAATTGTTGGCTTGTTTCTTCACCCTAGAGCTGGTAGAACCAGTGGGCACATTATGAAATTTTCCAGTATATCCTAGCAGGGTACGTGGCAACTACTGAGCTTACTTTCCGTCATATGGATCTACAACTTGGCTATAGTTATATATGGCATTGAGCTTAGTGTAAAGCAGTATTTCCATCACTATCTCTAATTTATTGAATATTTAATCACTATAAACATTTACTAAGTTAATTCCTATTACAGGATCTAAACATGTGGGTGTTTTCTCCATATTTAATAGCTCTAGCTACTTTCTCATAAATTTTATCTTTCCCCAACACTATTTTTTAAAATACGGATTGAAAATAGGTTGTATACCTTATTTATAGATTATATAAATTAATTAATTAAACATTAGTAGGAACAAGTGTCTGACTAGAGTAGTATTGAACCATCCCTTTCATTTATACCATGCTTGGTAACATAGAAAGTCATTTGATGTTTTCAAGCCATTGTTGCAACTCAGTAGCCAAAGGGTCCTAACCAAACCAATTTAGAGAGAAACTCCAAATGTTGCATGTCAAATGATAGCTATAGAAGATGTGATAGTTGTAGAAGGTGTAGCTTAGCCACTTATTTGATTGATGTACCCTAGAGCCACTTATGGATTAGACTTAGCTGATACCATTTAGTACAACATGCAATATTTTTGACTAAAAGTCATTTACAACAATAATTAACAAGTGTATATTTCAAGCATGCTTATTTGGAAAGAAACCAAAAACTTGGTCTGCTTTTGTGATATCCCAAAAGGGAGAATGCAGTAATACTTAAACACAATATAAGAAATTAGCAAGATAAAAAATAAATCTTAAGACAACATCAAAATTTACAGGGAAGCTGAGCCATTTTATTATATTGGAGAATATTCAGTTACACAATGTACAAAATATGAGAAGATCTAGCCAAAGAGATGGCCTAGAATCACCCAGAAAACATGTCACAATAGGCACTGCGTGACTGGAGAGCCATTGAAGCAAATAATGTGCTATCCCTTCAGCAGAATATGAACATATAACTGTAGGATGAAAGGGAAAATGTAGATATACTCAAATCTAGAGCTCAGATGATGCCAAGATTTAAGATCTGGCCAATGTGATGGATTCCCAAGATAACCCAAAAAGGATTTTCCAGATCTACAACTTTGGAAAATCACCTTCCTAGGATTTGATCCTTGATCTGCTGGGAAATACAGATCTGAGGCTAGATCTATCAAATAGATGGCTGAAATATGTTGCAAGATCAGATCTAAGCTTGAAGGGTTGATTCCTTCTTTATATATTCAAGCTAGAAGCTCTAGATCTAGCTTCTCAATCCTCCAATAATGATTACAGCTGCTGCAACACAACTACCAATAGAAAATTCATTGTGAGGGAAAGAGAGGCCTTATACCTGTTGAAAAATGTTGCAATAAACTCTATGCTGATGGTAATACTGATGGCAATGTGATGGGATGATCCCTCACATGATTACTAGCTGAAATTCTTGTAACTGCCTTCCTCCTTTTAGATCTGTAATTTAGACAACGTAATTCCTGAAGGAAATAATGATTCTAGGAGTTCAATAAGTTTTGGCCTGATTCCAGATCTGAAATAAAGCTCTAGGAATGCTTATCTATATGCCTGAGGTGATAGGAATAAACCCTCACTAGTTATCCAGCTGAAGTACTGAAGACAACTTCCACCTTCCAAACTTATCTTCAGAAATTTGCAATTTCTGAATATGAATGTTCTGTAGAAATTAGAAAATAGATGTGGCACTAATTCCTGATGTAGAATGAAGTACAATACTCTTTCTAGATCTACTCTAAGAAAAAGGTGGGATTACCGACCAAGAACACCCTGTGCTAAATAGCACTTGCAATCTCTACTAAACAACCCGAGAAAGCAATGGAATGTCACATGAAAATTATAGATATGAAAAGATCCTTACATAAAGAATAACCAAAATGCCTTCATCCTTGCCTTCATCTTATTTATATAATGTTTGAGCCTTCCCATGCCTTGGCCCTCATCTAGACTGCGCTGTTCATGTGGAAAAGTTCCTCCAAGTTTGACTGCGTTGTTTGACCAAATCAACCATCATGTCCAGGTGCAATGTACACCCTCTCCATCATGTGTGATTTGATTGCACAACATCCTCCATCACTTTATCATGAATGCCTCATGATATTTTGTTTGACATCTTCAAGATCTTAGTTGACTGTGTCAACCTCCATGATCTATCTCATAAATGAGACATGATCTCCAATTCCATTCACATTATTAGTTGCTCAACTACCTTATTATGTAGATCTAGACTTAATTAATCCAAATTCACACACACAAAAGTGGACGTTTATTCATACTAAGGATAATGGGTCCCTCCACCCTTTTATTTACTTAATTCATTAAGAAAATTAAGAACTTTGATATTCCAAATATCAGGTGAAAATTTGGGAATATTGCAGTCCTCCCCGGAAAAAATGTTGCTTGTCCTCAAGAAACTCAAAAGGTAGATGCAAAGCCATCTATTCCTCTCCAAATGGCATCCACATAAGGAAGGCTTCCTCCATTTGTTGCAATGTGTTATGTATGTTTGGTTCCAAATTTGTCTTTCAAAAACATATAGAATGACCTCTAACTGTATGGTTATATGCCCTCCTTCCATCATGAAGTACCAAGTGACAACCATATGAGCTCCAAATTCATCATTAATACATGAGATACATAAAATAAATTATCTCTTTCTACAAGGGAAAGCTCCATCTCACAATACATCTCCCCATCCCATGCTTTATGAATTTGATTGAGCATTGATATGCTCTCATACTTAGCCTTGTTGGCCTTGTTGGATCCAAGCATCATTCCAATTTTATGCAAAATAATAAGGAAAGGAGCTATATGGGTAGAAAAATATGTCAAACCATATTCTCCTAATAGTAACCACTGGAGTAAGGCTCTTTGCTGCCATCCTCCATCTCCTCCATGTAAGATGGACAAGCCATACTCCCCCAAAAGAAACCAAAGCAACAAGAGATCTTGATGCTTTCTCTCCTCCTCATGTACATCATGAAGTAAAATAATACTAATGGACATATGGAATGTCACATCAGCCCAATACAAAGAAACATCATCAATGCATATCATGAGAGCATCATGCCAAGCTTTACCCAATACAAAACACATAGACATAGGAGATGTCATTTTGTGGCCAATCTATCTCAAGTGAAACCAAATTGAACATGCCTTCTATTGCTGCATTCTATCATTGATACATAAGGAATGAATTAGAAAAGTATGAGCTATTGGGTGGTAACCATACTCACCCAAGAGTAACCAGCGCAACCATGCCTCCTTCTTCATTTCATAAGTGTTCCTCAAGGCATGGATCAAAGAAATAGGAGCCTTTGGGTAGTGACAGGAATCTCTTAAGGGCAACCAATGTAACCAAGCTTGCTGGCCCATATCATAAATCTGCAAGTGGTCATGCAACCCCTTGCTTATCATCCTTTCCCACTCACCCCAATATGGAAGATGAGTGATGTGCTGCATAGTCATGGTATCCTCCCTTTGTAGAATACCATCTTCCCCAAAATGATGAAGAAATTTTCACTTCATGAAATGTTGAAGTGCACCTCCAATGAGATCTCTTAATGAGTCCTTCTTCTCATCCATGGCCTTCCAAAACCAATGAGGTTCTAGATTTGCTGTAGGTATAAGTCTCTCTTTGAGCTGTGAGATACTCATTAAGAAAGTGTCATCAAGAAAGGAGAAAAGGTTTCTCATATCTAGATGTCTACCATTCATCATCTTGTCCTCCATTGCTTCATGAGTGAAGCTACCTTCATAATTCTACAAGAATAATGGGGCATCATCAGTATCACTGCTACTAAGTGACAACATTGTAGATCTGCAAGGTGATACATCTACTGTCTGAAAGTAAGGTACAATACTAATCTCATAACCAGTCATTGTACATAGTATCATGCTCATCCCTTCTTCTAAAAATCTACATTTAAACTAAAGAGGTTGAATGTAGTCCATCCATGACAAAATGGGATAGATTTTCATCTCCTCCTTGATTAGATCAAGGGTCCTCTATGCTGTGATAGTTTGCTGCTTCAAATCAACATTTGGATCAAACCCTTGGTCATGCAATGGCCCTCATGGCATGTCCCCATAAGTTTCAATAAGATCTACTAAAACAATAGGTGATGAATGTGTATGCATACCTTGGATCAACTGATATGTGGGAACCTATTGAAAGAACACAAGAGTTCCTCCAACCGATACAATGGTGTCTCTAACTGCTGGTAAGAAATATGGCTGCTCTTCTTCCAATGTACTAGTGCTGGAATCTTCCTCCTCTTCCTCATGCACCTCCTGAATCATGCATGGGACTCTATGTGTCAAGAGCTCAAGACCACCTTGCAAAGTTGCAAGTGTCTCTTCTCCAGATGCAAGTACTTTTGTAGCTGGTGATGAATGTAGTGACTCCTTGTCCAGAGTGATAAGATGGACATCCTCCTTTGTTTCCTTAGGGGATGTCACTTTGTGAGACATCTCTGGTCTTCTCTCATCAAATTCCTTCCTCAACTTGTGAAAGAAATATGAATATTTAGTCACCCTTACATGCTCCATGTGACCAAACCACCAATCATTGGCTTCACCTAAAAGATGAAGTGCTACAATTTGAACAACCTCTCCTTCAGCTATAGGAAGTAGCGTGAAAAATGCATCTAATTCTCTCCTCCAAGCCTTAACAGTGCTTGAGGAAGATCCATCAAATGTAGGCAAATAAAATCTATTATGCCTCTTTCTTCTATTGTTGCTATAGGATCCTCTTTCTTCTTTTATTTTGAAGAATTTTTGGAGAGTTAGCTTCTCCTTGAATGCTCTAGACTACGCTTTGTACTCTTCAAGATATAGACTAAGAGTCTCATGAGTCTCAGGTTCATTCCTTTCTTCATTTCTATACCTTTCACCTTCTACAAAGAAAGTGGGCATAATGGATCTATGAGGAGATCTATGATTCTCTATTTTTCTTCTCTGTTGATAGGAAGTGATTGGACCTTCCTCTTCAATTCTTCTTCTTGGATCTTCTTTATGTCCTTCCTTCTTCTTTGGAATGACCTCCTTGGAGAGATATTGGATGGATCTAAAGAAAAGAGGGGAAAAATTTTCATTCTCCATGATAGATCTCATCTATCTGCTTCTTCTTGAGATGCAAAAGAGGAAGTGTCCACAAGCTGAGCCAAAGATCATGCTCTAATCCCACTGTGATATCCCAAAGGGGAAATCAAACAGCTGTGATACCACTGTAATATCCCAAAAGGGAAATGTAGTAATACTTAAACACAATATAAGAACTACAACAAGATAAAAAATAAATCTTAAGACAACATCAGAATTTACAGGGAAGCTGAGCCATTTTATATTGGAGAAGATTCAGTTACACAATGTACAAAATATGAGAATATCTAGCCAAAGATATGGCCTAGAATCACCAAGAAAACATGTCATAATAGGCACTATGTAACTGGAGAGCCACTGAATCAAATACTACGCTGTCCCTTCAATAGAATATGAACATATGGCTACAGGCTGAAAGGGAAAATGTAGATCTACTCAAATTTGGAGCTCAGATGATGCCAAGATTCAAGATCTGGCCAATGTGATGGATTCCCAAGATAACCCAAAAAGGATTTTCTAGATATACAACTTTGGAAAATCACCTCCCTAGGATTTGATCCTTGATCTGCTAGGAAATACAGATATGAAGCTAGATCTGTCAAATAGATGGCTAAAATATTTTGCAAGATCAGATCTAAGCTTGAAGGGCTGATCCCTTCTTTAGATCTATAAGCTAGAATCTCTAGACCTAGCTTCTCAATCCTCCAATAATGATTGCAGTTGCTGCAACACAACTGCCAATAGAAACTATGTTGAGGGAAAGAGAGGCATTCTGCCTACTAAAAAATGTTGCAATAAACTTTTGGCTAATGGTAAGACTGATGGCAATGTGAAGGGATGATCCCTCACAGGATTATTAGCTAAAATGCTAGTAACTTCCTTCCTCCTTTTAGATCTGCAATTTAGACAACGTAATTCCTGAAGGAAATAATGATGCTAGGAGGTCAATAAATTTTGGCCTGATGCAAGTTATAAAATTAAGCTCTGGGAATGCTAGTCTATAAGCCCTAGGTGATAGGAATAAACCCTCACTAGTTCTCCAGCTGAAGTACTAAAGACAACTTCCACCTTGCAAACTGATCTTCAAAAATCTGCGATTTCTAAAAATGAATGTTCTACAGAAAGTAGGAAAAGAGATGTGGCACCAATTCTTGATGTAGAATGAAGTACAATACTCTTTCTAGAGCTACTCTAAGAAAGAGGTGGGATTCCCGACTAGGAACACCCTGTGCTAACAACACTTGCAATCTCTGCTAAACATCCTGAGAAAGCAATGGAATGTCACATGAAAATTCCAGATATGAAAAGATCCTTACATCAAGAAAAACCAACACGCCTTCATCCTTGCCTTCATATTCTTTATATAATGTTTGAGCCTTCCCATGCCTTGGCCCTCATCTAGACTGCACTATTCATGTGGACAAGATCCTCCAAGTTTGACTGTGTTGTTTGACCAAATCAACCATCATGTCCAGATGCAATGTACACCCTATCCATCATGTGTGCTTTAATTTCACAACATCCTCCGTCACTTTATCATGAATGTCTGATGATCTTCTGTTTGAAATCTTCAAGATCTTAGTTGACTGTGTCAACCTCCATGATATATCTCTTAAATGAGACATGATCTCCAATTCAATTCACATTAGTAGTTGCTCAACTACCTTATTATGAAGATATAGGCTTAATTAATCCACATTCACACACACAAAAGTGGATATTTATTCATACTAAGGATTATGGGTCCCTCCACCCTTTTATTTACTTAATTCATTAAGAAAATTAAGAACTCTAATATTCCAAATATTAGGTGAAAATTTTGGAATATTACAGCTTTTTTGAGTAATTTGTGAATGTGGGTTAGCATGCACGGAGAGGGGTAATAATTTTTACCAAAGGAACAATAGGAAAGACCTTATCATGGGGACTTAGTATCTCGCCCAATAATCAAGCAGAAGATTATGCCCTATTGCAGGGCTTCAGAATAGCAAAGGCATCAGGTATACTATCTTTAAGTGTGGTATCAGGTATATCAAAACCAATCAAGTATACTATCATTTATATGATTTACTAAAAGGAATGAGGTATACTATCAATTATATGATATACTAATATAAATCAGGTATCATTTATATGGTTTACTAATAAGAATATGGAAAATAATATGTAATTAGTATGACCAATAAGCACATGTATTAGATATGAGTTAGGAGATAAGAGGCAGAACATAAAAAAGACAAAAAGAAATAGGGTTAGAATGCATAGAGAGGGGTCATATTAGATGCCAAAGGAAAAATAGGAAATACTTTGTCATGGAGACTTGGTATCTCACCCAACAATCAAGAAAAATATTATGGTCTATTGCAGGGCTTGAGAATATTGAAGGCATTAGGTATACCACAACCAATCATGATACTATCATTTATATGATTTACTAACATGAATAAGGTATACTACCAGTTATATGATATAAAAATAGAAATCAAGAATCAGTTATATGATTTAGTAACAAGAATATTGATAATAATATGTAATCAATATTACCAATAAGCACCTATATTAGATACATGTTAGGAGATCAGAGGCAGAGAAAAAATAAGACACAAATAAGTAGGGGTTTGGGTGAGCAAGGTATTGATCTAGTGTTTAGACACTATGACTAAAAGTAACATGTATTAGATATGAGTTAGGAGATCATAGGCAGAGCATAAAGAAGTAAAAAATAAATAAGGGTCTGGGTGATCAAGGTATTGATCTGGTGTTTCCATAGTGAGCTTCTCATCACATAATTTGTAGAATTTTGAAAGAGAGTTGATGGGTTTCAAAATAAGGCTTCCCCTGAAGAAATGGTGTCTTAACAGATTGGTATCTCACCCAAAAATCAAGCAGATGTAGTTTTCATCCAAATTGACCTGCATTACTTACTTATAGCTCATTTTTCTAAGCGGGAGTTTGGTTTTAGAATTCATAGACTATGTAGTGTAATTATTGGCTTGTTTCTTCACCCTAGAGATGGTAGAACTAGTGGGCACATTATGAAATTTTTCAGTATATCCTAGTAGGGTATGTGGAAACTACAAGTAGAAGATTATGTAGCAAGTCATTTCCAACAATAATTAACAACTATTGCATTGTTTTTCCTTGTCTTACCTTGTATATGAAATCCCATGTATTTGTGAACACTACAAATGTAATCACAATTCAATTTTTTGTTTCTTCATTGACTATTTGTTGTTTCTATAGGTTATTATTTCATCTACATGGAACAAGAGCATGATGCAGAGGATGCAATATGAGGGCTTGAAAATACATAATTTGGTAGGAAGGTCTTCTTATGTATGCCCATGATTCTTACTTTAATCCCATGAATGAAAAGACAACATAAAGTATTAAGAATCAACTTAATTTGAATCTAAACACGCAATTCACGACATGTCTTTACAGGCAGCTATAATTTTGAACATGAAATTTTAGAGGGAGTACATTCTCTAGAAAGGAGTAATGAGCTAGCGAGTTTTCATTTACCTTCTTCTAGAATAGGGAAGGAAGGCTTCCGTGGTTGATGGAATGGTCAATGAGTAGGAAGATCAAAGTTCTAGGTAAGAGTCAATGGTCTTGAAAGCGGATATCAAGCAAACCTTTTAGGGGTCAAGTCGTAAGGAAGATAAGTCACATGCATGCTCACAGTATTTGGCAGGGAGTTTCGATGTGGAAAAAGAGTCAAGTGCACATTTGGAAGTAGAGGGAGAAAAAGAAGCACTTACCAAATAGAGACACAACCTTCAACCTTCCTCTTTGACAGACACAACCTTCAACCTTCCTCTCTGACTTCACTGGCATCCAAAAAAACCGACGCATACTTAAACCTTCCTCTCTGACTTATCTGACTTCACTGGAAGCCCTCAGCCCTCAGAGGCAGCCTTCTTCAGTGGAACAAAAAAACAACAGATAGATAAAACAAACAAAAAACTCTGTATTTAGTGGAACACAAAAAAATAAACAATAACGGAACAAATAGATGAATGAAAGAAACATATAGATTTAAAACAACATCTCAAAATTACCCAGACCTAACTAATAACTACCAAATCCTGCTACTGATTTATGTTTTTTCAAGTTGCCCCTCCTCTTGCAGCAAAAGGATTTACATTGTTCTACCTGCCCCTCCTTATGCATCAAAGGAAACTATTATCCTGGGGAGGAGGACACCATTACATTCATTTTTGTTTTAATAATAATGTTGCATTTTAATGTTTTATTTTTTAATTGTTTTTTTTATATCTATGGCAGAGCATTCTTCAATCGTCTAATCATGCATCTGATGGTCAATAATAGTACACAATGGCAAGTAGGGGAGTTGTTTTCAAATAAGGCTGCCTTACAACGTAAATATTATAAAAATTATACATTTTAATTAATTTTATTTATTTTATTAATCAAAACATTTTTTTTTTCTTCTTTACCATGGTGAAGTTATAACTTGTTGGAGTGAGAGCCAATATCAAACCTATAATATTCCACAATAACACTAAGATTATATCAATAGAAAATGATCAAAATATTGTATCAATAGAATATGATCAGCATATTGTTATGCCAAGAAGCACACTCTACATCTAATTATACAGAGGATGTTTAATTATGCCTACTCATCTTGGAGTTGTCACTTATTTAACAAAAGAGAAAAATATTTAATAAGTAAAAATTAATATCCACCTAAAAAAAATAACCATATAAATAAATAATTAAAAAACAATTAATATAACTATAATACACCTACAAGATAAAAAAATAAATCATTCAATGTGCTCAATTTTGTTATACTTCATGGTGCAGTTAAATGAACAAAAAATATTTCAAAATGAATTAGTAGTCCAAACAAGAAACACATGGAAGAAGTTTGTGGTGAGAAAAAGGATATTGTAGTAGTGGATGCTTGGCAATCCAAACAAGCAACACATGGAAGAAATTTGTGGTGAGAGAGAGGATATTGTAGTAGTGGATGCATCACTTATTATTCCAAAGAATGAGCTAGCTATTAAAGGATAAGTTATTGAGATAACAAATGATGATTAGACACAAAAAATCAAAGTTAATAATGTTATTAAAATAGGTTATAGGGAGTTATTATCATTGGGAAACTCTCTAACCATGATCCAACAAGAAACTAGTAGGGAGGTAAGATGTTTGATAAAAGATTGGAATACTTAGCAACTTATCATAAATATTAATTTTAATATAAATAATGTGAGAAATTTAAGTTTTATAATTATATTAATTATATGTTTTTTCAATATAATATATTCAAAGAGGAAAATATTGAATTCTTGTAATAACTAGTTTAGTTGATTCATCATCTATCCTCTAATATTTGTAAAAATTAAATCTATATTACTCTATTCCTATTCTTATTTATAATTGATTTTGATTGATTAAAATGAATAATAATAAATGCTGGGAATTACTAATATCATTATCATTAAATACCTTTAAAAGTAAAATATTTCTTGCGCCCTAATTCTCTTGGAAAATTCTAAGGCATAAAGTGGTTAGTTATAATTTTTTTAAATTTAATCTTAATGTTAAAAAATAATTAAGAAAAACATTTGAATATCAACATAGTTTTGTTGAGTTGAAAGGTAAAGAAGGTTGGTAGTATCACAAATATTTTGAAATTTAGATCCAATCTCAGTATACTGGACAATCTAATATAACTTGGTGTTTTCCATATTCAACCCTGTAAGTGTTACAAATATGACATACATAGTTTCATCCCATGGTGCTTTTGGAATTTACTGGTTATAAGGGGTTTCACCATAGTCATCATGAGAGTTTATCATTATTTAAAAAATGTTTATTTTATTTTTTACATTACTCAAAATAAATTCTAAATATCTCTTGTTTTCATGATTTGTATTAATCATCTCTTTAATATAATATCAGAGATTCTTTTTACAGTCTAACTATTTATCACCACACTATATTATAATTATTAAATTTTGATACAATAATATATTTACTATTAATATCTTTATTTTTCAAAGTCATCTCTCTCTTTCTCTTCCAACAACCTACCCTCACTTCAATTTAAGGTGGTTTTAGTTAAAGTTATATGCAATTTTAGGAAACACCCTCTTCCATGTTATTTAACCTCATTTTTTACATTGAATATGTCATGCTTTCAATGGGAGAAATATATGTGTTGATAAAGAGTATATGATATTAGAGTGTATTTATTTATCTCTAAACATAAGTAAAAATAAGTTATTATAATACTTGAAATAGTTGTAAATTATAACAATTACAAAAATTGGTAAATATGCAATTTAATAGTTTTATAAGAAAGATACTCTGAAATGGTACCATCTCTTAGAATTACCATATTAAGTCAACATAATAGAATAGATGCCCTCATACCAGAATATAACTTAAATGTAAGTTAATTGTAGTATTAACCATTGATTATTATTAATGCCATGATATAACTTTAGATGTTATTTCCTTGACCAACTTAATTTTAAATTAGTATAAAGAAATAAATAATTCTAGTAAACATAATTATGTTGCTATAATTTATATTCTTAGTGAAATATGTTTTTGACCATTAGGAAGTGCATATTATGCACCCCTTTTTGTATTCTATTGGGGCACATTATCTTCAAAGAAGGGTTTCTTGTGGATATCACCAAGATTGTTGTTATAATGGAATTATTGGTGCCTATCTCAGTGAAAAAATAAGATATAATTTGGGGTGTACCGATTATTATCAGAAATTCATACATAGATATTGTTGAGCCTCATAAATTTTTTTTTTAACAAATTATATTTTTCCTATTTTGACCACCATAACCATAAATGGGCATCAAATAAGTGAATTAAAAGTTTGAGAGGTATATAATTGTATCACATTTCATATATTACTAATTTTATTTATTATTTTTCTAATATATGCATCAACTACCAGATTTTGATGTTTCTACAACCATAATATGATTTTGCAGCTCAGTCCATTGTTGAAGAGGATTAAAGGTGCCGGTTGGAGAAAAATATATATGGGAAGGTAATGATTAGTGTACTCAAATTTTTCCTCTTATCTTCATGAATCAAATTTATAGAATAAGGTTGCAATTGAATGGTCAAAGGTGAAAGTCAATGGGTTAGCTACAAAAATCTAGTGAGAAGTGAAATTAAAGCCTCGCGATTTTCTCTGTCAAATAGAAAATTGTGAGCTATTTCTGATAGGATATTTTCTAGGATTAAATTAGTATTATTTTAACTAAATAAGTTTTTAACATTTAGCTAAATTAGTATTGAGATTTTCATGACACAATTGTTTCCTTCCCTGTGCATGCTTACTCTTTATACTTTCTTTCTCATGTCAGTAGCGTGCTGCTCCACCATTGCTCTTCTTTTGGCACATAGTTTAGTCCAATGTTACTAGATTTTATGTGTCAAGGCCATGCTTGGCCATTGAAAATAAATTACATTGATGTGACATTTCATATTTTTCACTTAGTAATGTATACATGACAGTGAGATCCTCAAGGATGCTTAAGAATTGTTGTACTTAGACAATTTATCTATCTCATAATTGGGATTATGAGTTATCATATTTATGTAATTTCCTCCAACTTTCAGATTTTGTAATGACTTTCTTAGTTTTTCATTATTTCATATACTATATGTAATTTCCATAGTTCTATTGTTTTAATGATGGCTTACTTGGTAATTTTCTAGTAATTATCTCATGTATCAATATTTTACACCTAATGTATTTGTAATTTCTTGTACTTGTTGGCTTAATTTCTTTACTTTGATATATCTATGCATAAATACATAGTGGTGGTTATGATACCATAACCCCTTGGGTTTATAATTTCACATATTATGATTGTATCTATTTTCAATAACTTACTTTGTGTGAGAAAGACTGTATTTACATTGTATTTACATATAATATGGACACTCTACAATACACATTACTATTACTGAATATTTTATTAACTATTTACATGCCACTAGTACATATCATGACCCCAAGTTTTATTATTATATGGTATATAGCAGTGACCAGATATTGACTAGCTTTAAATTATACTACTAATACATACGTTCAAGGTAGATTTTTTTCTATTACTTTAGACAAGAATTTTGATCTAACAATTACTAACAAGATAAAAATTTTAAATATAAAACCACGTCACATAACATACCAATTTGTAAGGACATTTTTTCATCCCAACCATGAGCTTCTCCTCATATCTCTCCCCCGACTAGAGATCAATATTCCCCATTATTGATAACCTCTTATCACACTAGTGATGGCACTTTTAAGCCCAGTTTCCCTTAACAAGTTTCCATAACAGCTTCCCATTATTATGGGATGTTGTTTCCCATAGCCTAGGATTTTCTTTTGTTATTTCCTCAAAATATTACTTTAAAAATCACTTTTTCTTAGCATAGTTTTTCTTACCTCTTCCTAGTAACTTTCCTCTTTACTAGGCATTTACATATTTTTCTCCCATTTAATTTAATTATATATTTTTTTTTCTCCAGGGATTTCTTTGGAGAATTTTGGGAAAGTTTTAAATTCTATCCCATCCTCATGGATAAGAATTTCCTCATCTCTCCCTTTACAAAATTTCCACAACTTTCATAAATAATTATTAATTAAAATATTCTTCCAACAACATAACTGTTCCATAGGTCCACCTAGACCTTGTTCTTATTTGCATAAACATAAAAGTTGTAAATGAGGGGTATTACAATTATTCAGGAGCACATGAATTGAGTTGGCATCAAGAGTTTGAATTGAGAATGAGATTGTAATTTTGAGAATAAGAGAATTAGTTTGTAGGGTTTAATATTATTCCATAGGGTTTAAAATTATTCCCTAATTTTTATAATATTAATTCCTTGGGTTTAAAAATATTCACTTAGGTTTATAATATTAATCACTTGGGTTGAAATTATTCCCCTCAGTTTATAAACCGTTTATTTTATAATATTAATCCCTTAGGTTTATAAATTCCTTGGATTCATAGTATTAATATATTGGGATTATAATATTAGTATTAAGGTTTTTCATATTAATATCAGGGTTTATATTCCTAGGGTTTAATATTTATCCTAGACTCCAATATTATTCCTTTGGGTTTATAATCCCTCGGGTTTTTAATTTAGTGTAATTGTTTTATTAATCTCTTAAGTTTATAATATTGATCCTAAGGTTTCTAATATTAATCATAGGGTTTATATTTTGAGGGTTTAATACTAAGCCTATGGTTTATAATATTAATCTTAGGGTTTAATATTAATCCTTTTAGTGTATAATCCCTTGGGGTTATAATATTAATCTCTTTGATTTATTGATATTATGGTTTTGGTTCCTAGTATTTAAAATTAATCCCAAGGTTTAATGTTATTCCATTGTGTTTAAAATTATTTGGGATTTTAATATTAATCCCTTGGGTTTATTAATCACATAGGTTTATAATATTAATCCTAATTTTTATAATATTAATATTAGGGTTTAATTTTTATTTGAGGGTTTATTATTTATTTGAAAGTTTATAATATTTACCTTAGGGTTAATATCTCTTGGGATATATAATATTAATTCCTTGTGTTTAATATAATTCCCATGGGTTTATAAACCCTCACATTTATGAGTCCCTTGTTTTTATGATATCAATATCTAGGGTTTATTAATCTAAGGTTTCACATTTCTAGGGTACAATATTATTCATAGTCTTTAATTTAAGGCTCTTGGATTAATAATCCATTGGGTTTATAATATAAATGCCTTGGGTTTATTAATCCTTTGGTTTAGAATATTAATATCTTGATTTTTCAATATTAATCCCTAATGTTTTTAAAATTAATCCCTTGTGTATATAGTACTAATCCCTTGGGTTTATAATATTAATCTATTGGGTTTATTTATCCCTTCCATTTATAATACTAATAATTAATTGGGTTCACTAATCCCTTCGGTTTATTGATTGCTTGTGTTAATAATCCACAAAGTTTATAATATTAATCATTAGGCTTATTAAATCTAGGGTTTACAATAATAATTCCTTGGGTTTAAAAATTTCAAGGTTTATATTCCTACAAGTTAATATTCATCCTAGGGTTTAGTATTATTTGCCTCTTCAGTATTATTCCCTTAGGTTTATAATATTAATCCTTTAGGTTTAAAATTATTCCCTTAGGTTTTAATATTAATATTAATCCCTTTTGTTTAAAATTATTCCCCTTGGATTATAATCCATTGAGTTGATAATATTAATCCCTTAGGTTTATAAATTCCTTGGATTTACAGTATTAATCACTTGGGTTTATAATATTAATCCTAAGGTTTATAATATTAATCTTAGGGTTTAATATTAATCCTAAGCTCATATGTAATCCCTCACGTTTTTAATATTAATACAGTGAGTTTCTTAATATCTTGGGTTTATGATTTTGATGATACAGTTTCTATTAATCATACGGTTTATATTGTGAGGGTTTAAAATTAAGGCTATGGTTTATAATATTAATATTAAGGTTTAAATTAATCCCTGAGGTTTATAAAATTAATCCCTTGAGTTTATAATATTAATCACTTTGGGTTATTAATCTTAGGGTTTATCTCCCTATGATTTAATAGTAATCCTAAGGTTTAATGTTTTTTTGTTGTGTTTAATTTTTTTTTTGGATTTTAATCTAATCCCTTGGGTTTATTAATCATATAGGTTTATAATGTTAATCCTAAGGTTTATAATATTAATGTCAGGGTTTAATGTTATTTTAGGGTTTATAATATTTACCTTAAGGTTTATATCCCTTGGGTTTATAATCCCTTAGATTTATGGGTCCCTTGCTTTTATGATATCAATATCTTCATTTTATTAATCTAAGTTTTGAGATTTCTAGGGTTTAATATTATTCATAAGATTTACAATATTAATAATAGTTTTTAATTTAAGGCTCTTGGATTTATAATCCATTGGGTTTACAATACAAATTACTTGGGTTTATTAATCCTTTGGTTTAGAATATTAATAATTTGGGTTTTAAATATTAATCCATGAGGTTTTTAATATTAATCCCTTGGCTTTATAATTTGTAATATTAATATATTTGATTGATAATTGATTAGGGCTTATAATATTAAACTCATGGGTGTATAATATTAATCACTTGGGTTTATAATACTCATCCTTTGGGTTTATCAAACCCATGGATTTATAATATTAATTTGTTGGGTTTATTTATCCCTTCTCTTTATAATACTAATAATTATTTGGGTTCACTAATCCCTTGGGTTTGGGTTTATTAATCCCTTGGATTTATAAAATTCATCGATTGAGTTTATAGTATCAAGCCATTTGGTTTATAATATTATCCCTTTTATGAAAAATAATTATAATTATTAATAATTAATTGCTAATAATTTATAATTATTAATAACTAATAATTATTAATTATTAATATTAATATAAATATTATTATTAATAATTATTAATATTTTTAATTATTAATTACAAATAATAATATTTATATTATATTTATTCTTATGTTTATGTGATTAATACCAATGTCATAACATTGCATTTATAAAATTAATTCCTTAAGTTTATAATTTTAAGTTGTATAATCTTGGGGTTTATAATAAGAACATTGGGTCTAACACTAGGGTTTATAATATTGCGTCTATTATACCCCTTAGTTTTATAATATTAATCCTTTGGGTTTTTTAATATTTAGTTTATAATATCACATTTAGTATAAGGGTTTGAAATGTTGGGCTTTTAATATTGGTTAGGGTTTATAGCATTAAGAGTAATATTAATATTAATATTGATCCTATTAATATATTGGATTTACTATTCCTAAAGGTTTATAATATTTATCCATTGGGTTTATAATATTAACCCATTGGGGGTTTATAATATTAATCCCTTAGGTTTATTTTTATTAGTCTTAATGTTTAATATCATATTAAGGCTTATAATCGTAGGGTTGATATATTAATCTCAATGGATTTATAATATTATTATATTAGGTTTATATTCTTAAAGTTTTTAATTGTAGAGTTTATATTATTAATCCTAGGGTTTTTAATCCTCTTTAATGTTAGGGTTTATAATAATTTATGCTTAGAATATTAATTTTATGGTTTGATATTGTTCCCTTGGGTTTAGGGTTTATAGGGATCAATATTATTAATATTGTGAGTATATATAAACTTATATTAATATTTATAGTTATATTAATACGTTAATAAACTTATACTAATCATTAAGATAATAGTGAGAGATAAATAAATATTATTAATAATAACAATATAATATTATTATAATATGTTAATTTTGTTATATATATATATATATATATAGTCAATTTCTAATAGTCACATTAATACTATACATCTAATAATATTGATCAATGGCTATGTGCTTATATCAACCACATTGGTAAATGTTGTTGTGCTAGTATAAAATATTTTTTAGTTCCATTTTAGATGTTGATATGTTTTGAAATTGTATTTGTGACAAAAACTCTAATAGCTTCTCTTAAAAAACACAAACTAGCACATGGTGTTGATTTTCAAATTGTTTTTTTTTAATGTAAAATTTGAATAATAGCATATATATAACACCTTGAACCATCATACTAACTTATAATTTACAAATATACCCAACCACAAATTATCACACATCTAAAATATTGGGAAAATTTTCATATTTCTAAAGGATATTCAAGTTCTTAATGTCTTTAATAATTCTTGCTAAGGTTTAGTTTATAATCATTCCACCCACCCTAAAAATGTGTACATAAAGTTTCATATTTATGGAGGATACACAAGTTCACAAACAAACGGAGTGGATAATAACTTAGAAATGGTTTCATGCATATAAATAATTTGTTTTAGTTTGGCCATTTCATGAATTTCTCCTTGGTAATGTAGTGATAAATTGTGAGGATGAGCATAGTTCTAGGTTACTTGTAATATCCCTATTTTTGGCATTCTATAAATAGAGAATGCACATAAGGGTCAGGGGGGCATTAGAAATAAATGTGTAAATATTTAATTGAGAAAATTAATATATAAATGTGGAAATAATACCACAATGTAAAGTCAAAGTAAATTGAGACCAGGAAGTAAAAATCCATGAGGATGGATTAGATTCCTAAGACTTTCCCAAAAAAATAAAAAAATAAAGTAAAAATATTAGATGGGAGATAAGAATCTAATAGATACCTTAGTAAAGTAGAAAGTTACTTAGAAGAGGTGAAATAAAACTAGAAAGAGGGAAAAACTAGTTTTAAAGAGCTTTTGTGGAAAAAACAAAAGTAAAGCCTAGGCTAAAGGAAAACAACATCCTAAATTAACTCAATGCAGTTATGGAAACATGTTGAGGGAAAACAAGATTAAATGCACCATTCCTATGTAGACAAGAGGTTGTCTACACTTTGGAGGAATTGGTCTCTACTTGGGGGGAGCTGTGGATGAAAGCTTAAGGTTGGGTGGAAAATAGTAGTTACTAGAATTGGTATGCACAATTGTTAAATTTTGTCTTATAATTCTGTTATAATGATGAAAGTTGATTAAGAGTAATGGGGTTTAGTTATGAGTTTAGCTGAAAACTTTATATATTGAATTACTAGTTCTTGTGATATGACATCGTATCCTTAGATATAAATTGTTATGTGTATTTAATAGGATTTTAACTGTAGCAGGTATAGTTAATTTCTCTATATAGTTACATTGAGTAGAACAATTAAACGACCAACACACAAAATATCTAAACCTAAAGACAAGGGTTTAAATCTATTGTTAGGTCTATGTTAATTATTTTATTACACATACAAAAGATATCGATTGGATCAAACAACATCATGACTGTATTGAGAGAAACATAGAAAGTGATAGCAAAATTACATAGTTATTTCTGTAACTAATATGAAAGCAGATATGTATACAATTGAGTGATTTAATTCAATTAAATCAAGAAAGTATAAATCTGTATAAGTAACTTACTTCAGATTTAAACTATATAAATTCAGAATTCAAGAAATAGTTATACATATAGATGCAAGATGTGTATTGATAAAGAACCATGAGATATTCATATATATAGATGCAATTTTGTGAAACCAACTCCAAAAAGAGAAGAAAAGAGATATCAATGCCTTAGAAATAATCCACTTTGAGGGGGAAACCTACAATACATTACATGAATGAACAATTCTTGGATGATACAAATGAAAAAACCTCCTTTCTATATATAGGATTCCATGGGGCCATAATGTAATCCTAGTGGGCCACAATGTAATCCTAGTCGACCTAACAATAATAATGTAAGGGCACAATAATAACAATATGGGGGTTACAGGGGTACAACAATAACAATAGGGGGGATACACTAACATAATAAGGGAATACACTATTAATATAGGGACTTAACATGCCCCTCTCCTTCAAACAAGTGTTGTCCTCAATGCTTTATTATTTCTTGATGCTTCTATATAAAATTATCATCCTCCCATGTGGAATCTTCTTCAGGAAAGTTCTTCCACTTGCTGAGGTACTCTGAAATTGGTCGTACTTGTCGAGTTCTTGTTTCTATGACTGCTTCAAAAATTATTTCGATGTGATGTTGATCTTCTTATTGTTTCACTAGATTCTGCACCAAAGTTAGGTTAAACTTTGAGAGTTGGAGAACTTGTTGTTGATGCTTGATGTGATCTTCCACTAATTTATCATCCATATTAGCTATTATTTGATCCTTCAAACCATCCAACTTAGCCTCCATTTCTACTTTTAAACCATCTATGTCATCTTCGGTTGCTCTTCGTATGATTGGAATTTGTTGCACTTGGTACCATAATTTTGATATCTCATACTGTAATTCTTCCTCTTCATGCGTCATAGTATAGATTTTTGAGGGCTTAATGGGTATGTAATTATTTTAGGAGGTATTTTAGATCCCAATACTGAAATATATTCTCAATAGGCCCTTGGAATCACTTCAAACTGATTTTTTTTACACAAAACTTATGCAATTCGGAAACAAATACACACCTTTTTATTGCTTTTGAGGACCTTGATATTGAAATTGACTTATATTTATACTTGTAGATCCTTAATATCTAAAATTAAGCCTTGTAGTAGCACTCTAAAGCTTCTTTAAAATGTCATAGGTCTAACCTAATTTGGATTCTTCAAGGAAAAGTTATGTCCAATCTCCCAGAATGACCTAATTATGGATTGGTTTAGTAGAGAAATCTTGTATGACTTGCCACCTGTCACTTCTTCCTCCTTCGGTTCTGAAATTGATAGACAGGAAACTACATTCCATGTGCTTGCGTCCACTTTTTACAAAATTCCAATCCGATGCTCAGAGAGAGAGAGTTATGAAGATTTTCCCACGATCGCCTCTTTGAGATGAAACTCGGGAGCCTGAAAAAGTCCTAACTTCCACAAATCATATCTCTGAAAATATTGCGAACCAAGCTCTAAAATTTTGTGATGATGTTCCTCAGGATTTCAGCTCACTCTCTAAAAATTTCAGCTTCTGAAACTTTGTAGAAAAAATTTATAGTGAAAATTCCGCGATGACTTGTTTAGGTTAAATTCATGAGCCTACAAAAAGCCCTAACTTCCACGGATCATATCTTCGAAAATATTGCGAACCAAGCTCTAAACTTTTGCAACGATGTTCCTCAGGATTTCGGCTTCGCACTCTAAAAATTTCAGCATCTGAACCATCGTAGAAAAAACGATATAGCAAAAATTCCACGATGATCTGTTTAGGTTAAATTTAGGAGCCTGAAAAATGACCTAACATTCACAGATCATATCTCCAAAAATATTGCGAATCGAGCTCTGAAATTTTGCGACAATGTTCCTCAGGATTTTGGCTTCTCACTTTAAAAATTTCAGATTCTGAACCTTCGTAGAAACAAAGTTATAGTGAAAATTCCACGATGACCTGTTTGGAGTAGCGAAACCCTAGAATCTTAAAGCTCTGATACCAAATGTTGTGAAACTAGCTCCAAAAAGAGAAGAAAAGAGATATCAATGTGTTAGAAATAAGCCACTTCAAGGGGGAAACCTTCAATACATTACATGAATGAAAAATTATTGGATGATACAAATGACAAAACCTCCTTTCTATATATAGGAGTCCATGGGGCCATAATGTAATCCTAGTGGACCTAACAATAATAATGTAAGGGCACAATAATAAAAATATGGAGGCTACAGGGGTACAAAAATAATAATGAGGGGGGCTACACTAACATAAGAAGGGACTACACTATTAATATAGGGAATTAACATGCAATCAATATATTAAAATGGAATTATA
Source organism: Pinus albicaulis (assembly GCA_034641835.2). NCBI lineage: Eukaryota > Viridiplantae > Streptophyta > Pinopsida > Pinales > Pinaceae > Pinus > Pinus albicaulis. The sequence goes on from JAXQQM020062311.1 coordinate 35,939, forward strand.
AACCAATTATATAACTGTTGAGAGTATGTGAGAAATCCTCTGAAAGAGGTGAATAGAAAAATATGCCAAAATTCAAGAAAAATATTATTTACAAGAGTCTAAGTCATATTGAATGAGAGTCATATTTACTACAAGTAATTATAGAATGTACATATACATTGGTAAATATATTCAAAGTTAGAAGGCTGAAATCTGCACATGTGAATGATCGGCCTCGAGGCAGGGGAAACTTGTCATCACAACTTTTGATAATAATGTGAAGAAATAGTGAGGAAATTTTGGGAAGCAAAATTTACCTGTAATTTAACACATAAAATGGTGTTATAATGACATCAATTACGATAAAGAAATGATGAAATGCAATTATTATAATTGACAATAGTTCAATTTGTACCTGTTGAGGGACCAGAAGGATTTCGATTCTTCCTATAAAAGAAAATAAAAAAATATATTTTTCAGAAAATGGAAGAAATAAAAGAAGTGTGTCATCTGAAATAAATTAAATTACATAGTGATATTTTAAACAAATTTTCAGAATTTCATATTAAGTACCTATGTTGAAGTTGAAATAGATTACGTGGTGGTTGTGTAGAATTGCAGAAATTTAATAGAATTTGGAAAAAGAGGATTTTTCCTGTATCAGAACAAAAAAAATTGTTCTGGGAAAAATATAAAAGTCAAAATTCCATTCATATTTCTATTTTATTATCAAATGCTCAAATCTGAGTTATATTTTGGACATTTTATACAAGTATAAAATATTAAACCTAGAAAATGAGAGAGTCTTACCATATCAATAGAATCCGGAAACGAGTGAACTATCTGAAGTCCTAATTTATTCTCTTTCTATTCTATAAATAACTTGAAGAATGATATATATATATATATATATATATATATATATATATATATATATATATATATATATATATATATATAATGCTGAAAATACAACCATATTATGGACAATAATTATGTATTAAATTACCAACTATTGGAATGTTAAAATTAGGGGAAAAAGGAGTAAATGAAAACAATGCTAAAATATAGCTGAAATTAAATGAAGTTGATGATGGAAACCATATCTCTCAATATGAAGTTAACAAGTTGTATGAAACAAATAGTTGTACATTCAAGTTAAAGTTTAAAGTGAAACATAGATACGTGGAAAACCCTCTCTGTTAGGGTAACGAGAAATTAATTCATAATTATAATAAAACGTAAACTCTGAGGAAGATACTGGGTATAAATTTGTCAACAGATCATATAGGGAAGTAGAAAACGATGCGTCCAATTCAGAAGTTAACTAAATTGGAAAAAAGTTAACTAAAAGCAGTAATTTTTGAGAATAACCAAAATATGAAAAAAGCATACAATTGAAATTATCTTAATCCTAGAACATAAACCTATCTCAGTGGAGAGATCCTTTGAGTTGAGAGATTCATTTCTAAAAATCTAAGCTAAAAAGAGTTAATAAAATTTTACCATATAACTTAGCGATAGTTTAGTTATGAGAAAAGGAAGATTTCATGTCAAATCGAGACAGATAAGCTAGTCAAATAAAGAGATGTATTACCTGTAAGCTATTGTTATAGCATCATTTCTCACCTTGACATGATTCATGATTGCTTCATGGCTTTATGGGCACCCATTCCTACAGACTTGGACAAATTCACTTAAAAACAGTGGAAAATCCTTCATACGCGACTATGCCCGTGTTTTTCCGCGTGTATACTCTAGTACAGCTAGACTTTTCCGCGTATGCCATTTTAATGATTAAAAAAATATATAAAAATCCCTAATTTCGCACTGGGTTGATAGTTACTCAGGTAGTTCAACTACCCCAGCCCGTGGCCAACTGTTTCCAACTGCTGAAACTACTTGGAGGGACTATAAAAGGACCTCATATGTATGGCCTAAGGGAGAGAGAATTATTATTATTATACTCTGTTGGTTCCCTATCCAAGTCTGATTCCCCGTGCCTCCTGCACTTTCCCAGTTCATTTCAGGAAACACTTGTTTCCTTGAGATACACATCCCTTTATATGTTATCTCGTATGCACTCATTTGGAAGGAGTCTTAGCGAGGCAAGGGCTGGACGGATCCGGACGACGGTCTGCGAAGGCCTTGGAAGGATCAGGTGATCTCTCCGCTTACTTTTGTACGTACTATTTTTATAATACAGAAGTATCATGCTGTTCCCGAAGTAAACGTGTTAGTGTATGCTTTAATGTATGAAGAATATTTGTTATACAAGCATTCATGATGATTTATTTAATGTTTTATATGAATCTCACTAACATATAGAGTAGAAATATACCGTACAACTTGTCCTTTGTGCTGGTTTCTTCTTGTATTTCAGGTGAAAGAGGAAGGACGGTTGCAGGGAGTTTGAACTCCACGTGGATCTACTTCAAACTTAGGACCAACGGGTAAACCTCTCATTCTACTCGATTTCGTTTTTATGACTGTGCATGATCGTGTGAGTCTCTGTTAAGTAGTACGCCCCTGCTCTGTGGAGGTTGAATCCCAACCAACCTCTAGGGTGTTAAATCCCCGAAACAGAACTGGCGACTCCGCTGGGGATCACATTTTTGTGATTCTCCTGTTGGGTTGTTTCAGCTATTTGGTAGGTTGCCAACATTTTCTTCTGTCTTTTACAGTCCAGTTTGCTTTCTTGCAGTCAGTTTGAAGCTTTTATACCTTTCCCAGACTTGTACCTTTTATTTTTCACTATCTTTCTTTGTATACGCAGTTTTTCTTGCACACAGTTGTGTATACCCGCGAGTTTGTGTAGAAGGAACCGCGTATACGCGGGTTTCCCTCAACACAGACGCGTATACACGCCTGTTGCATAACTGCAAGGTCGCGTATACCCAGGCTGAATTTGAAATTTCAAGATTCTGGTGTTTTTGGTCTTTTCTGGCTGTGGAGGCCTGTGTCTGCAGAGTCTCTGTACTTACTGGAGTGTGACAGAAGTGGTTTTAAGTCTTGGTTCTCTTTCGTTTGTCCGAAAACTGATCTTTTTGGCGAAGTGTTCTTGTTGGTGCTAGCACTACTGGATTGAGTTCCAAGATCGCTTTCTGAGCGTTCTTGGCTGTTCTGCTTTACCAGAACAGAGAGCTTCTGCTCACTGACTCGCTCCTGTCTTTGTGTTGTGCTTTGCATTGCGTTCTTTGCTTTGTTTTTGATTGGTTTTCTTGAGTTTCATAAGCTAGGGTTTTGTTGCATTTTTCGAAGAAATTTTCTTGTTTCTTTGGAGTTTTGTGTTGCAACAAATTTGCACTATTTCTCTTGGTTGTTTGATTGAGTTTTTTGTCTTCCATTGCTCTTATTGATCTTGCTATCATTAGCCTTATAAGGTTTGGGGGCATAGCCGAAGTTTATGCTTGAAATTCGGTCTCGTTTTGGCTTGGATTGGGATAGTTGTTCTTGGTTTTCTTGAAGCTCTTGTTTTATAAAACTGAAAAGCCCAAAAACATTTGTTTTGCTTTTTGTTTTTTGCATATCAAAAACTCAAAAAAAACATTGTTTCTTGTTTTTGTTTTTGTTGTTGCCTTTTTCATTTTCGTTTGGCTTCATCTTTTGGGACTTTAGTGAAGTTTCTTGCTTCTAGTTTCCCGCTTGATTGTGAAGGGAGGTTGTCTTTTGATTTCTTCTTCTTCTTGTTGAGTATTTTGGTGTCTTATATTGAGAGTTCTTGTTCGCAAGAATTGGCTTTCTGGATATCAAAAAGATTAGTTGAAACTGAAGGAGCCTTTTGGGAAATCTCACCTTGTTTCAAGGGACTTTCTGCATCTTAGAATTTACATGCTAGTGGTCATTTGCATTAGGTGCATTGAATCATTTAGTTAGCTTCTTAATTTTTGTGCGTGTGAGTTTGTAATTCGAAAAGAAAAATACATTTTTAGCCTCGTAGAACTTACATATAAATTTCTCTTCATCGAAAGACTAAGAACTGCATGTGCATGTAGTCAGGTTTTTATTAATTTCTTTTGCGTCAGAACATCATTGGTTTCAACTCCATATCCTTATGACTTAATACAACAGCCCTTAAAATAAGCGATTAAATCTAAAATCAACTAGCAAGTTTTATTTAGTGTCAATCACCAACTAGCCAGGTTGTAGGGCCTTGGAATAGGAGAGAGGAGAGTTAACTCTCCAAGGCCGCTCAAACAGACATAGAAGTTTACTAATTGAGCGAAATCCAACTCCGTGAGGTGGACTGGGAAAGCTCTCATCCGAGAGTCAAGCGCGAGGGGAAGTGAAGGTTAAGAAGAGGGATACCCCCCCCTCCGATTAGCTGAATCTAACCTCAAGACCGTTCCGCCCAGCTTCTGATACGGATTGGTGTCCATAGTTGCTGTTCCTAGGTTCCACACAGGTGACTGCGGGGGGGAATACCCGTGGTACCTAAGGCAGACGTCGTATCACTTCCAGCAGTACTTCTGGGGGGTGCCCTTGCGAAGCTTGGGTACTTGAGCCGGCAAAGGCCGTTGTTAGGAGGTCGGCGTAACTGTTTCTGATACCTTCGCTAGTTGTTCTGGGCCCTAATCATCCCAGACTGCTTTCGGAAGGCCCTATACTTCGCTTTCCTGTATTTTGGTGTCCGGTCCTCATCACCCGGAGCGGAAATACTTGGAGGTTGTTTTCTTGCTGTTTCTCAGGGTTTTGATTTTAGTGAGTGCTCTTTGCTCCTAGCTTGCCTAGCTTTTCACTTTTCTTGAGTCTAATATAATAAATTTGTAAAAGTGGCTGATCAAGTGCCTCGACGTTCGAGGAGAGTCCGGGGGTTATCTCTCGAGAGTGCAGAGCCTTCTTCGAGAAGGCGTAGGAGCGATCTAGCAGGTGGTTTTCACCCTGTAGAGTCTGACGCTGTGGAGAGAGATCCTCCACTAAGGTCTGAAGGTTTCGTTGCTGATTCCGGTGTCGGTTCCGAGAGGAGCGTTTTGCTCACCTCAAGGGTATTGTTTCCTCAGGAGGAAGATTTTCAGATAGAAGATATACCTGAGCCTGCAGCTACAGGTCCATCTCCTCTTCCTCTTGATCATCCGTTTGTTATAGAGTACGTCGGACCGGAGTCTGAGAGACCGCCGGATTTTCCATATCTTTCTTATCTTTCGATGGCCACGACTGGGAACGCGGCTTCTACCGTGAGTGCTGCTGGCATTCAGACCCCTGTTTCTGTCGAGGCAGGGGGCACTCTTGCTCTATCTTCGAGTGCTTCTAGCACTGCTATGTTTGGCTCTGGGTTCACCCAAGCATATGCTTCTCAATCTGGTCCCTTTGTTTCAGGGATGTCTATTGCTGGAAATCCCTCTTTTTCCTTTACCGCCGGTGCAGCTGGATCTACGCCCATGTCCAACATGGCTAGTGGATCAGCTTCTTTTCAGGGTTTCCCCTTTGGGACTGGGCATATTCCTAGTCCCAATCCTTCTTTAGGGTCGTTTCCTTTCACGTCCCAAACCCAGAGTTTTAACCCTTGGGCTCAGGGACCAAGTTCGACCGCTTTTATGGGGTGGAATCCTATGTTTGTAACGTCGGGGGCAGGGAATCAGTTCATCGCGAGTCATCCAGGGAATGCTTCTTTCCCTGCATCGAGTGCTTATCAGTCTTTTTCTCCTCTATCTAATGCATGGAACCCCCACCAGGGGCTTACATCTTCAGTCAATACTTCAGCGGGGGGAACTAGTCTGGGTCTTGGTAGCTCGGCGTGGGGAGGAGGTTCTTCTCCGTTTTCTACGGGTCTTTTCTGGCAGCCTGGTGCCTCATCAAATCCAGGCTATTCTTTTCAGAATGTGGGAAATCCATCCCATCAAGGATGGAATTCTCAGGCTCCGCCGCGATTACCATTTCTGGCAACGTTAAACTTGCCAGACTTGGCGAAGTTAACTAATGACCCGATTCGATATAGTCCCGGTTGGCCTCCGGTTCCAACCAAACTTCCTTCAGACATTCCTAAGTTTGAAGGTAAGAATGGTGAAGATCCGGCAGACCACGTCACCACATTCCACTTATGGTGTTCATCCAACTCTCTGATCGACGATTCGATTAGATTGAGATTATTTCAACGCACCTTAACTGGAAACGCCGCGAAGTGGTATATAGAGCTTACTGGGGGCAGTTTCGCCACATTTGGAGAACTGGCTGTCAATTTTCTTAACCATTTCCAGTTGCCTGTCAGATATGAGGCTGGGACCGAACTCCTGGCTAATTTTAAGCAGGATGAGGCAACTCACATTTCTGATCATATTCAGGAATGGAGGAGAAGGAAGAGGCTAATTAAAGCCCATATTCCAGGTGAGTTCCCTCTCGAGTGGTTTTTGAAATCGCTTCAGTCAGATATTTCAAAGGATGTATCCATGTCAGGGGTATATTCCGAGGAGCAGGCCATCTTTAGGGCCCAGCAGTTAGAGTTGATCCATTCTCAGTCTGGCATGCTTTACAAGTATTTGCCTAATGCTCCTCGCTCCAAATTGGATCTATCGAAACCTAAACCTGGTCCGCATGGTGACGGACTTGTCGGATCGGTCAGTAGTAGTGCAGCCAGCCTGCTTTCTCAATTGCAGCAGTTGTCTTTACAATCTGCTTCTTCTGGTCAGGCTGTGCCTGTTGATTCTTCACCTTCCCAGTCTTTGTCCATTAATGCTGTCCAATCTTCTGAACCCAAAGGAAATCAACAGTCCGATGGGAAGAAGAAGGGACGTAATAACAGGAAGAAGGGCAAGAATGGGAAGGGCAATGCAAATAAGACCAACGAGCGTGTTGGTGAAGGGCAAAAGGAGAAAAAGAAAGTTAAGTTTCCGTGCAAGCTTTGTGCTGGAGACCATCTCACGCATCTTTGCCCGAAAATTCAGGATGCTCAGCGCCTGTTATCTCAGCAAGGTTCTTCTAGTTCCCAGGCTGTGCTAACAAACCCTTTTGCCCAAGGGCAGCAATTAATTGCTGGCGCGAATCAAAATCCTGGGGCTTCCTATGGAGGTCCTCAGGAAGGGAAAATTCCATCGAATATCTTTATGATGAGTGCTCACGTGGATGTTGCTACGAGATCCCGTGATTATGGCGGAGAGGAATCTTCGAAAGCTAAGGAAGTTCCTGATGCTACTGAGCCGCTTCATATCACGAAGCCAACTGTCGAGTCTATGCCTCGGATACCGAAGGCATCCTCTAAGCGGTCAACGATTAATCCGAACATGAGGGCTGCCCCGAACTACTCGATTGTAGAAGATCTGGCGCAGAGTCCTTGTGCTATGTCAGCTTTAGAGGTACTCCAGTCTTGTCCGGCTCAGCGCAGTGCTTTGCTCACCGCCATTGGAGCTATAGATCCGAAAAATTCTCTTCTGATTACCTTTGATATGAAGAATTTTAAGAAGAGACTTCCTCATCATATGGCCTTCCATATTAAATCATCGTACCGGAAGACTAATATCTTTCGCACGGTCGTTGATGAGGGTGCTTCCACTTGCGTGATGTCTCTCGCATGCTGGAAGACACTAGGATCTCCCAAAGCTGTTCCATCTAGCACTATTCTTACTGCATTCGATGGCCATTCTCATAGGCCCCATGGTATTGTCCCGGCTTTGCCCATCTGTGTTGGGGGAAAACCGTTAACATAGAGGTTGAGGTAGTAGATGCAGCCTTGGACTACAACCTTCTGTTGGGGAGAAACTGGATATATGATATGGATGCCATTGCATCTTCACTATTTCGGATAGTATGTTTCCCCCACGAAGGGAGGATAGTTACGGTGGATCAACCGGACTGTCCTCCTGTAGACCTAGATGCGCCTCCTGACTCATCTGTCCCTAAGTTGGACAATACTAAGGCACCTATTGAGAATCTGGGAGTTGGAATGTATTCTTCCCTGATGGGATCTTTTGATCTTCCTCCTCCTAAGGTGTCTATCAATACTATTTCATCCTCCAAGGCTCCCCTTCGAAGAGAGTTCTTTCGAACTCATTATTTTTCGGACCCTTGGACCTTACCTTCCCCAACCGCCACTTTGGAGGAAGGGCAAGTGGGTGGAATGGCATTCCCGATTTCTGCAGCTGAGATTGCATATCAGTCTGTTGTTGACACTGCAGAGTCTGATCCAGCTCCTCTTTCGCCCGAAGAGTTGGATGGTGATGTGGCTCCGGCTTGGACGCTTACTTCTTCTTCTGCCCAGGATTGTCTAGATACCACTCTTCCATCTGAAGAGGCCATCCTGGAAGCAATGACAGGTATAGAGAGACCGTGGGATGACTTGCATCATCGGTCTTACTTCCTACCCGACTTGAGCGAAGTCGAAGCTAGTTTTCCAAGTCCTCAGTCTCCTGGACCTGTTCACCCAGTCTTGAGCCCCTTAGCACCAGCACAGGTTTATGCTGAAGGGAACATGGCTGTGATCTCTCCGACTATCCCTGTGAACATCTCCATGAATCCCAACATTATTGAGAACGTTTTCATTGGAGCTGAATGTTCCCGTGAAGAAGTTCAAATCTATACCGAGCTCTTCAAAGAGTATAGGGATTTTTTTGCTTGGTCTTATGAGGAAATGCCTGGCATAGATCCAGCTATCGTCCAACATGAGATCAAGACGTATGAAAACGCTAAGCCGGTCAGGCAAAAACTTCGTCCGGTTAATCCTAGGAAGGCAGCAGTTATCAAAGCTGAAGTTGAAAAGCTGCTTAAGGCAGGATTCATTTTCCCAGTTCCTCTGACTGAATGGGTTTCAAACCCCGTTCCTGTTGATAAAAAGCAAGGAACAATTCGAGTGTGCATCGATTTCAGAGACCTGAATAAGGCGTGTCCTAAAGATAATTACCCCACACCCTTCATTGATCAGATTATTGATGAGTGTGCCGGTAACGAAATTTTTTCCTTCATGGAAGGTTTTTCTGGTTACAATCAAATTACTATCCGTCCAGAAGATCAACATAAGACCGCATTTATTTGTCCCTGGGGTACGTTTGCATATAAGAAAATGCCTTTTGGTCTGAAAAATGCTGGAGCCACTTTTCAGCGGGCCATGTCTTACGCCTTCCACGACATCAAGAAAATTATAGAGGCATACTTAGATGATCTAGCTGCTCATTCTCGAAAGAGGATGGATCATCCAGGACACCTCCGCCAAATATTTGAGAGATGTCGTTTTTATAAAATTCGTTTGAATCCGAACAAGTGCGTTTTCGCGGTAACATCCGGTCGGCTGTTGGGATTTATCGTGTCTAGTGAAGGGATAAGGGTAGACCCCTTCAAGGTTGAGGCAATACTTCGGTTGCCTCCCCCGTCTTCAATCCGTCAACTTCAAAGTCTCCAAGGGAAGTCTAACTTTCTTCGGAGGTTTATCGTTAACTATGCCGAGATTACAAAGGGATATATGAGACTGTTGAAGAAAGGAGTCCCTTTTCTTTGGGACGACTATGCTCAACGCTCATTCGATGCCTTGAAAAAGGCATTGACCTCTCCTCCTTTACTGAGTCCACCCGATTATAGCAGAGATTTTCTTTTGTATCTGGCTACAGCAGAATCTACCATTGGTATGGTTCTGGTTCAGGAGGATGATGCTCTGGCTGAGCATGTTATTTACTACCTTAGTCGAGGACTGGTAGGACCTGAACTGCGATACACCCGATAGAAAAATTAGCCTTAGCAGCAGTCCATGCTGTGCAGCGACTCCGACATTATATTATTCTTCGCAAAACTTATGTCTTGGCAGCTGCCAATCCATTTCAGTTTGTCCTCAGCAGGCGAGTGATTGGGGGCAAATATAATAGATGGATTGTGATTTTACAGGAATTTGATCTAGAGTTCATGTCTGCCAAATCCAAGAAGTCAGTAGTTTTTGCGGAATTGATCTCCGAGTTGCCTTGTGGAGAGGCGATGATCTATGATGAGTCCTTTCCGGACGAACACTTGTTTCTAATCTCTCCACAAGAGCCTTGGTATGGGGACATCATTGTATATCTCCAGACTGCGAAGTTTCCCTCTTCTTTTTCGAAAGATGAGCGTCGTAAGCTGCGTCACTTAGCTAAAAGTTATCCGATTATTGGTGATGCTTTGTACCGTCGAGGGGTTGATTCAATCCTAAGACGCTGCTTAACTTTCGAAGAAGCTGAGGCTGTGCTTAATGATTCTCACGGTGGAGCTTGTGGGGGTCATTTATCAGGGCTTGCTACAGCCCAAAAGATTTTACGTGCTGGCTACTTCTGGCCTTCGATTTTCAAAGATTGTATTGAATCGGTCAAGAAGTGTCATCCTTGTCAAGTGTATACTCGAAAAATGCGCGCTCATCCAGCTCCGCTTTTTCCAGTCGTTACTGTCGGACCCTTTACAAAGTGGGTATGGATTATACTACTTGTAACCCGCCTTCGGCAAAAGGTCACAAGTACATTATCGTAGCAGTAGACTACTTTACGAAGTGGGTCGAAGCTATGCCTACTTTTGGGAACGATGGTGAGACTGCAGCTCTTTTCTTCTTCAACCAAGTCATTGCTCATTTTGGTATACCTAGAGAGATTGTCACTGACCATGGCAGTCACTTTCAGAACAGTATGATGGCTGAGTTGGCTCTTAAATTGGGTTTCCGGCAGGAGCATTCATCTCCATATTATCCTCAGGCCAATGGCCAGGTGGAAGCCGTGAATAAGTCCTTGAAGACAATTCTTCAACGGACGATTGACAAACATAGATCCAACTGGCACATTATGCTATATCCTGCACTCTGGGCGTACAGGACGTCAGTTAAAACTGCAACTGGCTTTACTCCGTTTCAATTAGTCCACGGGGTAGAATCCGTATTTCCCATTGAATGCGAGATTCCTTCCCTTAAACTGGTTGTTGAGCTTCTTCCTGACACTTCTAGTCTGGCAGAGCGGCTTCTTCATCTGGAACATCTTGATGAGCAGCGTCGAGATGCCGCCACGTTGAACGAAGCGCATAAAAACCGAGTCAAAGTCCAGTACGATAAGGCGGTTAAGCCTAGGGTTTTTTCCGAAGGTGACCTTGTTTTGGTCTATGCCCAAGAAAAAGATGCCTTGGGGGCAGGAAAGTTTAAGTCGATGTGGTATGGCCCCTATATCGTCAAAAAGGTCCTTAAGAAAGGAGCGTATACCTTGGTTTACTTTGAAGGAAATGAGTTGTCGGAGCCCCGAAATGGGCTCTATCTGAAGAAGTATTATGCCTAGGCTTTGCCCCGGCATTTTGCTTTGTATATAGTAGTTTTTGTTTTGTACATATCTGTTTGATTTTCGATTTTTTGATGAGATGGTGATGTTTTTGATTTGCTTTGGCAGGTTGTGTTGATGTCATGAGTCATTATGGTTTCGCCGATGGTGCTAGTAGACACACCCGGAACTTAGCTTCCGCGGCTTGGGTGCTTCATTATCCTTCCGGTCAGTTGTTGGTATCAAGAGGGGTCTGCATTGGTCCTGCTTCCAATAACGTAGCAAAATACATTGCAGTCATTCATCTACTCTCGGAGGCAATATCTTTGGGTGTTGATTCGTTGGTAGTTTTCTTGGACTCCCAGCTGGTGGTGTCGCAGTTGAACAACACTTATCGGGTACGAGATCCAGTTTTATTACGATTGTTCTTGAGGGTACGTTTGTTACAGAGGTCATTTCAATTTTTAACATTCATTCATATTCCTCGAGCTGACAATTGGTTTGCTGACTCATTAGCTAATCAAGCTTTAGATTGGCATATTAATCATTCAATACAATAAAATCTAAATCATCAAAAAACATCATACATTTGATACATTTATCACATCACATCAAAATATCGCTGTATATATATCATCAGTATGTCAAAAAACTTCACAAAATTTTGGATCCATCAATGCCGTACAAAACTTGGGCTTATGCCCCATCATGTTCAGTCTCAAAAATATACAGTCATCCAATATGAAAATCTGTCTAATCCTGAGGACCCTACCCAGCGTTCCTATAGAACATCACTGCAGTGGCCACACGGCGGAAGAGTCTAACCCAGTCCCGGGGTACTCCTACAACCCGTCTCTGGACGGCTTCTGGCAAGTCCTCCACAGCAGCCAGAGGGATTTGGCGGGTCAGTCCCTCCAAATTTCTCTGAACAGCCTGGAGTGTCCTATCAGAATCCGCTGTCTCTGCTTCACCTCTGCGGCGTTTATGACGTGCTAGGCCCTCAGGACGCACTGGTCCAACATCTGAAACATGATCATTTTTCATTTGTCAGTCATTATGAATCCAATCCAAAAACATGTTTGTTTTTTCATTTTTCATACATATTTGAAAAATCCAAAAAAAATCATATAAGTTAAAAATTTTTGAAAAAACTTACCGACTGCTCCCCATGCTGCACCGGGTGGAAGTACTAGATCTGGATCTCCTCGGAAATCCATCCCGGCATAGGGATAGTCATCTACTGCGATGATCTGTTCTTTCCACCATAAGAAGAACTCATCGTCCCAGGTAGTTCGGGGTACCTCGCTGCCCCCCAGTCTCTTCATCATGTCTGCCCAACGGGAAATTCTTGGGTCCCGAGGGCTGCTGATAGTTGAGATGACTTTGGGTCTCAAAGCTGGAACTCTCTCGAAGAAGAATGTAGTCAAAATGGTTCCACAGCCAAAGTGTTTTGTATGTGTTTTGCGAATGGAGGTCAGTTGTTGTTTCATGTTCAGTAGCAGGGCAGTGCACCAATCATACACATGAATTAAGCACTCTACAACTATGCTCATGTGCGTCCTGGACGCCTGATGCAGTGAGGCAGATCCTGCCACTCTGCCGATGGTGAATAGGAGGATATTTATGTGCAAGTCCCTGATATCTCTGATTGCAATCTGTGTGCCAACTTTCTTGGAATTTTCTACGCAATAGATTTGGACATAGTCCTCCACGGTTAACCCTCCCAGGGGCTTTCCGTGCAGATCCACTGGGTCTCCCCTCCTGGAGAGTCCAGTGATGAAGTATATATCTTCCACCTCTATGCGTAGTGGCATTTGATCAATGATGAAACAATCCTGATCCGGTTCCCAATAATTTACCAGCATTTCAATCAATCTCACATTACTTTTCATATTGGGCATTTTGAAAAATTTGAATAATCCACAGTTTCGGAGGACATTTTGCGCTGCTTGATCTTCCATGACTTCTTGGTCTATTGCACTATGCTCGCGTTCCCTCCATGAAATTGTCATCCTGAAAAAATTCATTAAAATTTGCATTAGAAACTCATTTTTAAAATTCGGACTTGCGCATACGCTAGTTTCGCTGTGCACAGTCGCGTATACACGCGACTTTCCTTCTTTTAACCCGCGTATGCGCAGGTACGCGTTTTTTAATAAGGGTTTCCAGGTAAAATCCACTTAATTTTAAATTTTAAACGGACAAAATGAATCAACAGGATGAATAAGGAGCCTACCTGAAGTTTCGCTGAATTCCGACGGTCGGTTGTTGCTGATTTGACGAAACAAGTTTTTAGCTCCAGAGCTCTGTTCCAAATCAGCTATGCAATAATGAACCAATTGAGAGGTAATTTGTGTATTTATGGCTAAAAAATTGAAAATTTTCGCAAAAATTTCCTTGTGCTTATTTTTTCGATCCGTCTTATGCTGTATAACTCGATTGCTTGGAAGTGCCCAGTTTGGTATATTTCAGGTACATTTTGACATTTTCGAGATTTTTCCCGGTTTCTGGCCCATGAGTTCAGACTCTTCATGGCAGGTATATGATCTTCACTGGCATATAGGTTAGGGAATCACTTTCCGTTGCATCTTGCATTCTAGCCTCCATACTGATCACTTGCCTTAGGGTCGATCCCATCAGGTCATGAGTATTATACCCATTTCACTCGCCGAATTTTTTTAAAATCATGACTGGATGGTAGAGCCTTCCTTTACATGGGCTTCCTAGTTAGTTCCTCGCTATCACTTGTTGCCCATGCTGCTTTTTATGTAGGCTCGGGAGTCCTCTTTAGTCTCGCCATGTCTTTCGTGTTGAAGCTTCATTCTTCTCCTTCATCACTTATCTTTTTCTGGCTTATACCCTAGAGGCTCCCTGGTGTCGTTAAGTTGTATTACTGCATTGCATATTGGCTGCTTGTTTATCCTGGCCTTTAGCCGGCTTCATTTGGACTCGATGTTTTTTCCAACTTTTGACCTTGACTTTCTGTACAAGTTAACCATTGCATGCACTTAGCTATCACGACTTGACACCTTTGTACCCATGGATGGAACGTTCCTCTGAGTATCACTGACCAGTTTTCGCCACCTTGCATTGAGCATAGGATTGTTCCAAACCCCGGAACTAGTGCATCTGCTTGCTTGATACTCGTTCTATCCATTGTACCATAGCATTCTTTTATTCTTTTTCCGGCTTATTATGAAAAAGACAAAAAAAATCAAATATAACAAAAAGAGCGGGAACGGGATGTATCTTCGTTATTTTGATGGCAGTACAGAGTCAGTTTGTCGCCCTTGAACAAAGCACATATACTTATATATCTTTCCTTCATTTGGGATGGTTCTAGTTTGACCTAAGTTCAGCCTTTACCATGTTTCACTTGTCAGTTCTCCCCCGGTTGGTTATCTCTTCCAATCATATGGAGAGTTTTTTTTGCCTCCTGCAAGACAGACTTATACAGTGTCACTTTTTTACTACCATGGTCATCACAGAGTCGTGCTTTTGTTCAAGGGAAGTCTAGCCTGAGTCGGCCATTCTGCGGTGTCTCTCGACTCATTATTCAGTCGGCCTTCCCGGTCTTGTCAGTATCATGTTCTATCACATCAGATGTTTTGATCTTCTGCTCGTGCTGGTTTGAGAAGGTCTCCATTGACTTCTTGTCGGCGGGTTTGTCTCTTATCGACTACGACACATTGCTCTGAGAGCAAGCCTAGAGCCGCACCTTGGGCCTATTTTCATCATTGATAGGTGACCTCGTGCTCAGCATTTGATCATCATCATGGGTCTTTGACTGAGTGGTTTCCCCTGTGTTCGATGTCAGCACACATTATCACACTTGGGATTCGTGCAGTACCTGGATTTCCATTTGACCCTATCGGTGGATTTCTCGCCTCTGCGTCATCTTTCATTATTGGTTGGTTCAGAGGGTTTCTTCCGTGCGCTAGCTTCATCTTGTGCACGTCGGAAACGTACTTCGGTTTTGGTTCCATCACTCTCCTTCGTCCGATTCCTTCCAAATCTTGGCCTGCGGGTTACACTCGCGCTGGACCGATGTGGGATGCCTTAATGCCTTCCTTCCAGCAGATCTTTTCCCATCGACTCCGACTCATTGCTCTGGGAACAAGATCTAGAGTCTTTTTGTCAGTACCTTAGGGTTTGCAGTCATCAGTGGCAGACTCTTCGCTATCGACAGTGAGGATTCATCATTGCCTCCTGATTGGTAGATTCTTTCAAGTGTTTGACTTCAACTCATTCATTCACACTTGTCAGATTGTACTGGGGCACCTTGACACTCATTATCATTATCGGTGGGTTGTCTCGCGTTGGTTAACGGGAAACATCATTGCCCGCTAATCCAACGATTTCTCACATGGTCGACTTCAGCTCATTTATTCCCAGTGTGTAGAATTGTGCCGTTGTGATCGGTGAAGACCTCGGGTTGCATCAACATTTCTCGGTTCACTGTTGACAGTTCTCTCAGTTTCTGCCAGTGTTGCCGTCCACCCTTATATGTTGCAGTTCAGCACAGCAGCATCTTATATGTTGATCCCCGAGTCGCGTGATTGTACCGTTTGATCCGCCTCTTATGATCCGGTACTTGGAGATCTGCCATTTTCGATCGTACATCCGTTTTTGCACTATTCTTTTCACACGCTCATATGTGAAACTTGAATACACATTTGTCTTTCCGGCTCGCTCGTATGATTCATTGTGTACTTTCAGTTCTGATATACTTGTATACATGTTGGATCTATTCAGTACTTTCCATATGATGTATTTTTGACTGAGCATGGGTATGCCCGCCTCAGCTTGAGTTGACTCTCTGTTTTCTTTCATTGGTTTTTGGCAGGGTGAAATCTGGTGAAGTCCTCTCTTGTCCTCGCGAAGTTCTTTCTATGTGCATAATACATTTCGGCCATCATATACCCCTTCTGACCTCATATATTAGGGGGCATCTGTTATAGCATCATTTCTCACCTTCATATGATTCATGATTGCTTTATGGCTTTTTGGGCACCCATTCCTACAGACTTGACAAATTCACTTAAAAACAATGGAAAATCCTTCATACGCGACTATGCTCCGTTTTTTTTTCCGTGTATGGTCATATAGTGTCAGCCTAGAATTTTCCGTGTATGCCATTTTAATGATTAAAAAATATATAAAATCCCTATTTTCGGACTGGGTTGATGGTTACTCCAGTAGTTCAACCACCCCAGTACGTGGCCAACTGTTTCCAACTGACTGAAACTACTTTGAGGGAGTATAAAAGCCCCTCATGTGCATGGCCTAAGGGAGAGAGAAATTTTATAGACATTATACTCTGTTGGAATCCCAGTTCAAGTCCGATTCCCCGTGCCTCCTGCACTTTCCCAGTTCATTTCAGGAAACCCTTGTTTCCTTGAGATACACATCCCTTTATATGTTATCTCGTATGCACCTGTTTGGAAGGAGACTTAGCGAGGCAAGGGCTGGACGGATCCGGACGACGGTCTGCGAAGGCCTTGGAAGGATCAGGTGATCTCTCCACTTACTTTTGTACGTACTATTTTATTAA
>JAXQQM020088042.1:0-330003 GCA_034641835.2 Pinus albicaulis
TAGGTTTTACACAGTAATTTGTCACCGTCCCTACCATTCCCCATCCCGCACAATGGAGGACCCATTATGTGACCTGTGAGCAATGTCAAGCCTTGAAAATACCTTCATTGCATCCCTTTCCATGAGGACAACATTTCTCCTGTTTATCATTTCCTAAACAGACCCCTAAAAACACATGTTTTTGCATTGGCGCTGGTAGCCCGTTATGTACTCGCGCCAATGGGGGAAAATTAACACCGAGCCCGCGCCAATTGGCGCTTTGTCCCAGTGTTGTACCCGCGCCACTCTGTTTATGGAAAGTTTTTTAAAAAAGAGGCGAAGTTTCGATTACAACAACTTCGTGGATGAGTCATCAGGAGTGGTTTCGCCTGAATAACCACGGCCTTCCTCCTTTGGCCTCTTGTTTCCACCATATGGGGAACCTCCCAAAGGATAAGGCCTCCCTTCCACTATTGTAGGGATCCCAACCTCCTCCTCTCCTCTATAAATATAGCCTTCATCCATTGATGAAGGGGCTGAAGGGCTGAAAGGCTGAAGGGCTGAAAGTCTTGAAGTGCTGAAGCTTTGCATCTCCCTATTCCCAAGTGCCTTTGTGCTGTAAAGAATCCCTTCTTTCCCTTAAGGCCCATTCAAGCGAGGAGACCATTGTTACGAGACTCTGGAGAGGTTTCCCTTTCCTTGGCGAGCTTTGCGAGACGTGGACAACCGGAGACCCGTTCGAAGGAAGTCGCGACGTCAGAACTTGGTTGTAACTTCTATTCGTTTATCACTTTAATAGATGACTATGATTATGGTTCCACTCCTTTTTCTATCATGTTAATGCGAGTAACATCTTTTCTGACCGATGTTTAGTTACGTATGCCGGTTCCTATGCATGTATCTGTTCGTTTCTTCTGTGTGCAGGTGTTCATCCACGGAGATCGTGGAAGGATTGTGATCTGCCAGGGCTGAAGGACGGGGACATCTCTTCTTCAAATCTAGCGCTGGAATCTAGGTAGGCTCTTATCCCAAGTCTTTCATTCGTAACTAGGAGCTTGCATCATAGCATTGTTTGTTTGTTGCTAGACCCCTGCTGGGCTAGTAGGGATCGCCTCTGTCCGCAGAGGGGATTTACCTCCTCAACAAATTGGCGACTCCGCTGGGGATCGTCCGGTTTTCCTTGTCCCTTTTATGATTGGTTCGCTTTGATTGTTTCTCCTTGCTTGATGAACCTTCCGGGTTGGATTCTTTCATTATTTTAGCCTCTTGGTTTGCTTAGCTTGTATTGGTCTACTTTTAGAATAGCTTGTTTTTTAATTTTTATTGAAGAACTCGACTGGCGCGGGTTTTAACCTGACAGTCGCGCCACTTGGCGCTTGTTGCATTTGTCTGTGTCGCGCCACTCGGCCTCTGGCGCTAGTTTCAAGGCCACAGTCGCGCCACCCCTGTGACTTGTTTGAGTTTCTTCATTTTTTGGCTTTCTGAGCTTGACCAGTACTTTTCTTCTTGATTTCCTGATTGTCTGAGTGTGTTGGAGTCTTGTTTGACTGGAACTCACCGCTATCCTTTGGTTGTTTTCCTTTGTCTATCGATTTCACGATTTGAGCCCTAGGGCATCTAGTGGCATAGTGAATCGAGCCCTCCTTGGGAGTCTTGGTGTCTTGGTTGTCCTGTCAACTTGTTGATTGATTCTCCACACTCTCTTAACAGTCTTTGGTTGTTTTTCTGCGTCTTTTGAGTGATTGTTCATTCTTTCATTCAGAATTCGTTTGCCCTTGCTTTGGACCTAGATCACACGGTCCATTGGGTGTTTTCGAGTCTTTCTTTGCTTTGAGGGACTTTGGGTCGATTTAGAGATTTGGTTGCTTGCTTCGTTGAGTGAATGTTGTTTGCTTCGCTCTCTTAGATATCATTTCTCAAATTGTTCCTTTTGTTTTCAGTGCACGAAAATAATCTCTTTTGTTTTTGTTAAATTAGTGCAAATTGTGATCTTTTCCATATTACTAGTGATTAGTGTTTGAATGAAAAGTGTGCAATTGCATTAGTTGCATTAGAGACATTCTTGTTTGTATTTCGTTCATTTCGTTTGTATAAAAGCTCTCAACTCTCATTTAGCTAGTTTTCATCGAACGAAATGTTGCATCGTGGCATATAGCTTGCATTTAGGAGACACTACATACGATAGGGCCTGGAAATTGAAACTTAATTGAAGATCAACTATAAAATTTATTCAATTAACCTAAGGCAACATTGGAACTTAACGAAACATATTTATAAGGTCTAGGCTAGAGACGTGTTCCGGCGTCGTTAAACCTAGCAGCTGTCGTTCGCCTGTTGGCTTTAGACAGCACTAGCACGGACTTGCACTCCCCGTACCGTCGCGTATATAAAGGGAGACCCCTATAGGTTTTCAATCCTTTATCCGCAGGAAGCCGAGTCAGCCGCCCTATACCCGTGATACACCGAACACAGCATTCGGGGAGACTACCTGCACGTACGGAAAGTCCTTGGTCGATTTCTGTTTCATTTTTGAAACCAAGGTGTATATTGCAGTTCACGGATATTTGGTACACCCTTTGTGCCTAGTTTTTCCTGAGCAGTCATTTGGTCTTTTCCGACTCCCTAAACTTGAAAAGACCGTCAAGCGCTTGTCCTTTCACGCTTGTATCAACTCTGAAAGAGATAGAGTCATCTTTTTATCGTTTCTCGACTCTTGAAACATGAAACGGTAGAACTTCTTATTTTCCAATGTGGTAAAATTAATCACCCACGATTACACGCCTTCTTAGATATTGCTTGTTGACCGTTTGATCGTGTGCCCTTAACTCTTTTTCAGCCCGTGTGTGGTTTTGAGTTTGATGGCAACTTTTTCAGAGTTCACCAACCAAGGAATCCCCGCAGAAGGGAATCCTGGTCATTTTCCTCCTTTTGGAAATGTTGGTGCTCCTTACATGGCGACGTTGTCCCTTCCTGGGTTAACGGTTGGGTTGCCTGTTTGGTTGTTCTCAACCTCTGTTGTCCCGAATAACTCCGTTACTGGTCAATCAGTTCCTCCACCCGAACAACATCATGTTGATTCAAAGGTGGACCTCTCCCCTTCTTCGCCTGTTTTTGCGTCCTCATCTTCTACTTCGCCTGGTGAAAGTCTAGATTCAAGTAACCAGGTGGCTAAGAAGAAGAAGAAGAAGACAAAGAAGAAGAAGTCTGATAAGCGAGAGGCTAAATGTGCAGCTACTGTCTCCGAGACGTCTCCTCTTGGTAACCCTTCCAACCCTCCTCGGAAAGTCAAGTTCCCCTGCATGTTGTGCACGGGAGACCATCTTCTTCGAGACTGCCCTGGCATTCCCAAGGTACTCGAAGTATGGTCCAACGGTCCCCCACCGTTGTCTTCGGCTTCCGGGAGTCAGGTTGGGGGCATTGGTAAGGCTCCTAAGAAGCAGGGTAAGATCACCAATCCCTGTAAGTTGTGTGAAGGGCACCATGCTATTCACCTTTGTCCTTATATGGATGAAGCCAAGCGAGTCTTGGACAACCTGACTGTTTCTACACCACGCCTCCCGGCTGGTTATAAGCAGCTTTCTTTGAGTCTTCCACCTACTGATGCCGTGATTGGTCAAGGGTCATCCTTGGTCGATCCCACTCCTCCAGAAATTCAGATTCAGGAATCCGTTCCCGACCAACCATTGGTCGTGGGATCGGTTGAACTGGCCCCATCTGCGGTGCACCAGGTCTTTTCTATTGAGAGTGGACCCCATAACCCTCATGTTCTGCTGGTTTCTTCAGATTCTTCAGACTTGGAGAGAGATTCTCCTGTCCCTGTACTTCAAGAAGCCGCTCCTTCGCCTCCCATGATGGAGGCTCCAGAGGATATCCCCCCCGCCTTCGAGATGGAGGTCATGGGGGAGGCTTCTGCTTCCGTAACATCAGGGGAATACCTTCGCATGTCGATGGTAGCCCCTCCGAGTAGTTTGGTCGCTTCCTTTGACTAGAATCGATTTGCAGGATTTCGCCTTCCGTCTTATGTGCCTTTCGAGATGACAGTACAGGCTCTTGGTCTGGTTGTACCCAGCACCATTATAGACGAAGGTGCCTCTGTTAGTATTCTGTCTTCAACTACCTGGCAAGCTTTCGGTTCGCCGCCGCTTGCGCCTGTTACGCAGAATCTGCTCACTTTTAATAGAAGAACGAGTCAACCTTTGGGGATCCTTCCAAGGTTACCTGTTACTTTGGGAGGTAAAACTGTCCATATGGACGTGATGGTCGTTCCAGGCCCCTTGGATTTCAATCTGTTGTTGGGGCGCGATTACACTTATGCCATGGGAGCACTTGTCTCCTCCCTCTTTCGCGTGATGTGCTTTCCACATGAAGGACGCATCGTGACCATTGATCAGCTGTCGTTCTTTGGTCCTAATATGGCATCTGGTCCGCCATCACCCCCTCCTGGTTTCTATCCACCCGTTGTATCTGCTCCACCGCAGGTCAACTATGTGGCTACTTACCCCGTGCCTGTGCTCAGTGATGATGCCGTTGTGCATAATGTGCTGGGGGCATTGGGTCCTGACTTCCAGGATGTTTTCCTTCCATCAGGAGTGGAACTCTTGGAAGCGCTGACTTCTTGTTCATTATGACAAGGTCGTCGGAGCATAGTTCCTTGTCTTGTGTCAAGCTCCTTAAAAAATGAAACAAGGTTGTCGGAGCATGGTTCCTTGTCTTGTGTCAAGCTCCTTAAAAAATGAAACAAGGTTGTCGGAGCATAGTTCTTTTCCTTGTGTCAAGCTCCTTAAAAAATGAAACAAGCTGGTTGGAGCACAGTTCCCTCCCTGTGTCAAGCTCTTTAAAAAATGAAACCAGGTTGTCGGAGCATGGTTCTTTGTCTTGTGTCAAGCTCCTTAAAAAATGAAACAAGGTTGTCGGAGCATGGTTCCTTGTCTTGTGTCAAGCTCCTTAAAAAATGAAACATGGGTGTTTTGAGGATAGTTCTTTTAAGTGTGTCAACCTCGTTAAAATAATGAAACACGTTCCCGTTCAATTCGAGTCTTTGTTTAGATCTCATAAAATCCCAGTCGAGTCTTTCTCTTGATCTCGTCACTTGAACCTTCACTCCATCTGCCTTTCATATGGACTGAAGCTTGGGGGGCATGTACCTCGAATTGAGTCACCATGCTGGGGGCATGCTTATCTTTTCAAGCATAGTTTATGTCCGTTTCAAGCTTGTGTAAAAATGAAACCGGTTTCAAGCAAAGTTTCCTGATTTCAAGCTTGTGTAAAAATGAAACCTTGCCCATTTTACCTCTTGTGATTGCCATTTTATCAGCCTATTTTTTCCAGATGAGCCTTGGTTTTCTCACTCCATCGTCATTATCTTCTTGGCCGATCATATGCCTTCACTTGGTTGTTTTACCCATTCCTGAGGAACCGCTGCGATGAGTGGTCTTGTTAGCCAGCCTCTTGACTTTTATCTTGTTTTGAGCAGTTCCATCATTACCGGAACCAGTTGCTACCCTTTATACCACTCGTTCCTCCAGGAGGAGTCATCTTTCAGCTCTTTTCTGACTCTCTAAATATGAAAAGATCGCCGAGGCCCTTGTCGTTTCGATCTCGTTAAATTGGACACGAATCGACATCTACCCATTATAAGTTTAACCCTTTTTCGGGCTGGGATGGATTGATTACGAAAAAGGAATACCCTAGCCTATCGCGACTAGGAGGTTTTCCCGGATATTGTTTTCTACCTTTTCGGATCTGGGGAACTATCTACGAAAAGGGACCTGTGGAGTTTTCTTTTCCGCTGTCTTTTCAAACTCTCTAAACATGAAAAGACGCCGAGTTCTTCCTTTGTCAGACTCGTTAAACCCTGATGACATTGGATTTCGTCGAAATGACGTTCTCCGAGTTTCTCCTTCCTAGGACTCGTTAAAGGCACTAGGATGGATTCGCCCGAAGGGCGGATTTATATGACAAGCATATGGTATCCTCTTCAAGCTTGTGTAAAAATAAAGAGGTACTCACCAAAATGGTGGGGAAAATGGAACCATCGTCGTTGTCGTTGGCAGTATGTCGCTCTTGAACATGGCACTTGTCTGCATCCGTGTCGGGTTGGGGACATCTCATCTCGCTGCTTCACTTTGCTTCCATGGGTTTGGGTAATCTCTTTTGACCTCTCATCTGTTCACTGCCTCGTCGCCATGACCTTTGATCCGTTGATGTCAAATACTGCCAAGTCCATTGTCGTGCCGTTCATATGTTCAAGAAAAGTTGGCCTCTGCAAATATCAACCTTCCTCTGTTTCTCATATGGTCCTAATTCACAACAAAACATTATGTTCCTCTGTCTCGTGTCGATGATGTGGGAATCATTATGGCCCACCTTCGATCAAGGTCACTTCCTGTCGACTTCAACTCATTATCCAGGAAGTTGGTCTAGAGACTCCTGATGGTACCTTGGAGCCTGCATGCCTCAATGGCAGGTTCGTCGCATTCGACGTGAAGTTTACATCATTGACTTCCGATCGAATGATTCTGCGGGTGTTCGACGTCAACTCATTCATTCACACGCCGTAGATTGTACCTGTAGTACCTTGAGGACCATCGTCATTATTGGTGGTTTTTCTCGCGTCTCGTTAACATCTTTCATCATTGGCTTGCAATCGTATCGATGTTCTTGCACAGCCGACTTCACCATACCGCATGCTTAAACTATCACTAATGGGTCGAGATGAGTCAGCACAATCCGGATTGTGTCTCATGGTAATCCAGTTGCGATCGTGGGATTATTATCATTATGGCATGACTCATCGATTGATTTCCACACCATACCTGAGTCTATTTGTTTGATCTTAGTTGGATGGCTGCGCCCATACCCTGGATCCGGATTATAGCATACTCTGTTTCGGATGGCTGCGTCCATACCATATATACATCATGTACTTGAGATATCAGTTGTATCTTTCTGCGCAGGTTTTCCGACGGCGGGCCTTCAGTTGAACATGTTCTCGTAAAGCATTTCACCCCTCTCCCTCTCGGGCCTCATACTTTAGGGGGCATCTGTTACACAGTAATTTGTCACCGTCCTTACCATTCTCCATCCCGCACAATGGAGGACCCATTCTGTGACCTGTGAACATTGTCATGCCTTGAAATCATCATCAATGCATCCCTCCACAGGAAAAAATATTTCTCCCCTTGCGTTTGTTTCTCGATCAGACTCAAAAACACATGTTTTCGCATCACACTGTACTGCTATGTACTTCGCGCCATCGGGGGAAAATTAACAATTTCCAGCCCGCGCTAAGTGGTGCTCTCAGTCCCGTTGTTGTACCTGCGCCCACTCGTTTATGGAAAGTTTTTTAAAAAAAGAGGCGAAGTTTCGATTACAACAACTTCGTGGATGAGTCATCAGGAGTGGTTTCGCCTGAATAACCACGACCTTCCTCCTTTGGCCTCTTGTTTCCACCTTATGGGGAACCTCTCAAAGGATAAGGCCTCCCTTCCACTATTGTAGGGATCCCAACCTCCTCCTCTCCTCTATAAATATAGCCTTCATCCATTGATGAAAGGGCTGAAAGGCTGAAAGGCTGAAAGGCTGAAGGGCTGAAAGTCTTGAAGTGCTGAAGCTTTGCATCTCCCTATTCCCAAGCGCCTTTGTGCTCTAAAGAATCCCTTCTTTCCCTTAAGGCCCATTCAAGCGAGGAGACCATTGTTACGAGACTCTGGAGAGGTTTCCCTTTCCTTGGCGAGCTTTGCGAGACGTGGACAACCGGAGACCCGTTCGAAGGAAGCTGCGACGTCAGAACTTGGTTGTAACTTCTATCCGTTTATCACTTTAATAGATGACTATGATTATGGTTCCACTCCTTTTTCTATCATGTTAATGCGAGTAATATCTTTTCTGACCGATGTTTAGTTACGTATGCTGGTTCCTATGCATGTATCTGTTCGTTTCTTCTGTGTGCAGGTGTTCATCCACTGAGATCGTGGAAGGATTGGTGATCTGCCAAGGCTGAAGGACGGGGACATCTTCTTCTTCAGATCTAGCGTTGGAATCCAGGTAGGCTCTTATCCCAAGTCTTTCATTTCGTAACTAGGAGCTTGCGTCATAGCATTGTTTGTTTGTTGCTAGACCCCTGCTGGGCTAGTAGGGATCGCCTCTGTCCGCAGAGGGGATTTACCTCCTCAACAATAGGGTATAGTGAGCAGTCCAAGGCCTACAGACATTAAAATGCAGTTACCAAAAATTTTATTTTAAGCAGAGATGTCATTTTTTTTAAAAATAAATCTTGGTTTGATCACGTTGATGAAATTTCAAATTAGACATTTTATCCACCACAGTCACCAATATTGCAAGTTCAAGAACAACCAGACAATTCTAAAAATGGTACATCATCAAGAGGTGATTTAGCCGATGATCAAAAATCTTCAAAATAGGGATAAAAAACAAGAAGAATCTGAGAGATATATGAACAAGAGCATGAATTTGACCAACATAATATGTTTTCATTTATTTCAACTCAATCGACCCATTTTGAAGAAGAAGTTAAAGAAAATCATTGGGTTGATGCTATGAGCCAAGAAATTTCTACCATAAAGAAGAACCAAACTTGGGAATTAATTGATCTCCCAAGAGACAAAAACCAGAATTGGTGTAAAATGGGTATATAAGACCAAGCTAAATTAGAAAGGAAAAATTTAGAAACATAAGGCAAGGTTGGTTGCAAAAGGATTCTCACAACATTTTGATGTCGACTATAATGAAATTTTTTTCTCTAGTAGCAAGGTTAGACACCTATCTGAAACCATTTTGTCCGTAACAACACAACACAAATGGAAATTCTATCACCTTGATGTAAAATCCGCCTTCCCTAAATGGTATATTGCAAGAATAATTTTATGTAGAGAAGCCTCCCGGTTTTGAAGTGCCAGGATAGGAGCATAACGTATATAGATTTAAGAAAGATTTGTATGGTTTGAAATAAGCTCCAAGATCTTGGTATAGTCACATCGACACTTATCTCACAAAAAGTGGTTTTTTCCATAAGCAACCATGAACCCAGCTTGTATACCAAATCTCATGAGGGTAAAATTATTATTATTAGCATTTATGTAGATGATCTTCTTATTATATGCCTAAGAAATATGATGATATAAGATTTCAAAAATCAATGCAAACAGAGCTTGATATGATCAGATCTAGGAGTCATGAAATATATCTTAGGCATCAAATTCACTCAATCGCTAATGGCATTTTTGTTGAACAACAAAAATATGCCACCGACATCATCCAAAATTTTCAGAATTACCAATTGCAAATCAGCCGATACACCAATTTCTCAAGGTACCAAACTCAACAAATAAGATGTAGCACCACCCATTGATTCCACATTGTATAAAAAGTCTAGTTGGTATTTTGTTGTATCTCATTGCAACTAGACCTGATATTATGTCTGCAACAAGTTTTGTCTCTAGGTTTATGTAGTCATGAAATATTACTCATTGGAAGGTTGCAAAAAATATCTTAAGGTATATTACAAGGACCATATACACATGCCGAAAATTGTTCACTTTCAAGCTATACAGTATAACGATTATGCAAGGAGGTTAGATGATCGCAAAAGTACCTCGTGGTATTTTTTTTCATCTTGTAATGAGTATGATTTCATGGGCATCCAAGAAAATTTCAATATATTCTCGCAGAGGCATAATATGTAGCAAAGAATTCAACAACTTGTCACTTAGCGTTGTGGTTGAGAATATAATTGAAAGATATTTCGAATATGCGTATGAGCCAACTCCAATATATCGTTATAATATTTCGTCAATTTCTTTATCAAAAAATCATGTTTTCCACAAAAAGAGAAAGCACATTGAAACACATTTTCATTTCATTCGTCAACTTGTGAATGATGGGGACATAGTACTTTCTTTTTTTTGGTTCCAAAGATCAGCCTTGTAGATATTTTTACAAAGCAATTGGGAAAGAATGTATTTTAATTTCAAAGAGACAAATTAGGCATTATTAGTTCCTCCACTTATAATAGTTGAGATTATGACGGGATATTAGGATACTAATCTCACTATCTCGTTAGGTGTCGTTAAATTTAATTCTCTTGTCTCGCTACGTGTTGCAAGTAGTTCATTTTTACTTCATTTTTAGTCGAGTTCTACTCTACTCATTTATTATTGATGTTTACAATGTAATCTATTTAACTAATTTTGAATATTGAGAAGAGCAATCTCTGCTCCACTTTTTTCGGGCCATTTTTTGTCATCAAATCACGATTTTCATTATACCAAAACCCACTGTGTGTTAGTCAACGATCGCATCACGAGAGATAAGAATCCATGAGAAGTGGTTAGTCCATGTAGCGTAAACACATGGGGAGCGTTGGTTTATCCAATTTCCAACAATCTCCCCCCAACGCGAGTCGAGTGTGTATCGAAATCATGACCTATGCTCGATACCACTTGTTGGGAATCACGATTAGTCGTTAGACCAAAACCCAGCGATTTTAGTCAACGATCGCATTTCCATAGATAAGGGTCCATGAGGAGCGGTTAGTCCATGTCGTGAAACACACAAAGGGAGTGTTGGTTTATATTTGTGACAAGAATATTCATTGTTTTCCTTGCTAAGTATACCATTTTCCTTGATAAATATTCTTTTTAAACCTTGTTTCTTTTATTGTTGACCCTTTCTCGTGTTTTGGTGTAATATTATTTGTTTGGAAACTTTTTTGTGGGTTATAGAGAAGTAATGTCAAAGAGAGAAATGTCCTTGCATGCTCGACTCAAGACTAGACATGAGTATGACACTTCATGTTTGGGTAAGGAATTTTAATAACAATCTCTCAAAAATTTAGCACATCCATGTGCAAGCATTCTTAGGATATCAATAATTATTTAGGGCTTAAATTTACTTCTTGATTTTTTCATGGTTTGTAAGAAAAATGTCCCTAGATAAAGGAGATTCAACTAGCGATTTGAAATGAGTTTGGAAATGAACACAAAACTACCATCCAAGTATAAACTCTAACTATTATAATTAATTGCAAGTAATTATTGTGACCAAAGGAAGTATTGGTTGGAGTTGATCCCATTATTTTAATTCATTGTTTTGACTCATTTATTCACTTCGACCAAGTGGCATTTCTAGTTAGTATCCATATTTTTCATAATTTTTTCTCTCTCACGTCATTTGGCATAGTTTTTTTAACTTGTATGCAAAATATTTTCCATCATTTTTTAGCTTGTATGAAAAATATATTATCATGTTTGTGCGAATTTAACATATAATATATGGAGCGTGAGCTCGCAGTAAAGACCGAAAAGTAAAAAATAAATACTAGAAGAGTGATAAATTTCTAAAGTAGATGTATGTGTGGGTCATTAGATAGCTCAAAAAACCAGCAAAAGTAATGTCCATTGCACTTATGAATGGATGGATGAGGTCTGAGATTTTTTTTCATTATATCACTGGATTTCCCATATCTTATTTTTTGGGTTTTCATTCTAGCAACCTTAACTATTTATAAAGTTTTTTTGGTTAATGGTGTTGGTTTTTTTTTATGTTTCTATATTTCTTTTGATTATATAGAAATTGAATAGTATTAAGTACAAATGGCATAATAATATGTACTTTCAAGGTACATTGTAGATCCTTACCAACACCTCCTTTCTTTTTTCTTAATTTTTTGTGTTATTATGATTTGTTTTTTATTTAAACTCGACACGAATTCAAATTTTTAAGTAATTCATTAATTTATTTCTAGTTTTTTTTAGAGTATAATAATGATTTTATTGTTTACTTATTTTTTTCTTCCGTGGATCTCTCTTAGCATAGAGAGTATAGAGGGTTTATTGCAAAATAAAAAGTGATCATTATTAAAACAGAGTGAGCACAAATGGTAAAACAATACTTAAGGTATAATATAGCTCTTTCCAATATCTTCTTGCTTGTGTTGTAGTTGATAATATTTATGATATTATTATTTTTTTTGTAGATTAAAATTTGGGAATTAAAAATAAAAGAACTATTTAAATTTATAGCTAAATGATTATAGAAATAGTAATGAGAATTAGCTTAGTACACGTAATCGTCTCTAAAAATAAATCATAATGAAACATAAATTGAAAAGAGACTTTGGAAAAACAATCCGTGTTATTAATTAAGGAAGGTTACTTGTTAGTGTGTTTATATAGTCTTAAAATTAAAGAAACAAACCCAATGATTTTATTGATTTGAGTGCAATATGTAGGTATTCTCAAATAAAATATTTTCACATAAATTATGCTTGGGTTTATGAAAATTACATGTAACGGAGTGGATTTTTTCTTATTATTTCTCCAGCATTATATTTTTTCCACACTTATTATTACTAATCTTAGGGTTATATTTTTCTCGCATATATTGAATAATTTATATTCTTCAAGGGAAACATCCAAAGTAGGGTAAAATATTCAAAAAAACCCTGTATATTTCCTTGCCATAAATCCCAACTTTCTAAGCTATGGTTTGGATTTGCATTCTTTGTATCCTAATATACATTGAGATCATCATCATCTACATCATCTCCCACTTTTTTCTTGTACATATTAACCATAACTATATAATAAATAGTAGAGAAAGGAAATACTAGCAAAGGGAAGAGTAATATTACTTAATTGACATGATTGTATTAATATTTTACTTGTATATCTTAAACTTCACTACATTGTTTAACCATTTCTATGTGGTCATTCCTAGCACCGCAGCTTGAGTATGGAAGCCCATAAAATGATAACAACCCCACAAAATATTAGATGTGCCCTTAATTTATGTTGGATAAAGAGAACATGAAGAAAATGAGGACTATATGACTTCAAAATGTAGGATATGTACCTCTACATTGACCTTATGATGTCTTTACAATGTTTTTGTGAAAAGTATTGTTGCTTATTTATCATTAATAATGTGTGGTTTTTCTTCTTTCCATGCTACTAAGATTTTCTTATACGTCCAAAAAATAAATATCCAATAGTATATATCAAAAACCCATGAAGCAACTTCTATTTTGGAAAATTTTAAGTGCAAAAACCCTCAAAGGACACGATTCAAATTTTTCATGGCTGATCGTAGTGTTTTGCTTATATAACATGAGAAATAAATATCATTTATAGTGGCTTCGATGTTGGGAGCATTGGGAGCATGCTTGGCAATTAAATATAATCATTTTTTACCTTTCATAAAAGAAATCAATGTTTTTAATGGAGTTATTTATTTATGACTTGGCGCCAATGGGTAGCTTCCTACCTTTAGTAGATAAAATAACCTAGTAAATCTAGGAATTAGATAATATTTGATGGACTTATAACATATATTGAGTTATTTCAATTGATTTTCCATTAGATTACATGTTGCTTACACATATATAAATTTTCATCATTCAAAATTATTACTTAAGCTCTACATGGCACTCTTAATTTTCCAATTCTAGGTTATATCCTTCCAAACTTGATCTACAAGGAGAACAAGTATTTTAATACTAGTAGAAGTAATTAGACCCAAAAAATATAGGTAGAGGTTAAATATTTCCATGGAATATATATCTACTAAAGTATATATATTTGCAGTGATTCTCAAATAGATTTCTATTTATAGATACATACTACAAATTTTAGAAAAACTTGGAGCATTGATAAGAGAATGCATGTCAATGATTTTTTGTGAGATTAATCATCTGAATTTTTAAAATAATACTTTAATTAATGAACATTTAGATGGTAAATATTACCGTGGGGAAGTGATACCAAGGAAATTGAACTCGCTACTAGAATTTTCTCGCATTTAGATTTGATTTGCCTATTCCAATTTCAAACTATAAATGTCACTTTTATGAAATTTGTAGATAATCTTAACATTGAATCCAAACTCAACATGCTAGGAAACTTTTTTTCTATAGGAAGGGGGTTCTTGTGTGACCATTCATTTCATCCATAGATGTGTGTTGACTCCATATTGATGATCCATGCACCTTGAGCCTCATGCATGCATTTTATAACATTGTATTCTCGGTTTTCTCATATAAAAATACTAAATTTTATAATTTAATTATAAATTGTATTCTTGGGATGAATTTTGGACTCAAGTGGTAATGTTTTAGGCGATATTAGATAACTATTTTTTACCTTGTATATATATCTAAACTTGGGTGTTCCATTTCTTTGGAAATTGGAAATTCATTCAATTGAGAGCTCTATCACACTAAACAAATTATAAATATTCATTAACTATCTTTACAACCAACATATATGTATATTCATTGGTGATTCTTCTAGTTTGATATTCATTTTGTTATTTATTTGATGCTTATGCACTATATTAAAATTGAATAAAGGATGTGTAGATATGAGTTATTTATCTTTATCATTCTATTCAAATCCAACAGAAAGGTAAGAAAAGAACTAGTGGAGGAATATCCTAACACTGAGTACAACTTTTGTCAAAGGAGATAATATGATGATGAGAATTCCATTTCGAAGGGAGAATTTGGGTTTCTTTGATTAGTGTCTACCCCTTTCAAATGCGATATTTTATGAAAAAGGGATTTAAAAACATGATAAAATGAATTTATGATACATTATAAATTATTTAATTCATATTCCACAAATTTGCAATCATGTTTCCTATTTGAGGAGAACTTTGGGGCAAGAACAACTTATTGAAATTTTAATCCATTTTCACATATTAAAAGCATATTTCACCTTTCAAGATATTTCGTCATAATGACACATTGTTTGAGGCATTTTCTACATATTTGGAAGGGTGTTTCATATTTCAAACGGGATTTATAGTGAGAACACTTTTTTCAAGACATTTTTATATGTTTGAAGGTAAGATATTTGCATGAGGAGATGTTGTGTGAAATTGTTGAAAATCAAATGAATAATAGAAGCATGTTTTAAGAGGCTCTCAATAAATAGAAAGATGAAAAGTGGCAATATGGACCTATGTTATTCATTCATAAGGTAAACAGATCTATTTCACCAAATGGATTTTTAAGACATTTATTTATGAGATGGTTTAATTTGATGAGCTCTATATGTTTATGAGATGATGTCATTTTTTTTCATATGTTATGATGGTGGTTTATCACATAATGATTGCGAAGAATAAATCATAAATATAAATTGGCATCAAAGTTAAAATTAATATTAAAATTGATTCAACCCCCTTTCAAAGCATTCAACATTGTTTGTAAGGAAAACTAACTATGCAAAGATTTTATGTCATCCAATATAATAGCTCCATGTGGTATCCCAAAATGGACTTCTGTGGGTTGTAGTTTTTCCATTCGAGAAATTTGAACCCTCGACCTTTGTTATAAATTTCAACTAGCTTTGACCATAACACCAACCATCCATTGTCACAAAGCACCGAGAAGAATGCTTTATAATTTTTTTGAACAACCAATATGTTGAAATGGTTGCATTAGTGGGGATTTATGTGCTTGGCCCTATAACCTCAATGCCACAAATTCAATTAATTAACCATTGTGTCATTGTATTACTTAGAATAATGGATATAGACCTATAATATTTGAATTGTAAATATTGAATGCTTTATAATTTTTTTGAACAACCAATATGTTGAAACCGTTGCATTAGTGGGGATTTGCAAGCTTGGCCCTATAACCTCAATGCCACAAATTCAATTAATTAACCATTGTGTCATTGTATTGCTTAGAATAATGGATATAGAGCTATAATATTTGAATTGTAAATATTTCAACTATCCGAAATATCACAATGATATATGGGTTTGAACCTAAGACCCTCAACATATAAACCAATGATTTTTTCCAATGATCCATTTGGAGTTGTGTTGTGACGATTATGAAACTATAGTTTTGTGCTGTTCATATTCTATGTACTTTGAAGAAAGGAGGTTTTGGAGCCCTATTTTTTTTTATTGTTGGAGAGCAAGAAAATGTATTTATAGATATGATGACCTATGTGGTAAATTTGGTAATGAGTATTGTTGTAATTTATCCTTCTCTTTTTTTTCCCATTCATTTCTTCAATTAAAACCTTCCATTCACTCATTAATATAAGCACACTTTTTAATTAATAAAAAATAAAACATAAATTTGAATTAGTCAATTATTTATGTTAAAATCTATTAATAAAATGTATTCCAATTAGAGTTACTAATCATAAAGTATTAAAAAGATGAAAATATTTACTTATTATTATTATTATTATAAATATTATGAGTGTGTTTTGTCAATTTAATTTTATAAATTTTACATATTTATCTTTAGTATCCATCACATAAATATTTTATATTGTTGATGTGTTTGGAGCCTCGCTAATGTGGTTCATATTCAAGACAGCTTCCTACTAATGTGGTTCATATTCAAGACAATTAGATGAACATAATTTGATCTAATAGGGGGAAATAAAAAATGGAGAGAATTCCTATCACTCAAATATTAGGTCAAAGGTCAAAGAATCTAATCTTTGAGCTTGGAGGAATTCTCTTCCTTTTTTCATATTCTCTTCATCTAATAATGTTGAAAGTGAATCACATTAGTTGGTTAGAAACACATGAGAAATCTAAAAGTTTTATGCGATGGATCCACAAAATAAATCTCTAAATAACTCTAGTCACAAAAGCCGCTCCATTTAAATATTTGTAAATATCGTTACCATATTTATGATATTGATTTTAGTTGTATATGAAAATTAGAAATTGAATATTGGTTAATTCACCAGGGGGTGTTCCTATCTTAGAACATGCTTTCAAAACTTTTGTTTTTTTAAAATGAAAAAACGAAATAGGTGTACATGTGACATTGATTGAGAAGTGTATGTTCGTTATTATCTTCATATATCGAGGGTTGAGAATACAATTTGAAACTTAGAAAATCAAATTGGCAACTTCTAAAATCTAGTCGATTCATTTCTCTGTTCGTCCATCCAATTGATAGCTCGCTTTAATCACTTTGTTAGGTTAAGCCAATTTCGGACCCAATACATATAGTAGAAATGTATGTACTTAGTGGAAGCTCTAACCAAAAAAAACTAACAAGGAAGGCAACATATTCATAGCACCCGATGGCAACAATGCCAAGGAGGTGTAAAATCCAACTCCCAAATTCATAGCAATCTTGTTTAGTTACTTACACGTTCATTTCTCGTTTTTCAAGGTAGAATTTTCCACTCGAAACGCCAAAAGAGTTCCATAACCAAAAGTTTGGATGTAGGCGCCGAAAAATGTATGTTGTGGAATGGGAGATCAAGGGATCATATTGTTTGATTATCCTCCATGATCAACACATCTACCTTTTATTCCAAAGATAGAAAATTTCATTCATTTAAAGCTTCGTAAATATGGCTTCTAATGCTATCATGAGAATCACCATTAAATGCCCTCATTGCCTAGCTTTATTTTCTTGTGCTTATGCACATATTACCACAAGATTTTATTGTGAAATTTGTCCTCAACTTTTCACCCGTTTATGCTAATTAGTTTCTGTGAAGCGATTTTTGTCTGGTGTTGAAAGAATTGAGGCTAAATTGAATTAATGGATTCAATGAAACTTGTTGGCAATTTAATGATAACTATTCATCATAGAAATAGTAAAATTGTTTTTTCTTTAACTTCTATTGTGTTTAATGAACTTGTTTTTGAACATAATAACAGATTTGAATTCATTCATGATTGGATTTAAGTAATATTATGGTTGCGTCAATAACTATTTATGCAAATTATTTCCTCGTATATTTGTTTGAAAATTTTACAAATCATATCAATTAGTTCTATGATTTGCAACTGTTAGATCCAATCTCGATCCGTATCCTCGCCTATTTACCTTGCTCTTCGCAGAAGACAAGGATCTATATTCTATCCCGATCGAGATAAATTAATTTTATTTTACCGTTTGCATCTTAAATTAGTTCTACATTTGCGTTTAGAATTTTTTTTATCAAAGTATCCTTGGAAACCCTTAGCGTGGCTTTGTTGAGCCTTTATTTCAAAGAAAGCAAGAAGGTAATTCCTTCTTTTTTGTCCTTCTCTTTGTCTCGATAAAAATAATTAACAATATACATAGAAGATAGAAAGTTCTCAGTATACTTTTGTAGAGAACGTCGAATTGGAGCATCGTTGCTTCAACTTCAACTCCATGATTGACTCATTATTGTATTAATGTAATCGTAATTCTAACTAATTATATATATGCCTTCTCGTTGTGAAAGTGGATTAAACTATAGAAATTATGCATCATATTTACGTAATTACGTAAGGCG
This sequence comes from Pinus albicaulis, assembly GCA_034641835.2. NCBI lineage: Eukaryota > Viridiplantae > Streptophyta > Pinopsida > Pinales > Pinaceae > Pinus > Pinus albicaulis. Next base: position 18,264 of record JAXQQM020088042.1, read on the forward strand.
TATTTATTTGAAAACAACTTTCCTAAATGCCTTTCTGTCTTAATATTTGCCATCCGATCTCTTGTTAGACGATTGAGACAATATGAATCGTTGATTGAAATATAACTGTAATAGTGGATCAGTTACGCACAGCTATTAACTACTCGCTCTAGAAGATTTGAAACTAGCATAGACATGGCATGGCTTCCGTGCGTCCCCGCAAAGACTAGGCTCGACTCGGTAGATGCATGCCATGGATTGAGAAAAGAACCAACCACCATTTAGACCACCTTCATTGAAATGGAAAGGAACTCGAGAGGGTTTCACCGACAATTTCAATTTTAGGCGTTTATTGGTTCAATTGTAGAGAAACATTGGGGGAGATATGCAAGCTCTACCGTGCAAAATTTAAATTTTAAATTGGAGAGATATCAAGAATTTTAAACTTAACAAAGATAATCGTTTCAGCCACGGAGGTAACGACTGTTCATGTCCGCGTTATAATCGTTTCTCGAAATATAACTTTGATGGGAAGCACTCGGAAACTTCGATTGGAAGGACATGCTTGGCAAAGGAGGATTCAAAGAAGTTTATAAGGTATAATATCAAAGGTGATTTTGATGGTTTTGTCCATTATATGGTTTGTTCATATGTTAATTGTATTGAATCCAGTGATCTCGCAGGAAGACTTCTTGATGGTAGGGACGTCGCGATTAAGAACCGAATGGAAAACAGAATACTCAAGCTTCATGAATTTCCGACTGAAGTGAAGCTCATTTAGATTTATAATTGTTGTAATCTGGTTTGTTTACTCATATGTTGCAAGCGAGGCGTAAATTCTCACTGGTTTACGAATTCATGTCAAATAATAATCTTGACCTATATTTTTTCCCGTAAATCCAAACACATATTTCTAGCCGCAGATGGTGAGTGGGAGAAAGTGCGTCGACTCAAGGAGTCGTCTTTGAATAGGCCACGCCTCTTGCTTGAATTGCTACTTTTGAAAAGCATGGACTATCTCTTTTTAATGCTTTTTTGAACATGGCTTTTCCATCACACAAGAGTACCATATTTTTTAAATCTCTGATCGTAGTTATTTTATGTAAATAGGCATACCCAATTTGCAATTTATTAGCACTTAAAGCATTTATGCAATAATGTGATTTAGCCACAAACACTACAAATTAATTGAAGAATTTGTCATTGGAGTATGCAACTGCTTATATGGTGCCGTAGTATGATCGATGAAAGCGGGGCGATTATCGATGAAAGATGATGTAGTAGAAAAAAATGCAAATGATAAAGAAAAACTTATTAGAATGAGTAAGATTTTAATTTATAAATTTTATTTTTATTTTCTAATCAATATTTGTTTGAATAATCTCCTACAATCCAATTCTAATCTATTTAAATCAATATTCGTTTAAATATTTCCGTACAACCCAATTCTAACAACCATCTATTTAAATCAATATTTTTTTTAATATTCCCCTGTAACTCAATTCTAATCTCTTTAAATCAATACATGTTTGAATATTGCCATACAACCCAATTCTAATAGGTTGAGAAGAAAAAAAAATTAGTTTAATTGGTCACCTGCAATTACTAAGTACTATCAGAAATATCGCAGTAATAACGTGAGAGATAAGCCCCCGCACACCAAAGGCATTCAACTCGTGGCATAGTCTCGTGTAATTAGAATTAGATACTCACCTCTTTCGATATAATTTAAATTTAAAAATTAAACAAAAATTATTCAAAGAAAAGTTTGATTTATACTTAAATTTATATTTAATTTTTATAATGTATATTTAAATATAGATCTTATTTTAGATTATGAATCAACTTGGGAAAACGATATATACGTGGAAAAACGGATTTAAATATCTCGATCGGCTCTCGAAAAACATATCCATGCGGAATTTAAATATTATATTTCCGTTTACTCAGTGAACTTGGTTTAAGTTTGGCTTTGTTTCAACAACATAATACAAGTCGAGCTTGATTCGACAGATGTCCTAATTGTGAACGTAAATCTCCATGAAATGACCACGTATAGGAGACAAAGAAGAACGGCATTGAGTTTCCGTTTTTGCATTGTTTGAATAGCGCTTTATTAATATGCACTTAATTAATAAATTAATTAATATCATATAGGGTGTTATATAATGGCTAAATTTTTATAATTGTATTGGATTTATATTATCTTCTACTTTCGAATGTTAATGTCAATGGGAGATGTTTGGAATTTTTTTTAAGCTTATTGTCATCACTAATATGATGATTTGTAGAAAAAGACTCTAGATTAGACTTTTTTATAATTATAACGGTTGGATTGTACCATTTAAAAGTAATATGAAGAGGTTTTTATTTATAAAATCTACATGGTTAAAAACAAGTAAAAAATAAAGTTTATATATGAATAACTCATGCCAAATAGAAATAATAAATAGAAGATGTCTTACATGTCTTTATTTTTATGTTTTAATTTCGGATTTAAGTTTAAAATTTATATTCAATTTAGGATTTAAGTTGAAATTTTTAAGAATAAATGTACATTTATTTTAATTTTGCAAAGATTTGATTATTAAAAATTAGTGAAGTGTACATATTTTATTTTATTGTAGATTTAAATTTATAATTTTTTTAAAAGAAAATCCATGCTCTTAACCATTAGACTCACTAAAAATAAAATTAATATATAATTATTTTATTTAAAGTAAATATTGAAATATTTTATTCAATATTAGATTTTTTTACACATTTTCCTAGCCACAACCAAGCTCTTTCAAAAAGCTATTAAATTCATGACACATTGATAAGAAAAATATTGACAATTCTCTTAAATAAAATTTTAGGATTTGAGATCTTAATCTAGTAAGTATAGCATATTATTTTTTTATGTTTAATTTTGTTAGTGTCATGCAAAAGTCTAGGTTGAGTATAAAATTGTTTTTTTTTTATGTTTTGACCTATGCAAATTTAAATTTTGAATCTCATAATTTAGATAATACTTCATAATCCAGTGATTAACAATTGAGTTGTCCAAATAATAAAAGACTATAAAAAATTATAACCTACACAAACCACCTAATTTATAAATTATATATATTTTTAGATAGACAAAAATGACACCAAAAATATATATATATTACAACTTATAAAATTAATTGCTTACTCAATGAATTATATATGATGTATAATATTAAATAAAATATCCTCAAATTAAATTAAATAGGACCCAACAATTTCACAATGTTTCTCAAATTTATATGTCACAATGCATCTCGAATTTAACAATTGAGTTGTCAAAATAAAAAAAAACGATATAAAAAATTATAACCTACACAAACCACCTAATTTATAAGTTATATATATTTTTAGGTAGACAAAAATGGCACCAAAAAATATATATATTACTTCTAAAATTGATTACTTACTCAATGAATTATATATGATGCATAACGTTAAATAAAATATCCTCAAATTAAATTAAATAGGACTCACCAATTTCATAATGTTTCTTGAATTTATATGCCACAATTCATCTCGAATTTATGCATTACGAGTTTCCTTTGTAACATCTGGTGCAATTGCTAGTTATTACAAAATTTTAGGATTCTTTTATCCTAGCAATTTTTTGATAGATCTATTATTTTGGACCATAAGTCTACTTTTATAGGTTTTTTAAGAGAAATTTGAAGGGGCATTCTTATCTTGATTGTATTGTGAAATACTTCTGGAATTCCACAAATAGCTATCCATAAAAGTCATACAGTTAATTCTGCACGAGTTCAAACAATTAATTTAGTAAAAACAAAATAAGTATTTTGATGATGTCACTTGAATTTTAAAATATTCCCTAACATATAATTTAAATAAAAGACCGGAAGATCAAAGCTTACAACAAATTCTTATTTTATATTAATAAATAATTTAACGATAGGTACTCACAATTTTGTTGTAACCATAAATTCATAGCGTAGATATATTTATTCACCAAATTAACATTAACTAGTATATAACGTATCAAAGTCTATCCATTTCCCAGACATTTTATCAAGCTAACTCAATGTTTTTGATATTTTGCAACCTATGCCCTCTCAAACTTTAATCTAAATTGAAAGATTAGAAAGATTATGATATGGTGACCAAAGATTATGATATTGTGATCACGGATGGAATTTGGGGGATAATCTGCATGTTAAATACAATGCTCTGTTAATGAAAGTGATATCAAATTTTAACAATAAAAGTGATCAAAATTTTGGTTCATTTATTTTTAAAAATATTACTTTATTATATTACTAGATTTTATTAAGTTGAAAAGTGTTTTATAATTTAATAAAAAAAATTATAATAAATATATGTGTATTATGTTAATTAAATTTATTTTAGGTGATTCCATTTATGTTCAATTTTCATAATTAATGCGATGAATTTTGATGTAATATATAAAAAATATATATTTGTCATATAGAATATATAGATATAAATATTTATTTATTAAAAAAAACATATATATAATAATCAATATTAAAAAATATTATACATAATTTTAATTTTATTTTTTTATTTTATAATAAGTTACCCATTATTTATAATTTTAATAATGTATTTTATTAAGGGACGTGGTTATAAAGTGAAGAAGTAAATATGTAATTACTAATTAATATATAAAAGGTAAATTATTATAAGATGAAGTAGAACATTCTTTTAGTTTCAAGAAAAAAATATGATGAACGGGAATTATTAATGTTGAATTTTGTTTTTATAATATTATATTTTTTTTTATTGGAGTAATCAACTTTTTGTTAGGATTGTTTTCGTTTTTTTTACGTTTTTTTTTGAAATAAAAGTATTTTAGGGTCTTGAAGTTATCTAAATATTAAGAAAATGTAAAAATATAGAATTAATTTTTATGGTAAATATATATCATAAAAATTCGATGAGATAGATAACGTAAACAATTTTCAATTGAGAATATGAATAAGAGGCAAACAAAATATTAAAATGTGGAAAAAACAAATAACAATCTAAATTAATAATGCATTAATTTACAAATAAATTTATAAGAAAAAACACATTATCACATTAATAAGACGTTAGAAATACATTAATTTACACATTAATACATTGATGACATATTAACTATGCATTAACACATGTCAACTCATGGTTACGATTGTCAACCATAGTGAGCATATGTCTTATAGTGAATCACAAACATCATAGGAAACGAAAGTTAAACACCGAGAATCTAAAGTCAACCATAGTCAACTTCATTGAAGCGTTGTTGGCTATGGTTGAATATGGTTAGAATGGTTAACCTTGGCCAAGGTGGGTATCATGTTCATCCACATAATTACAGTACACCATATTTAACTTGCCCATAATAAACCATAGGAATAATGCCCAACATACTCATAGGCATCATGTTCAACGTGCCCATAGGCATTTGTAGCCAACCATGTGGATCATAGTCAACATAGGCATCATGTTCATGTTCAACATGTCCATGGTCAACCATATGCATTATACTTAGCATACCCATAGTCAACTATAAGTTCATGCCTATAATTAACATGAGCATATACATCACTATAATCATTAAAGTGTATAACTTTAGTTTTAATAACTTTATATGATATATTTAATACTCCATATTAAATATAATTATTTACTCTTTCCATGTGCTAATATATAGTTTTTTAATATAACTTATAATATTAATAATTTTTTTTAACACCAATCATTGTATTATAACTTAGTAACATAACTTTAATATCACTTCAAGTTTATATGGTTTTTAAAATATGATTTCAATTATTCTTAATGTCATAAAGAGAAAAAAGGTTGTAATGTGATGAACAACAAACTTGTCCCTGATGTGATGAACAACAAACAACGTCACAATTTGACAAAACAATGACATCATGATGTGACGGTAAAAAAATAGCATCACAACTTTACAAACAAGAAGTGAACAAAAAGTCAACACTGTAATTTGATGATCTAAAATCGACATCGTAATGTGAAGAACAATAATTAATGTTAGAACTTGATGAACAAAAGTTGACTTGCAATGTGATTAACAAATATTGATGACATAATGTGATACAAAAAAAGTCAACATTACAATCCGATAAACAAATATTAACGTCAAAATATGATGAACAAATATCAACATCGCAAAGTGTCAAACAAAAAGTGTCATCAATGCATGTGATGAGCTAGAACCAACATCACAATATGATGAAGAAAAATCATTATAATAGTGTGATGAACAAAAAATTGAGAGTGAAATGTGATGAAAAAAAATAACATTGCATGTGATGTGCAATAATTGACTTCACATTATGACAAGGAATTACCAATGTGATAACGTAACAAACAAAAATCAATATCGTGACATGAAAAACTAAAATTAGAATTGCATTGTGAAGGATATCGACAACATGCACTACCACATGAAAAAACTCAATATCCTTGCTAGTTAATTGTAGTAATATTGGTTAACTATGTTCAACCATGTTCACACTACTGCTTTAATGTGGCCAAACTTGGTCAACATGTTTATCCATGGTCAACCATAATCAACCATAGACAACAAGGTCATCCATGATGAACTTCACAAACAATCTTAGAAATGGACAACATAAGAAACATAAGCAACCCTTTTCAAAAATGGTTAAGTGGTCTACATGATCAACAATGGTAGAAGACGATGAACCATAATAAACATGGTTAACCATAGTCATATGAAGTTAAACATTAACAATCATGTTCATCCATAGTAAACCATAGGTGACCATAGTCGACCATGGTCAAATAAGCTTTAGCTACATGGTCAAGCATGATCAACTTGCTCAAACATAGTCAACAAGTTCAATGATAATCAACCATTATCAAACTAGCACAACTATAGTCACCCATGGTCACTATAGCCATACATGCTTTAGTTGGTCAACCATGATCTCTCATGATTGACTATGGTTAAACATGATCAACGTGTTCATCCACTATCAACCATAAATAACCATACATGTGATATGGTCACCAAAATGAACCATGGTCACCAATAGTTCAACATACTTAATATTTGCCAAAAAAATTTAACCTTAGCCAAACAAGCTCAACCATGCTCAACCATGGTCATGTCTGGTCAAACATCATCACCAAGTTCAAGCATAATCCACCATGTTCAACCATAGTCAAAATAGTTAAACAATGGGAAATCCCGGTGACCATGCTCATCTAACCTTAGTAAGTAGTCAAGATATACCTATTCATGGCCAATGATGACCAACCATGGCTTGACATGGTCATCCATGGTCATGCTTAGCCCACCATAATATATCATCTTCATCCCTAGTCAACCATGTAATCATTATCAACCATGGTTGGCCATGGTCAATTGAGCTCAACCTTGACTAACCATGCTTAACCAATGCCAACAATAATCTATCGTCCTAGTACTTGGTCAACCATGGCAATCATTTTCAACTAATGTCAACCTTGGTCAACTAAGGCCTACTTCGATCAACCAAGATTAACTCTGGTCAACCATGGTCAATATCATTAATCGTAAACAATGTTGTCGACCCTCTTCAACAATTAATATAATCATCATTATAACATTAATGTAACATCAACCATTTTCAACCATAAAAAACCATGGTCAAACCCTCATGAATCATTTTTAACTATATTCAATCAATAAGAACTATAGATAACCATGGGCTATGAATCAACCCCATGCACATCCATTGTCAACTAACACAATCACATTAATAAATGTGGTTGATATATTGTTCAATGTCATTTTCCACTTTTTGTATACTAATTGGTGTATAAAAATGACATCAATCAATGTACATAAACTACATTTACTAATTAATTACATTAATGATATAAAAAAAATAAAATAAAAAATTAATCTAAAACATATATAAATGGTAGTCATCTTGGTTAAGTATGATCAACCATGTTCACCCATGGTTTACCATGGCCAAACTTAGTCAACATGTTTATCCATGGTCAACCATAATCAACCATAGACAACAAGGTAATCCATGATGAACTTGGTCAAACAATCATAGAAATTGACAACATAATCAACCCTTTTCAAACATGGTTTAATGGTCTACATGATAAACCATGGTAAAGGACGATGAACCATAATCAAGATGGTTAACCATAGTCATATGTAGTTAAACATTAACAACGATGTTCATCCATAGTAAACCATACGTGACCATAGTCAACCATGGTCGAATAAAGCTTTAGCCATGGTCAAACATAGTCCACAAGTTCAATGATAATCAACCATTATCAAACTAGCACAACTATAGTCAACCATGGTCACTATAGCCATACATAGCTTTAGTTGGTTGACCATGATCTCGTCATGATTGACTATGGTTAAACATGATCAACGTGTTCATCCACTATCAACCATAAATAACCATATGTGACATGGTCAACCATAATGAATTTGGTTAAGTGATTCTTAATCATGGTCAACATGGATAACATAATTAACCATGGTCACCAATAGTTCACCATTCTTGATATTTGCCAAACAAATTAACCATAGCCAAACAAACTCAACCATGCTCAACCATGGTCATGTTGGTCAAACATCATCACCAAGTTCAACCATAGTCAAAATAGTTAAACAATGGTCAATCATGGTTACCAAGCTCATATGTGGCCAACCTTAGTAAGCGGTCAAACTATACCTATTCATGGCCAACGATGACAAACCGTGGCCAACATGGTCATCCATGGTTGTGCTTAGCCCACCATAATCTATCCTCTTCATCCCTAGTCAACGATGTAATCATTATCAACCATGGTTGGCCATGGCCAATTAAGGTCAACCATAACCAACCATGCTTAACCAAGCTCAACAATAATCTATCCTCCTAGTACATGGTCAACCATGGCAATCATGTTCAACTAATTTCTAAACGAGCATCAAATTTAGTCAACTAAGGCCTACCTCGACCAACCAAAGTTAACCTAGTCAACCATGGTCAATGTTGTCGCACCCTCTTCAATCATTAATATAATCATCATTATAACATTAATGTAACATCAACTATGGTTAACCATCATAAACCATCAACAACCTCAACAACTATGGTCAAACCCTCATCCATCATTTTTTAACCATATTCAATCAACATGAACCATAGTCAACCATAGTTTATGAATCTACCCCCTCAAACATTAACTATCAACTAAAAAAACCACATTAATAAATATGATTAATATGTAACTACATTTACTAATTGATTGTATTAGTAATATAAAAATATCTATATTTAAATTAATTGCTTTAGTGATATAAACGTATTAGTAATATAAAAAAATATATATATTTAAATTAATTGCTTTAGTGATATAAAAAGAGATTGATTTAAACTAATTTTAATTGTGTATAAAAAAAACAAATTTTCTTCCAAAATATTGCAACACATTGTCTAAATATTTCATATATTAGACCCATTTTTAGTTGTATAATAATCTTTGATTATATATGATTTTGAATCATAAAATACCTCCACGCCTAGCTTTTCTTATAAACAAAGGTCAGAATTTGGATTAACTTAATATTATACTTCCCCCGATCGGGGTGAACAACTAGCACATAGGACAGTCCGTGGAAATATGACGGCAGGCCACCCTTCAGACAATTAATAACCATGATGATGCACCGCCATGCTCGATCAATAGTATGGGTGTTCACTTGCGTTGGTATAATTATACAGCGATCATGTCAGCTAGCTCGTCGCGCCCTGAACAGAAGTTATGTTTATGTAAGTCACCGCCCTCCCCACCCAAAACGCTCATGCAAAGCTTGCTGCATGCAAGAGCTTGAGGGAGACGAAGAGGAGGCGCGCAACTCATCCCTCGTCAAATTCGCTACCGTGGCCGGGTATGTATCGCCTCTATCCTCATTTCCATGAAGCATATAATTCATATTAGGACCCGGCTTGATTATTGTCGACTTTGTTGGGAATTCACTATCGTTTTTTTTGGTCTCTTACCCCACCGCAAAACCCCCGTCCATCCCCTGTTTCGGACACTTGTTTATATTTCAGTCTCTGTAGATCAGACGCTATACCCACAAATATTCACGCTTACGTGAAGCTTTGTGTGAGATGCGCCTTCATGTTATAATGGGTCCGCAAAGTTCGATTCTTGTTTGGTTACAATTTTGGTGCCTACGATGCTCTCTTCCTTACATTCTTCATGTTAAAATGGGTCCGTCAAAGTCTTGATTCTTGTTTGGTCACAATCTTGGCACCTACCGCATGCTCTCTTCCTTCCGGACTTTCATCGCAGCTTGCAGCCAACCTCGTATTCAAGCACCCAATATGCTTGCTCTCCGGCTCAACAACAACCTAGTGTTTGCAGTACTACATTTTCTGTGTTTCTTACTTCGTTCTCTCGTTCTCTCTCGTTTGGATTTTTGAAACGCATGTAATCAAGGATTTGTGAGCGAAGATGACCCAGAGTTATTATGATTTACTTCGGCTATGGCTCTAGGGATAGCATCATTCGACTAAAGTCTACCCCCTCAGGCCTAGGGTACAACTTCCAAATCCTAGGAGTCGCTCTCGCTGAAATCTATAAAAGAAATTTATGAAGAAAATGAAAACAAAGGGTCCATCCGTACTCCCGTTATTACTCCTGTTATTACTTGTCCGTCTCGTTCTCTCCGAATAGGAACAAAGTCATCATGGGGAAACGCTGTCTCACATACTCGAAAATCAGCCTAAGGGTAAACAAAAGATACAAGCGAGAACAGTGCCAAAAGAAACGAGGAAGAAGAACTAACCGAGGAGCATTTGGAAAAATCTTGTAGTGAACTACATTTTTAGGCAATTCCTCTCCAGACCCGTAATCAAATTCGTGGTTGGGAAAGAGATCCAGACGGACCTTGAAGACAACGAAGTCAAGCTGAAATTCTCGATTTCATCCAGGTTCTCGGCAACACTCGAGGTCGTCTTACTTTATTTAACCAAACCATTCATACATATTGGTTAATGAAATGTCTTCTGGCAAAAGCAATACAAAGTGCACATCCTCTAGAGTTCAAAGTTCAGCCCAAGACAGAACTGTACCACAAAGATATGTTGGAGAATATTGAAAGCCACCTGCAAAGATATTAAAATTACCCAATATCAAGCAACTCGACCGCATTCGTAGAATGGATGACGGATGGGACGTATGGAGAAGTCTGCTCCGTACAGATGCAACAGTTGACACTGCCCGGGTCTCATGCCAAGGACCCTGCAAATTTCCCGAGCTTCCTTCGCGATGGCTAGTTTTTTATAGTATTCTCGCTTTATGGTTTTTTTTGGAAGTATGTGAACTTATTTTATGTTATATGCTTGAACATGTTGAAACAGAAAGAGAAAGTTAGCTAATGCGATGTATAGAAGAAAGAGACAATTTCAATTTTGGTCAAGCTTTCAATGCACTTAGATGGCCAACGGACATTCAGTTTCCTACGAGCAGAGTTGAGGCCAAAGTATGAATATTATATTGTAGCCTCGTCCTTCAATTATAAATAGAAAATAGAAAGGCACCACCTAATTTACAAAAAAAAAAAACTTAATATTATACTTGTTTTTTCGCCCTTTTACCTTAATAATGATTTGAAATTTTTAATATATATATATATATATATATATATATATATATATATATAACTTAATCGGAATAGAACTAACACACCATTTTTAAAATGATAGTATTGACTGAATGTGTCTAGTATACCCCTCAAAACGAATCTAGACTTTTTGATGTGTTATTAACGAGTGGACATTATCTTTTACTTTTCTACGAGAAAAATTGGTTGTTTCATTCGCAGTGCAAACCAAGACAGGACTAATCTCATTTAGTAGCCTGATGGATGTTATCTTTTGCTTGCGAAAAAAGCAACACCTTCATTATTCACATTCACGGGTAAATAACTATTATTTATTCCCCCTAGTGGTATATACTATCGAGTGTTAATAAAATTATACTCTACAAATATTGATAACCCGTATCCCTCGCTCGGGTGCCATGTTGAAAGAGGCTTGGTGTGACGCTGTGAGCGTATGTAAGAGCCAAATGGTATAAGGACATGTCGCATGTTGACAAAGGAGGGCGGCTCCATGCGAGTCGATTAATGACTCGTATTTAAGAGACTTGCGTAGACAACAAAGTGCGTGTCAGAGGGTTAGGGGGAAAACGCTCGCGCAAGAGTATGTGGGGCCCGTTAAAAATATTCTCTCTATCGGGTTTGGATTATAGCAGAGCGGGGAATACATAATATTGGGAAGAAAACAAAGGATCAGTTGTGGGCTCTTGCAATCATGGAAAATTTTAGGGGCTAAAATTCGCAGGTGGGCTAATTTTCCATGTTTTTTCCAAAAAAAAGATTCGTCAATTTCCATTTTTTTATAAAAATGATTCGCCCAAATTTTACAATATAAAATTATTTTAGGTTAAAAATCGTCAACATTATATAGACAATATATATAATATCATTATAAATTTGAATAATTTTACAAGTACATCAATATACATTTTATAGTTTTCATATTAGGGGCTAGTGATATTCGCCAATTTTTTAAACTTCAAGATAATTTTCCATCCTTAAAATTATCCCTACTTGCAATATTGGCGTGTTGTCTGCACGGGTATGTCTTTAGCTTTCTCTCTGGTAGTTTTACCTATCTGATGAAGATAACTGTTGGTTTGTATGCTATGCTTCTTCGGTTCTTGTTTGGAATCATTGTTTACTAGTCTCCCACCAACGATGGGTTGGATAAGAGAAATGGGATGGGGTCTCATACGAATGATAGGATTTTCATGTGTGATTTTTTGGGTCTTCGTTGAATTTTGTAAGCCATTCTAGTTAATTTACACTGACTCTCCTTCGACTCACTGTTTCTTGTTTCAACTTCAGGGCAAGGAAATCGCAGGAGGAGGTGGGGGGCACAATGCCATGATCATGGTCGACTTTAATTTCCCTTTTTCATTTTGCATGTTCGTATCACATTGAATTATATTTTTTTCAACACATTTCATGTATGTTTTGCATCCCCTGATCGTCGTCTCTCTCGTTATGAAAGCATGTTTCATATCCCTCTCGAATATTTGTGTACTCTTCATGGCCCTATTGCAATTACTCGTTGAAATTTGCATTCTTCCTTCACGCAACGGTTTTGATGTTATGAGGCAATTATGGGAAATTGAACGCACTAGCAGCGTAATGACAATTTTGCAGCTAGAAGTTTAGTTAAGAATTGTAATACTCGGTTCAAGCAATAAGAGTGTTAGAGGCTCCTGTCAATACCATTAGCGACATCAATGAGAGCAAAACCAGCGAAATTATTCTCGCTACCGGTGAGGGGGTTATCTCTTCTTTGGTCGCGGTTTGTATGGGAGTCACAAAAAGAGTATTGGGGTCCTTTCTAGGTCTTGTTTTAAACCTTATGGTTTGGGTTAATTTTGGGAAGGGTAAGCCAAATGAAATTAGGGAGGCTTCGACCCACTCGCGGGTGGAAGGGGGCCTCTAATTATGAAAGCCGATATATCTTATGGCCGAGCTGAAAAACAACTCCCTGGCTCCCCTGATGAACATAACATCATTGTAAACCACCTTTTTTACCTTAATATTGTTATGTTAGTGTTCTTTCCATAGTCTTCATAGCAATTTTCACCCTCAAGCCATCGCATGTCACGGTCAATGTCCCGGCATGGAACCGGTGAACGCACATCTCGTTGTGAGACTAGTTTCAAGTCAAAGTCAACATGGTTAAAGCTTAATCGGGTAGTAAGGAAGGCAAAGATAAAGGGAAGGCTAAAGTGAGTACAAACATAGGAGAAATGAAGTCTGGGAAAGAAATTATGAGGAATTTTTTTTGAGGCTTATTTAGAAGGAACACCTAGCTGATGCTAAATCTATGATTTCTGGTGGGAAAAAGATGTGAGAACTAAGGTTGAAGAAGACCTTCTTGAGGAAGACATAGATCTAATTCTAACTGGATCCCGTAATACTTCTAGTAGATCTGTCACTTTTTCAATATTCGATTCGTATTCACCTGGACCCCGAAAATGCTTATTGAGCTAGTTAAGAGATTGAGGGGAATCACGCAGTCTGCATCAATTAAAGCTAAAATCCACAAACATTCAAGAGATTCATCTATAGCAACATCACCCCTAACGTTCGTTTAAGACGAATTGATAGGCGACTCTAGACTCTGCACTCAGCATTGACATTCTCGGGTCAAGTGTCAAGGACCCGACTACCTATTGAATCATCTAAATAGTGAATATTTTGAATTCTTGCTTTTTTGTTGATATGCATACTACAAATAACATTTACTTTTTTTTATATGTTTATATATGTTAAGATAGACAATAGACCTCTAAAAATGGCAAGAGATTGATTTAAACTTTTTAAGTTTTGGATGGCTCTATATAGCTAAGAGATTTCGTTATTCATTCAAATTGATAAAATAAACTAATAACTAATATAAATATAAAATAGAGAAAATTGTGATTATAAATAGATTGATGATGGAATACATTGAAAAAAAACCCTTTGATAAAAGAAAAACACTGATGTTAACATGGAAACCAAGAGCATGAGTTCGTCGACCGTGAGTTTATGTGGATTGTTGATATGGACTGATTCTTCCAAGATTCGGCAATTTCAAATAATTTACCGCTCCCATATCCTTACGATTGCCAAATATTGTGAAAATCAAGTAATTTTCAACCATTGCCCTCCAGGACGGAAAGCCATACATTGTACGATTTATTAGTTGCCCTCGAGGGACCGCAATAAGATGAAGACCAAAACGAGGACGGCTTTCTTATGTTGCGTGTTCATCTTTTAAGGTTCAATGAATTCAGCGTTTGCTTTTCTACTGAAAGTGAAAGACTCAATCGACTTTAATTGAAAATCAAACCGACAAGCACATGGATGAGAATAACATCTGGCACGAACACCGAAGGAAAAGATGGCATCATAATGAGGACATTGATCGATTTCCATAATTAGGACACTGATCGATCTTAACCCGTGAGGGGATGCCATTCATATCAAGATGCCCACAGAAAAAGAAATTATGGAAAAAGGTGAATTAGATGCCTTCCTTCGTAGAAAAGAAAATGTAATGGAGAGTATTAAACAGAGGAGGGGGAGAAAGATTAGCGGAGGGAGCTATCGAAGGAGATAACCAGTCGCATATTGAATTGAGCATACCATTGGTGGAGTAAGTACGTCAAGGGGCGAAACAGAATTAATTTTGATTAACATTTTTATGTAACCTTTAACTATGCTTTGGCCTATGGCAGTTCATTAACGTCAGACCGATTGGGCATAATACAAGGCGTACTTCAGCGGGTTGCAGCAGTTGGGACTCTCCCCAACACTTTCACCTGCAACATTCACGAGTTGTTTCTCAATGTTGCAGCCAGAATAAGTCGGGAGAGTCCCAAAGGGTCGCAACAACCAGCCGATTACGCCTGTATCAGCATCGCAACCGGGTGGTTTCAGTGAATTGCCATGTGCCAACTCAGAGTTGCATGCTAATAAAACATTATCCGAAATTTATTCCGTTTTGTTGGTTGACATACTTCCTCCGCCAATGGCACGCTCACTTCAATTTGCTAATGGTTCGCTTTCTCCCTCCTCGCACAGCACACTCTGCAAATCTTTCATTAGATTTGCATCTATTCTTGATAAACCTTCATCATTTTTCTTTCTAACAGATCAGGAGGAGATAATTTTTTTGCCTTCATCATTTTTCTTTCTAACAGATCAGGAGAACATATTTTTTTATCAAATTATTCCGTGGGCATATTTTTTCTTTCTATTTAGTTCTTGATATACATGCCATCCCTCATCGGTTCAAAGCCATTGAAGTCCTTATGATGCATCATTTCCTTATTATTATATATTTACTGGTTTGTTTGCTTAATGGTTTAAGGTTTGATGAAATCTTTTGACGGTGTATGTCAATAAAGTTTCTGCTTAATGGTTTAAGGTTTGATGCAATCTTTTGACGGTGTATGAAATTGGGGATGGGTGTGCTTATTATAAGGTTGGAATTTCATAACAGATTCATTCATTAACCAAAGAAAAATCTTGAAAATTTAGCAAATCACCTCATAACAAACAATTTGCATATCAAGTTCCATCCCTATGACACGATCTGGGCAGTGTTTCCATTTCAAGTGGCAGGGGTTCATTGGCAGTGGTAATTGGACTATGGGAACACCCACTTTGGCGAAATGGTTGGGTCTAGACTGTATATACATTCTGGAGATGCAAAGAGTATCATTGAGTTGGGTCAATTTTCACACGTTTTTCTGCTCACATATCCTCTCCAACTGGATGGAGAGGATCTAACTGCTGGAAGCCACCTTTGGGAATATATATTTCTCCGATATCTACATAAAGCAGAATTAGTTGGCAGATTTGCTATCAAAGAGGGATATCTTAGCTGCTGCTGGCAAGTATCATTTCGCACCCTACATGGATAACAAGCTCATGAACTCTGGCACCATGGACTGGCTATAGGTTCTGGTTGGAAGTGACACATGGCCTTTTTTCTGTTAATGCAGTTTTTTTTGTTTATTTCAAACTGGTTATCGTTGCAGCTTTTCTTTAGATATCGGAATGCCTTATGCTAGAACTGTATGCTACTATGTAATATTGGATAAGAATTTTTTTGCTTTTTTCTCTACTGGAAAGATAGATCAAGAAAGTGAGACAGGACAAATCAGTTTTTTCATGTAACAGGAGGGTAAAAAAACACAAATCTCTGTAAACAGTAACATGTACTAATTAATGAAAATGGAAGCGTTTTTTTGTTAAAAAAATCTAAGGTTTCATGATAATGCCTTGCATTTATCTTCTACTTTGACATTTGGAGCAAAACCAAAAATGATTTCCTGATGTGCAACTGGAAATCCTTATGAACGCTGTGGAGAGTAACGCCGCCTCTTCATCTCTTACTGAGCTTTGAAGATAAGATGTTATTTACATTTATAGGTGTTATTATATTGGAAATGGGGTGAGATGTATTTTTAGAAGTTAAATCCTTCCAACAACAAAGCTGAAATGTATGGCAGAAGATTATTGGAATATTATTCTACTGCGTTGAATATTATGATTATTGAATATTCAGAACTGGAAAAGATTAAAAAGATTAAATGTATGACTAAATTTTTTTTATTACGAAATATTTTTGGAGTTTTTTAATAGAAAGATTATGATGATGTAAGGTTGCTAATTGGAAAACTGATTTCATTTTAAAGTTCATTTCAATTAATGAATTAGAAATTGAAAATTTGATTTTTTTTTTTAAATAATTTTTTCATTTCAATTAATAAATTAGAAATTGAAAATTTGATTAGACATTATTATTTTAGATTATTATATGGGTTATTGTTTTTCTTGAATTTATTAATTGGAATTTTTTCTTTTGGCATAATCTAAAGAGTTCACAGAATAGTTAGGAAAATAATGGAAATTTAGACAAGATTATGACAAAATCAGAAATTTTTAGAAATTTAGGTTATAGCTGTTAGATTTCAAGATTTTGAGTATCCCAGAATTCTGAATAATATTGAATCCATTTCCACTTTCAAAATCATTCAAACACTCAACATTTTGATTTTTTTTTTATCAAATTCTAACCAAAAATCTATGACAAATTTTGTAACAACGGTAGACAACTCCCTGAGTCACATAAATCCTATTAATTAGTCATGATTGACCTCAGTTATCATATTGGATACTACTTTTATTGAACCTATTAATCGGAAATCCTTTCCTTTGACCTATCATCCGTTAAAATGGATATTCTAGTGCAGCTTTCGATAATAGTCACACAAAACTCATTGCTGCAGACAGAAAGTCGTCATTCAGTGCTGTACATCTGTTCTGTTACCGTCTTTGGGTAATAAGGTTGCATTGTGTAAGGCATTTCCGTTACGGGTCTTGAGTAATGATGTGCATATTTTTCTATCTTCACATTGTTTTATAATTCAATTTTGTTTAGTTTAAAAAATAACAGAATAACATAGTATTTAGTAAAAATTTAAAAATTTCAGTAAAGATCTTATTAGAATTTTGTTTACAGTTGTTAAACTTTAGTATTTTGGGTACTCTAAGAATTTTTGATAGTATTGAATCCATTTCCATTATGAAAAATGCAATTCAAACACTCCAACTACCTGATTTTTTGAATTTTATTTTACCAGATTATGGCAAAAAACTGTCATCCAAACTATTCTGTATGTGGGGTAGACAACTTCATTCAATTCTCTTTGCAATTATCCAGACACATGGACATGTACTCTACTAGATAGGAAAAAAAGTAAAAAAAAAAATAATAGCTCTATCTTCTTTTTCTTTTAAGCCCGAAAAAAAGAAGGAAAAAAAAAATCATCCTATCTTCCTTTTGTTTTAATACTAATAAATGTGTCAATGTAATTCAGTTCTCCTTGCTGTTGCCCCAACCCATCTATTCTACTTAATGGTGTATATTTTTCAATATAAATTTAGATTATCATTTTTCTTTCTTACGATTTAAAAAACTATTTAAAAACTAAATAGCGTTATCAATCCCGGTAACAAGAGTTCAAAGAAATAACAATAACCCTGAGACATAACTACAGGATTTCAAAGAGATGGCAACCATCAAGGCAGCACCCGATGCCTAGAATGATGACTGCAATAGGAGAGCAAATATCAACAGCAAAGAATAGGACAAACTAAGACAGATAGATAATAAAATTTAATAATAAAATTTTAAACAAATTAATTTAATTTATTAATAATTAAAAATTTTATTTTAAATATATTTGATTAACTATTAAAAAAATTTAACAATCACATGTTAAGGTTTTGCAAATGGGGTAGCAAGCTAAGTGGCTTAATTATGGGGAAAACTCCAACAAGCTTCAGTCAAAGGCGTTTTGAGATGGGTAAGCTTTTGGGAAGTCCTGATTACCATGTGAAAGCCCAAAAAATAATGATTGACCCTATGTGATTCATTTCACTAAATTCAATCTTACTTCTTCACCCTTGTAAGTATCCCTTGATGCAATAAATGGTAAGTGAATTATTCAAAAATCATGAAAAATTTGTGATTTATAACTACCTCAGAATTGAATCCCAAAAATAATTTCTAATATAATACACTCTAAAAACATCTCATACTTAAACTTAAGTAAAAACAAATTTCTTCATTTTCTTCTCTTTCTTTTATGTTTTATTGCGCCGAGAGGCGCATCTACGTACCCCGACATACACCCGATGTCGTGTTTGGTCACGTCCTTAATGTCGGCTCAAATTTTAAATTAAAATAATAAAAATAAAAAATAAATGTCGGCTTAACAAATAAGTTTTAATAATTATATAAATAAACCAAAAAATTTCGAGAGACTTCATGCCAAAAGATGGTAGAGAGAATTGCGAGAGACTACATGCCCTCCAATAATTGCTGATAGGAAATCCCAAACAAGGAGGATAATCTAAGGAAATGGTAGAGAAAATTGCCAGAGACTTCATGCCAAAAGCGAGGAAGAGAAAATTGCGAGAGAATTCATGCCCTCCAACAATAGTTGGAAATACTTGATTAGAAGAAAATTTCATGTACCATGCGGTTGATTTTACGACTGAAATTGTTAAATTGATTGGATCCAGATTGGAAATAATCTGAAACGTCAAGCCCTCCAGTATCCACTAATTTCTGGAAGTAATTACCTGAATACCAAATACACTGTACAGAGGGGGTTAATTTAAAACAAAATGGTTGAGCTGAATTGTTAAATTGTTTGGTCTCGTAGTGGAAATAAACTGCAGCTCATAACGCTGTCGTCTTACCTAAAGCAAGCCATACCATTTTTCTTCGAATAATATGCTCTAGCCAGCTCTTCTTCTTGCAATACCTCACTCACCTATTCTGTTTTCATTCCAAGGAGAGGAAAGGTACTATCAAACATTCCTACTAAAAACTTGGTCGCTTGATTTCTGTTTTAATATGACCGTATGCTGTTTTAATTTGGATGTTTTCTCCTGTAGCTGGAATTGTTTTACCCTTTCATTCTGTCTTATGACAGCAGCTGTAACTATGTTTTGGGATAAAAATTACGCGCATTTTTGAAAGAATATATATATATATATATATATATATATATATATATATATATATGATATTCACTGAAATTAATATGGTTTATTGGATTTTGAGTAGAGGTTTTTTGATATTTTATTCAAAACTAAAAACATATTCTGCTATAATTTTGTTAATTAAAAGCAATGTAAAAATTACAATCTTATTATAATTGATATTAACCAAAGTGTTTCAACATTACTGTAATTTAAAAGGTTAATATCAATGTAAAAATGACAACCTTATTATCATTTTGTTAACTGAGTTGGTTAATATAAATGTAAAAAGGTAATAGTGTTTTGAAAAATGACAACCTTATTCTCATTTTGTTATAAAGTTGACAATCTTATTATAATTGAGAAGAACTAAGTTTTTTTTCTGTGTAACTAAATTATGTAACCTGCCGCATTTACCGAGCTTCCACCTAGGAGAGTCTCTCGTCGGGACACCGTAGGGACCAGCCCACACGCACGTTCACCTTGAGTCAAGCCGGCTACAGGAACATGGGTGAATTGAAAACCCTGCGCTGTCATCGTATTCGTCTGTGTTTGAATGTTTGAAAAGTTATTGATATGGTAAATTTATCCATAACTTTTAATTCTATTTAAAGGATTTGATCAAACTCTTTATAAAATTTTGGCATATTAAATAATATTTTTTATGTATTGATTAATATTTGTTGAAAATTTCTACTAAAGTGATATTTTTATATCGATTTAATGAAAGTATATTAAATAATATTTCTTTAAATAGTGACTAATATTTGTTGAAAATTTCTACTAAAAGAGAGATTTTTCTATGGATTTAATGAAAGGTTTAAAAAATAAAAAGGGTTTATAAAGGAAATTTTTTGGGGGAAGTAATTGAGTTTCAGGGTCTTCTGAGTCACCTCTATCAGTATTGATTGCTTTGCTCAATGGTTCTTATTGAGCCGAGAGGCGCATTTTACAATCCAAACATGACTTCCGATGTGTGTCTTTTAAGCCAAAATAACAAAACTAGAGAAAGTTTTAAAAATAAAATCTCAATAATGTGGGCTTAAACAATAATTTAGAAAACCATATAAATAAACAATTAAAAATTCATTAAAAAAAAAATTTATCAAAATATGAAGAGGTCTACCAACACTTAAAAAAGGTATGGTAAATAAATAAAAATATAAATAAATTAGAGGTATGGTAAATAAACTAAAGGCATATGGGCCAAATACCATGGGACAAATACCATATTTATAAAAGAGGTATGGTAAATAAATAAATAAATAAGAGGTATAAAGAGGTAAGGTAAACAAATAAAAATATATCAAATAGGATTAGAAATCAACATCTAATTATATATATAGTTCGTGGGGTCTTGGTTAAGCTGTGATGAGGCGGGTTGTTATGGCACTCATCATAGGTTCAATTCCCTTCCCCGATCGGGGTGATGTATTTGAACATGTTGAATAAGATGTAAAGATGTAGTCCTACCAAACTTACAAAAAAAAAACATCTAATTATATATGAAGTCTATGGCCCAAATACCATGGAACATTATTAACCCTAACATTAATATTAATATTATTAATAT
This sequence comes from Pinus albicaulis, assembly GCA_034641835.2. Lineage (NCBI taxonomy): Eukaryota > Viridiplantae > Streptophyta > Pinopsida > Pinales > Pinaceae > Pinus > Pinus albicaulis. Next base: position 40,019 of record JAXQQM020088042.1, read on the forward strand.
TATTAAATCTAATATTCATATTAATATTATTAAATTTAATAACTTTATGCTAATACAATATTAAATTTTTTATATAATCATATATATATGTATATATATATGGGAGGGAAGAACAAAGACATATGATAGAGGTGGAGAAATAGCTGGAGTGACAAAAGAGATATGGAGATAAATGAAGGAGAGGGGAGAGGTGGAATGAAGAGAGAGAGAGGGAGAGGAGTGACAGAGCTCCAGAAGGATAAGAGAGGGAGAGGGAGAGGGAGATATAAAGATGGAGGTGAGAGAGAGATAAGGAGAGAGGATTGGAGGGTAGGGAGAGAAAGAGAGAGAGAGGGAGAGTGGAGGGGAGAGAGAGAGAGAAGAAAGACATAGAGAGAGTGAGAAGTGGAGGGAGAGGGAGTGACAATGGAGATATGGAGAGAGACTATGTATGTTTGGGTGGGATAAAGAGACAGGAAGATTGATTGAGACAAGGGGGGAGAGAAGGAGAGAGAAGAAGAAAGGAGGGATAGTAATATATTTGGAGAGAGAGATAGAGTGATGGAGGAAGAGAGAGGATTTGAGAGAGAGAGAGAGAGAGACAGAGGAAGAGATATGAACGCCGAGAGAGAGGAGTTGAGAGAAAAAAAGAATGAGGGGGGAGTGAGAGGATTGTATGGGACCGAGAGAGAAAGAGAGAGTGAGTTATGTGAGAAGAGAGAGGGAGGTAGGAGAGAAAGGGAGAGAGAGGAAGGAAACGAGAGGGGACTTGAGAGAGAGGAAGAGAGAGGGAGGGAGATAGGATGAGAGAGGGAGGGAAGATTAAATGCATAGATAGTGACAAGAGGAGAGAGAGAGAGGGAGTGATAATGGAGAGATGGAGAAAGAGTGTGTATGTTTGGTGTGAGATAAAGAGATAAAAAAGGGGAGATGGAGACAAGGGAGGAGAGAAGGAGAGAGAGAGAGGCATATATTAACAAATTTGGAAGGTGAAGATAGAGAGAGAGAGAGGTGGGAGAGAAAGGAAGAGAGAGAGTGGAGAGAGGTAGGGAAATAATGATGGAGATGGAGGGGGAGAGAGAGGGAGGTAAGAATGAAAATAGAGAGTGTGAAAGGGAGAGAGAGAGAGATAAGGAATATAGAGAGAGAGAGAGAGAGGGGATAGTAGGAGGGAAAAGAGATATACAGGGAGAGGGAGGGAAGGCAAGAGAGAGAGAGGGAGGGAGAGAGGAGGGAGAGAGGAGGAGGAATTTATTCACAACTGTTGTAACTCTTGATACAGTATACATGCAAGATGGACAGAGCAATGATCAAAGATTATTTCGTCATTTATTAATGAACGTTAGAGATGCAATTCCAACAATAGAAGATTGGAAAGTACTAATGACACGTACAGATTCCAAATTGGATGCTTCAACAAAAGAGTCATTTAGTAAGGCTACACATTTGTTTGCAACAAATGATGATGTGCACAATCACAATAAGCGTTGCTTGGTATCCCTAAATCACCCTGTTTCACGTAGTGTTGCTACAAGATCAAATAACAACAACAACATGGAAGCAGATGCGGAAAATTTGGATAATGAGGTCCTTCTTGCTGTTGGAGCTAGGGTTATGCTAACTTCAAATTTATGGACTGATGCAGGACTTGTCAATGGTGCTCTTGGAGTAGTTGAAGATATTGTGTATAATCCTGGAACATCACCTCCTAATCCTCCTACATATGTTTTAGTAACATTTGATAAATATGTCGGAGTTGCGTGGGATGAATTATTCCCTCATACTATTCCTATTATACCTATTGAAAGAGGCAATAATAAACAAATTCCATTGCGACTTGCTTGGGGATTAACAATTCATAAGTCCCAGGGATTGACACTAGAGAAGGCAACTATTGATATTGGAAGGACAAAGCGACAAGGTCTCACTTTTACTGCAATATCTCGAGTTAAATCTTTGGATGGTCTTTGATTTCAACCACCATTTCCATATGATCGATATGAAAAGATGGCAAAATGTGCCGGTGTTTCTAAGAGAAAAGAAGAAGAAGTCAGGTTAAGGTTAAATACTAAATAAATTATGTATTTTTCAATATATTCTTCATATCACATTTCAATGATATGATAGTTGTATTTGTTATTTAATATATTAATTAGTTCATTTTAAGATCACCAAACATATTTATATTAATAACATTTGTTAGAATTTGTATTTCTAATCTTAAAAATTTCAAAGTATGATGTACATCTCAAAAATATACAAAAAAATTAATAATCTGAAAAATAAATGTCGGCTTAAGTCCATTTTGCTTTCCCTCCCTCTCTCCACTCTCTCACATCCTCTCTCTTCCTTCCTGTCTTTCCCTTTCTCTCCCATCTCTCTCTCTCTCTCTTCACCCACCAACTATGTTACTATATCCATCCCTCTCTCCCTATATCTCCTTCTCCCCCCTTATCTCCATCTCTCCTTATTTGTCTCTTTATCTCAGCCCCAAACATACATGCTCTCTCTCTGTCTCTCCCTTGTCACTCCTTCTCTCTCTCCACTTCTCACTCTCTATATTTCTTATTTCCTACATTTCTCCCCCTCCAACTCCATCTCTCTTATCGATCCCTCTCTCCTCCTCTCTCTCAAGTCCTCTCTCTTGTCCTTCCTCTTTCTCTCTCTCCCCTAAATCCCTCTCTCTTCCCTGATCTCTCTCTCTCTCTCTCTCTCTAATACTCTCTCTTCCCCCATCACTCTCCTCCTCTCTCTCATCCTTCCTCTCTCTCCCTTTCTCTCCCACCTCTCTCTCTCTCTTTTCCCTCCAATCCTCTCTCTTCCCCCATATCTCTCTCTCTCTCTCTCTCTCTCTCTCTTCCCCCATCCCTTTCTTTCTCTCTCTCTTTCCACCCCTCTCTCTCTCCAACTACATTACTATTTCCCTCCCTCTCTCCTTCTCACTTCTTCTCTCCCCCTTCTTTCCATACATCTTACTTTGTCTCTTTATCTCACCCCTAAACATACACACTCTCTCTCCATCTCTCCCTTATAACTCTCTCTCTCTTTCTTCTTAGTTATGTAAACTAATGAACATAAATATTTGTAAATATAAAGAAGATTATGGAGTAAATATGAAAAGAGGTTTTATTTACTTAACATACCTCTAGTTTATTTATATTTTTATTTATTTACCATACCCCTTTTCTTTACTATGGTATTTGGCCCATAGGCTTGTTATATAATTACATTTTTATTTATAATCCTATTTCATATATTGTTATTTATTTACCTTACCTCTTTATGCATATTTTATATTTATTTATTTACCATACCTCTTTATATATATTTTATATTTATTTATTTATTTATCATACTTTTTTATACCTCTTTTATATTTATTTATTTACCCATGGTATTTAGCCCATGGTATCAATATTAATTTGTCCCATGGTATTCGTCCCATAGGCTTCATCTAAATAAAACCTCTTTTAAAGTTTTTTTAAATATAAAAAGGTTTATGGAATAAATATAAAAAGAATTTTTATTTATTTACCATACATCTAGTTTATATATATTTTTTATTTATTTACCATAGCTCTGGAGTAAGTATAAATTCATTTTGCAAATATTTAATTAAAAGAAATATTAAAAGATTTTGGATTTTGATTGTTTGTGTTGAACTAACTCTTTTCCTTTGATTTAGGAAATGGTATTGACTTTAGTAAAGAGTAAATATGTTTAAAATTTTACTTAATTTGGAAATTCAACGTGGTAATTTTTTTTTGTTAAAGGTAAATTTATGATCCATTCAAATTCACGTATATAATTTAATATCCATTCAAATTATATAAATAATACATAATTGTATTAGAAATTGATATATGTTATAGTACAATGCGATTTTTATTTTTTATTTTTTTTAATTTAAAACTTAAGCCGACATTTTGTATGAGGACGTGACATACCTGACATCGGGGTCTACAGCCCAGTATGACCCCGATGTCAGGTTTGTCACGTCCTTAATGTCGGCTCAAATTTTAAATTAAAATAATAAAAATAAAAAATAAATGTCAGCTTAACAAATAAGTTTTAATAATTATATAAATAAACCAAAAAAATTCGAGAGACTTCATGCCAAAAGATGGTAGAGAGAATTGCCAGAGACTACATGCCCTCCAATAATTGCTGATAGGAAATCCCAAACAAGGAGGATAATCTAAGGAAATGGTAGAGCAGAGACTTCATGCCAAAAGCGAGGAAGAGAAAATTGCGAGAGAATTCATGCCCTCCAACAATAGTTGGAAATACTTGATTAGAAGAAAATTTCATGTACCATGCGGATGATTTTACAACTGAAATTGTTAAATTGATTGGACCCAGATTGGAAATAATCTGAAACGTCAAGCCCTCCAGTATCCATTAATTTCTGGAAGTAATTACCTGAATACCAAATACACTGTACAGAGGGGGTTAATTTAAAACAAAATGGTTGAGCTGAATTGTTAAATTGTTTGGTCTCGTAGTGGAAATAAACTGCAGCTCATAACGTTGTCGTCTTACCTAAAGCAAGCCATACCATTTTTCTTCGGATAATATGCTCTAGCCAGCTCTTCTTCTTGCAATACCTCACTCACCTATTCTGTTTTCGTTCCAAGGAGAGGAAAGGTACTATCCAACATTCCTACTAAAAACTTGGTCGCTTGCTTTCTGTTTTAATATGACCGTATGCTGTTTTAATTTGGATGTTTTCTCCTGTAGCTGGAATTGTTTTACCCTTTCATTCTGTCTTATGACAGCAGCTGTAACTATGTTTTGGGATAAAAATTACGCGCATTTTTGAAAGAATATATATATATATATATATATATATATTATATTCACTGAAATTAATATGGTTTATTGGATTTTGAGTAGAGGTTTTTTGATATTTTATTCAAAACTAAAAACATATTCTGCTATAATTTTGTTAATTAAAAGCAATGTAAAAATTACAATCTTATTATAATTGATATTAACCAAAGTGTTTCAACATTACTGTAATTTAAAAGGTTAATATCAATGTAAAAATGACAACCTTATTATCATTTTGTTAACTGAGTTGGTTAATATAAATGTAAAAAGGTAATAGTGTTTTGAAAAATGACAACCTTATTCTCATTTTGTTATAAAGTTGACAATCTTATTATAATTGAGAAGAACTAAGTTTTTTTTCTGTGTAACTAAAGTGCAGAACTGCTCAGTATTTACTGAGCTTCCACCTAGGAGAGTCTCTACTGGGACAATCAGAGGGACCAGTCCACACGCACGTTCACCTTGAGCTGTTGCCGCGTTGGTGGAACATGGGTGAATTGAAAACCCTACAGTTGTCATCGTATTCGTCCAGGTTTGAATGTTTGAAAAGTTATTGATATGGTAAATTTATCCATAACTTTTAACTAAGTAATTCTATTTAAAGGATTTGATCAAACTCTTTATAAAATTTTGGCATATTAAATAATATTTTTTTATGTATTGATTAATATTTGTTGAAAATTTCTAATAAAAGTGATATTTTTATATCGATTTAATGAAAGTATATTAAATAATATTTCTTTAAATAGTGACTAATATTTGTTGAAAATTTCTAATAAAAGAGAGATTTTTATATGGATTTAATGAAAGGTTTAAAAAATAAAAAAGGTTTATAAAGGAAATTTTTTGGGGGAAGTAATTGAGTTTCAGGGTCTTTTTAGTCACCTCTATCAGTATTGATTGATTTGCTCAATGGTTCTTATTGAGCCGAGAGGCGCATTTTACAATCCAGTATGACTGCGATGTGTGTCGGAAGCCAAAATAACAAAAACTAGAGAAAGTTTTAAAAATAAAATCTCAATAATGTTGGCTTAAACAATAATTTAGAAAATCATATAAATAAGCAATTAAAAATTCATTAAAAAATAAATTTATCAAAATATGAAGAGGTTTACAAACACTAAAAAAAATATGGTAAATAAATAAAAATATAAATAAATTAGAGGTATGGTAAATAAACTAAAGGCCTATGGGCCAAATACCATATTTATAAAAAAGGTAAATATAAATAAATATAAATATAAAGATACTAGAGTATAAGGAAAGTAAATAAATAAAACCTCTTTTTTCTACTTACTCCTATGTATGGTAAAATAAATAAATTTCTTTATATTTACTCCATAAACCATAGGCCAAATACCATGGGCCCAATACTATATTTATAAAAGAAGTATAAAAAGGTAAAGTAAATAAATAAAAAAATATCAAATAGGAGTACAAATCAACATCTAATAATAAATGAATCCTATGGACCAAATTAATAATAATAGCACACAAAAAAAACATTATAAATCCCAACATTAACATTAAAATATTAATATTAATATTATTAATATTATTAAATCTAATATTCATATTAATATTATTAAATTGAATAACTTATATTAAAACAATATTAAATTTGTTATATATATATATATATATATATATATATATGAGAGGGAAGAACGAAGACATATGATAGAGGTGGAGAAATAGCTGGAGTGACAAAGGAGATATGGAGATAAATGAAGGAGAGGGGAGAGGAGGAATGAAGAGAGAGAGAGGGAGAGGAGGGAGAGAGGTAGAGAAGGGTAAGAGAGGGAGAGGGAGACATAAAGATGGAGGTGGGAGAGAGAGAGAAGGATAGAGGATTGGAGGGTAGAGAGAGAGAGAGAGAGAGGGAGCCAGAGGGGGAGAGAGAGAGATAGAAGAAGAAAGACATAGAGAGTGAGAGAAGTGGAGGGAGAGGGAGCATACGGAGATATGGAGAGAGACTATGTATGTTTAGGTGGGGATAAGAGACATAGGAAGATTGATTGAGACAAGGGGGGAGAGAAGGAGAGAGAAGAAGAAAGGGAGGGATATAGTAATATATTTGGAGAGAGAGATAGAGTGATGGAGGAAGAGAGAGGATTTGAGAGAGAGAGAGAGAGAGAGACAGAGGAAGAGATATGAACGCCGAGAGAGAGGAGTTGAGAGAAAAAAAGAATGAGGGGGGAGTGAGAGGATTGTATGGGAACGAGAGAGAAAGAGAGAGTGAGTTATGTGAGAAGAGAGAGGGAGGTAGGAGAGAAAGGGAGAGAGAGGAAGGAAACGAGAGGGGGCTTGAGAGAGAGGAAGAGAGAGGGAGGGAGATAGGATGAGAGAGGGAGGGAAGATGAAATGCATAGATAGTGACAAGAGGAGAGAGAGAGAGGGAGTGATAATGGAGAGATGGAGAAAGAGTGTGTATGTTTGGTGTGAGATAAAGAGATAAAAAAGGAGAGATGGAGACAAGGGAGGAGAGAAGGAGAGAGAGAGGCATATATTAACAAATTTGGAAGGTGAAGATAGAGAGAGAGAGAGGTGGGAGAGAAAGGAAGAGAGAGAGTGGAGAGAGGTAGGGAAATAATGATGGAGATGGAGGGGGAGAGAGAGGGAGGTAAGAATGAATATAGAGAGTGTGAAAGCTGGAGAGAGAGAGAGATAAGGAATATAGAGAGAGAGGGAGAGAGGATAGTAGGAGGGAAAAGAGATATAAGCAGGGGAGAGGGAGGGAAGGGCAAGAGAGAGAGAGGGAGGGAGAGGAGGAGGGAGAGGAGGAGGAATTTATTCACAACTGTTGTAACTCTTGATATAGTATACAGGCAAGATCGACAGAGCAATGATCAAAGATTATTTCGTCATTTATTAATGAACGTTAGAGATGCAATTCCAACAATAGAAGATTGGAAAGTACTAATGACACGTACAGATTCCAAATTGGATGCTTCAACAAAAGATTCATTTAATAAGGCTACACATTTGTTTGCAACAAATGATGATGTGAACAATCACAATAAGCGTTGCTTGGTATCCCTAAATCACCCTGTTGCACGTAGTGTTGCTACAAGATCAAATAACAATAACAACATGGAAGCAGATGAGGAAAATTTGGATAATGAGGTCCTTCTTCCTGTTGGAGCTAGGGTTATGCTAACTTCAAATTTATGGACTAATGCAGGACTTGTCAATGGTTCTCTTGGAGTAGTTGAAGATATTGTGTATAATCCTGGAACATCACCTCCTAATCGTCCTACATATGTTTTAGTAATATTTGATAAATATGTCGAAGTTGCGTGGCATGAATTATTCCCTCATATTGTTCCTATTATACCTATTGAAAGAGGCAATAATAGACAAATCCATTGCGACTTGCTTGGGGATTAACAATTCATAAGTCCCAGGGATTGACACTAGAAAAGGAAACTATTGATATTGGAAGGATAGAGCGACAAGGTCTCACTTTTACTACAATATCTCGAGTTAAATCTTTGGATGGTCTTCGATTTCAACCACCATTTCCATATGAGCGATATGAAAAGATGGCAAAATGTGCCGGTGTTTCTAGGAGAAAATAAGAAGAAGTCAGGTTAAGGTTAAATACTAAATAAATTATGTATTTTTCATGTATTTTTCAATATATTCTTCAAATCACATTTCAATGATATGATAGTTGTATTTGTTATTTAATATATTAATTACTTCATTTTTAAGATCACCAAACATATTTATATTAATAACATTTGTTAGAATTTGTATTTCTAATCTTAAAAATTTCAAAGTATGATGTACATCTCAAAAATATACAAAAAATTTAATAATCTGAAAAATAAATGTCGGCTTAAGTCCATTTTGCTTTCCCTCCCTCTCTCCACTCTCTCACATCCTCTCTCTTCCTTCCGTCTTTTCCCTTTCTCCCATCTCTCTCTCTCTCACCCACCAACTATACACAGTGATCCATCCCTTTCCCAGAGCCCCCCCCCCCCCCCCCCCTTCTCCCCCCCATCCCATCTCTCCTTATTTGTCTCTTTATCTCAGCCCCAAACATACATGCTCTCTCTCTGTCTCTCCCTTGTCACTCCTTCTCTCTCTCCACTTTTCACTCTCTATATTTCTTATTTCCTACATTTCTCCCCCTCCAACTCCATCTCTCTTATCGATCCGTCTCTCCTCCTCTCTCTCAAGTCCTCTCTCTCATCCTTCCTCTCTCTCTCTTCCCTAAATCCCTTTCTCTTCCCTAATCTCTCTCTCTCTCTCTCTCTCCAATACTCTCTCTTCCCCCATCACTCTCCTCCTCTCTCTCATCCTTCCTCTCTCTCCCTTTCTCTCCCACCTCTCTCTCTCTTTTCCCTCCAATCCTCTCTCTTCCCCCATATCTCTCTCTCTCTCTCTCTAATCCTCTCTCTTCCCCCATCCCTTTCTTTCTCTCTCTTTCCACCCCTCTCTCTCTCCAACTACATTACTATATCCCTCCCTCTCTCCTTCTCACTTCTTCTCTCCCCCTTCTTTCCATACATCTTACTTTGTCTCTTTATCTCACCCCTAAACATACACACTCTCTCTCCATCTCTCCCTTATCACTCTCTCTCTCTATTTCTTCTTAGTTATGTAAACTAATGAACATAAATATTTGTAAATATAAAGCAGATTATGGAGTAAATATGAAAAGAGGTTTTATTTACTTAACATACCTCTAGTTTATTTATATTTTTATTTATTTACCATACCCCTTTTTTTTACTATGGTATTTGGCCCATAGGTTTGTTATATAATTACATTTTTATTTATAATCCTATTTGATATATTGTTATTTATTTACCTTACCTCTTTATGCCTCTTTTATATTTATTTATTTACCATACCTCTTTATATATATTTTATATTTATTTATTTATTTATCATACTTTTTTATACCTCTTTTATATTTATTTATTTACCCATGGTATCAATATTAATTTGTCCCATGGTATTCGTCCCATAGGCTTCATCTAAATAAAACCTCTTTTTAAAGTTTTTTTTAAATATAAAAAGGTTTATGGAATAAATATAAAAAGAATTTTTATTTATTTACCATACATCTAGTTTATATATATTTTTTATTTATTTACCATAGCTCTGGAGTAAGTATAAATTCATTTTACAAATATTTAATTAAAAGAAATATTAAAATATTTTGGATTTTGATTGTTTGTGTTGAATTAACTCTTTTCCTTTGATTTAGGAAATGGTATTGACTTTAGTAAAGAGTTAATATGTTTAAAATTTTACTTAATTTTGAAATTCAATGTGGTAATTTTTTTGTTAAAGGTAAATTTATGATCCATTCAAATTCACGTATATAATTTAATATCCATTCAAATTATATAAATAATACATAATAATGTTAGAAATTGATATATGTTCTAGTACAATGCAATTTTTATTTTTTATTTTTTTTAATTTAAAACTTAAGCCGACATTTTGTATGAGGACGTGACATACCTGACATCGGGGTCTACAGCCCATTATGACCCCGATGTCAGGTTTGTCACGTCCTTAATGTCGGCTCAAATTTTAAATTAAAATAATAAAAATAAAAAATAAATGTCGGCTTAACAAATAAGTTTTAATAATTATATAAATAAACCAAAAAATTTCGAGAGACTTCATGCCAAAAGATGGTAGAGAGAATTGTCAGAGACTACATGCCCTCCAATAATTGCTGATAGGAAATCCCAAACAAGGAGGATAATCTAAGGAAATGGTAGAGAAAATTGCCAGAGACTTCATGCCAAAAGCGAGGAAGAGAAAATTGCGAGAGAATTCATGCCCTCCAACAATAGTTGGAAATACTTGATTAGAAGAAAATTTCATGTACCATGCGGTTGATTTTACGACTGAAATTGTTAAATTGATTGGACCCAGATTGGAAATAATCTGAAACGTCAAGCCCTCCAGTATCCACTAATTTCTGGAAGTAATTACCTGAATACCAAATACACTGTACAGAGGGGGTTAATTTAAAACAAAATGGTTGAGCTGAATTGTTAAATTGTTTGGTCTCGTAGTGGAAATAAACTGCAGCTCATAACGCTGTCGTCTTACCTAAAGCAAGCCATACCATTTTTCTTTGGATAATATGCTCTAGCCAGCTCTTCTTCTTGCAATACCTCACTCACCTATTCTGTTTTCGTTCCAAGGAGAGGAAAGGTACTATCAAACATTCCTACTAAAAACTTGGTCGCTTGCTTTCTGTTTTAATATGACCGTATGCTGTTTTAATTTGGATGTTTTCTCCTGTAGCTGGAATTGTTTTACCCTTTCATTCTGTCTTATGACAGCAGCTGTAACTATGTTTTGGGATAAAAAGTACGCGCATTTTTGAAAGAATATATATATATATATATATGATATTCACTGAAATTAATATGGTTTATTGGATTTTGAGTAGAGGTTTTTTGATATTTTATTCAAAACTAAAAACATATTCTGCTATAATTTTGTTAATTAAAAGCAATGTAAAAATTACAATCTTATTATAATTGATATTAACCAAAGTGTTTCAACATTACTGTAATTTAAAAGGTTAATATCAATGTAAAAATGACAACCTTATTATCATTTTGTTAACTGAGTTGGTTAATATAAATGTAAAAAGGTAATAGTGTTTTGAAAAATGACAACCTTATTCTCATTTTGTTATAAAGTTGACAATCTTATTATAATTGAGAAGAGAAGAAATAAGTTTTTTTTCTGTGTAACTAAAGTGTAGAACTGCTCAGTATTTACTGAGCTTCCACCTAGGAGAGTCTCTGCTGGGACAATCAGAGGGACCAGTCCACACGCACGGGACCAGTCCACACGCACGTTCACCTTGAGCTGTTGCCGCGTTGGTGGAACATGGGTGAATTGAAAACCCTACAGTTGTCATCGTATTCGTCCAGGTTTGAATGTTTGAAAAGTTATTGATATGGTAAATTTATCCATAACTTTTAACTAAGTAATTCTATTTAAAGGATTTGATCAAACTCTTTATAAAATTTTGGCATATTAAATAATATTTTTTATGTATTGATTAATATTTGATGAAAATTTCTAATAAAAGTGATATTTTTATATCGATTTAATGAAAGTATATTAAATAATATTTCTTTAAATAGTGACTAATATTTGTTGAAAATTTCTAATAAAAGAGAGATTTTTATATGGATTTAATGAAAGTAGTCAGGGAAAACAAAAGGGTTTATAAAGGAAATTTTTTTGGGGGGGAAGTAATCGAAGTTTCGTGGTCTTTTTAGTCACCTCATCGCATTGATTGATTTCAATAATGGTTCTTATTGAGCCGAGGCACATTTACAATCCAAGATGAGATCGCGATGTGTGCTCTGGCCAAAATAATGTAACTATAGAAAGTTTTAAAATAAAATCACTGTTGGGTTTTTAAACAATAATATAGAAAATCATATAAATAAACAATTAAAAATTCATTAAAAAATAAATTTATCAAAATATGAAGAGATTTAACAAATATGGTAAATAAATAAAAATATAAATAAATTAGAGGTATGTTAAATAAACTAAAGGCATATGGGTCAAATACCATATATTTATGTGTGCTGGGTAAATATAAATAAATAAATATAAATATAAATAAACTAGAGGTATGGTAAATAAATAAAACCTCTTTTTCTACTTACTCAGGAGGTATGGTAAATAAATAAACTTCCTTTTATATTTACTCCATAAACCATAGGCCAAATACCATGGGCCCAATACTATATTTATAAAAGAAGTATAAAAAGGTAAAGTAAATAAATAAAAAAATATCAAATAGGAGTACAAATCAACATATAATAATAAATGAATCCTATGGACCAAATTAATAATAATAGCACACAAAAAAAACATTATTAATCCCAACATTAACATTAAAATATTAATATTAATATTATTAATATTATTAAATCTAATATTCATATTAATATTATTAAATTGAATAACTTATATTAAAACAATATTAAATTTGTTATATATATATATATGAGAGGGAAGAACGAAGACATATGATAGAGGTGGAGAAATAGCTGGAGTGACAAAGGAGATATGGAGATAAATGAAGGAGAGGGGAGAGGAGGAATGAAGAGAGAGAGAGGGAGAGGAGTGAGAGAGGTAGAGAAGGGTAAGAGAGGGAGAGGGAGACATAAATATGGAGGTGGGAGAGAGAGATAAAGAGAGAGGATTGGAGGGTAGAGAGAGAGAGAGAGAGAGAGAGCGGAGGGGGGAGAGAGAGAGAGGGATAGAAGAAGAAAGACATAGAGAGTGAGAAGTGGAGGGAGAGGGAGTGACAATGGAGATATGGAGAGAGACTATGTATGTTTAGGGTGGGATAAAGAGACATAGGAAGATTGATTGAGACAAGGGGGGAGAGAAGGAGAGAGAAGAAGAAAGGGAGGGATATAGTAATATATTTGGAGAGAGAGATAGAGTGATAGAGGAAGAGAGAGGATTTGAGAGAGAGAGAGAGAGAGACGGAGGAAGAGATATGAACGCCGAGAGAGAGGAGTTGAGAGAAAAAAAGAATGAGGGGGGAGTGAGAGGATTGTATGGGAACGAGAGAGAAAGAGAGAGTGAGTTATGTGAGAAGAGAGAGGGAGGTAGGAGAGAAAGGGAGAGAGAGGAAGGAAACGAGAGGGGACTTGAGAGAGAGGAAGAGAGAGGGAGGGAAGATGAAATGCATAGATAGTGACAAGAGGAGAGAGAGAGAGGGAGTGATAATGGAGAGATGGAGAAAGAGTGTGTATGTTTGGTGTGAGATAAAGAGATAAAAAAGGAGAGATGGAGACAAGGGAGGAGAGAAGGAGAGAGAGAGAGGCATATATTAACAAATTTGGAAGGTGAAGATAGAGAGAGAGGGAGGTGGGAGAGAAAGGAAGAGAGAGAGTGGAGAGAGGTAGGGAAATAATGATGGAGATGGAGGGGGAGAGAGAGGGAGGTAAGTAATGAATATAGAGAGTGTGTGAAAAGCCGGGAGAGAGAGAGAGACAGAATATGGAGAGAGAGGGAGAGAGGATAGTAGGAGGGAAAAGAGATATAAGCAGGGGAGAGGGAGGGAAGGGCAAGAGAGAGAGAGGGAGGGAGAGGAGGAGGGAGAGAAGGAGGAATTTATTCACAACTGTTGTAACTCTTGATACAGTATACAGGCAAGATGGACAGAGCAATGATCAAAGATTATTTCTTCATTTATTAATGAACGTTAGAGATGTGATTCCAACAATAGAAGATTGGAAAGTACTAATGACACGTACAGATTCCAATTTGGATGCTTCAACAAAAGAGTCATTTAATAAGGCTACACATTTGTTCGCAACAAATGATGATGTGCACAATCACAATAAGCGTTGCTTGGTATCCCTAAATCACCCTGTTGCACGTAGTGTTGCTACAAGATCAAATAACAACAACAACATGGAAGCAGATGAGGAAAATTTGGATAATGATATCCTTCTTGCTGTTGGAGCTAGGGTTATGCTAACTTCAAATTTATGGACTAATGTAGGACTTGTCAATGGTGCTCTTAGAGTAGTTGAAGATATTTTGTATAATCCTGGAACATCACCTCCTAATCCTCCTACATATGTTTTAGTAACATTTGATAACTATGTCGAAGATGAGTGGGATGAATTATTCCCTCATCATGTTCCTATTATACCTATTGAAAAAGGCAATAATAGACAAATTCCATTGCGACTTGCTTGGGGATTAACAATTCATAAGTCCCAGGGATTGACACTAGAAAATGAAACTATTGATATTGGAAGGACAGAGCAACAAGGTCTCACTTTTACTGAAATATCTCGAGTTAAATCTTTGGATGGTCTTCGATTTCAACCACCATTTCCATGTGATCGATATGAAAAGATGGAAAAATGTGCCGGTGTTTCTAAGAGAAAAGAAGAAGTCAGGTTAAGGTTAAATACTAAATAAATTATGTATTTTTCATGTATTTTTCAATATATTCTTCATATCACATTTCAATGATATGATAGTTGTATTTGTTATTTAATATATTAATTAGTTCATTTTTAAGATCACCAAACATATTTATATTAATAACATTTGTTAGAATTTTTATTTCTAATCTTAAAAATTTCAAAGTATGATGTACATCTCAAAAATATACAAAAAATTTAATAATCTGAAAAATAAATGTCGGCTTAATATAGGTGTATTTGTTATTTCAATGATATGATAGGTGTATTTGTTATTTAATATATTAATTAGTTCATTTTTAAGATCACCGAACATATTTATATTAATAACATTTGTTAGAATTTGTATTTCTAATCTTAAAAATTTCAAAGTATGATGTACATCTCAAAACTATACAAAAAATTTAATAATCTGAAAAATGTGACGTTGATGCCACCGACTGGAACCAGCATAGATCCATCTAACTCCGGATCAGCAAGTACTGACCACCGAGGTGCAAACCTTTCCTCAAGTTTTGCACTCAAAAATAGGTTTGCACCTCGAGAGATTTGATCCCTCTCGGCGCATGATAGATCCGGAGTTAGATGGATCTATGCTGGTATTTTTCATCTTATCACTTTCACTTTACTAAAATATAAAGAATATCAATCGAGATGTGGATGTGGGTATTCATATTGGTATTTGCATGTCTTTTCAAAGAAAGACACGAGTAGTTGCAAGTAATGCTAGTAAGTTTGAAAATTTCTTTTTATTTTTTTTTAACATTATATAATTAATTAATTTAAAAATATATATTTTAATTATACACCTTAAAAAATTATTTTATAATTTTATAATGAAATTTCTATAACTTCAAATAATTATTTATGATCTATCAATCGTGTGTGAAACGTTAGAATTTTAAATGATTAATAGTTATATATATAAATTCATTCAACTATTATGAAAATTTTGGAATTAGATAACGGTTGTCCACACCAATAGATTTCATTTAATTTAAAATTTATTATATCCTTTAAAAATACAAATGAAAAATATTTGGACAAGAAAACATTTATCATTTGTTCAATTATAATAAAATATATGATGATACAATCTATTTATTCATTTTATTGTTGCTACTTGTTTTACTTTTTAACATTAAAAATCATGGGTAAAATCATGCTTAAATTTCTTCAATTTAATAAGTATGTTTATAATTTTTTCTTAATAAAAAAGAAATTAATATTATAATTTATTTTCATATATTATATTTTAAATAATATCTCAAAATTATATAAAATAAATAAAGGTCTATTATGATAATAATAATAAAAATGATAATAATATAAATAGATGAGTCTTTGATAAGGGTGATTAACTTGGAAAGCATGTGAGCTTGGGGTAATATCCGCCATTGTGTAAGGTATGAATGGTTTAGTAGCTTACAGGTGAAGTTTCTAGAGACAATTTGGGCTATTATTCCCTTGACACGGGCATTAGAAAGTATATGCATCAATTGGGAGATGAAAAGTTGTAATTCAGATGACAATACCTACTTGGTTCATTTGGGTGCCTCTTTGGAGAGCCAAGCTGGGGCCTCCACTAGTGGAGGAATTCGACCGCAGGTGCAGTCTAGTTGTATGAAATCTATTTGGATGCAAGTGTAGGCCAAATGGTTATATGGGACCGTGGTTTGGTTAGTGAATGGGTGTGGCTTCCTTCTAGTAATTCGACATTTGACCTCGGCTTGGATAGCTAGAGGCTAACCTTCAAAACCAAGAATAATGACACTTTGTCACCAGAGAAGGGGACAAAACGATTTATCAGGTAATTAAGAGTCTCGGTCTCTTACGTTGTTTCTAGTGTATGCTTCAGTTGCACGAATTTTCAGACAATGTGAAGAACATCTTTTGACCCCATGGTCCTCGGGTGGACCACTCAGGCGAGAGGGTTACCTTTGGCTACTTGGTGTTAGTGGCAGTTGTGAGGGTAATTGTGTTCGACCAAGAGTGGTTAGGGTACTGATATTTGTATGGAACCTCGTTTTCAATTCATTAATGCATGTTGGGGTAGGGATTGGACAGAGTGGGATCAAACTTGTGAAAGGAATTTGGTAAGTAAGAGACCTCCATTCTATTGTATTTTTTCTCTATGTTTTCAATTGTGTCATTATTTAGTTTGCAAGGCCTGTTTCTTCTCTTAGAGGAGTGTTATTTTGATGCCTGTCTTCGTCCAGGGCTCTAGGGAGACAACATTAGGGGGTCTTCCTGCGTTGACCCCTTTGCATAAGGGTTGCCTTTGGGAAACAATGTTAACTTGAGTGGATTGGCTAAGTGGAGCCTTTGAAATAGGTTGTGTGACTCCCTTGTCAGGAAGACCTAGTTCTTGGACTACCAGCGGCTCGTAGAGGAAATGTTGCATAAGCGTGGGTGCTCCTAACAGGGTGGTGGCCCTCGTGGTCAGCTTGAGGAACAGGATGAATGGGAAGAGGCGTCGAACGAGGATGTCGTCGGACGAGTGGACGTGGAGGGAGAGGTGGTTGGGACTGAGCCCAATATCCAGGCCATGTGGTGCAACTTCCTTAACTAGCATTGATATTTAATCAACTGTGGGATATTTGGGACAAACTGGATATCATTTTCCAATATACTTATGATGACCAAAACAAAATTATAGCCTACATCAATGATGTTCAATATAATCAGGGAGAAATATGAGAGAATCTTACTTTTGTATGACGTATCCGACAACATAATAGCAAATGGACTGATGAGATCGAGGTGTGACTCACATGTATTAACTATAATTTTCATGAAGGGCATAGCCCTCCCACGGCCCAGGGTGATAGTCACACTCTGAATCCTCTCCCTTGGTATGAAAATCACAGGTTTTTTTTGTTATGTTTGGGTTTGGGTTATATGGCCATTTTTCCTTTGGGATTCATGTAATAAATGAAAATATCTCAAGTGCTCTCTTTGCTAACAAATCCGGTTGGAGTGAAGCAAGGAGAGAAGATGGTCTTTATATTGTAAACTACATCTTTTTGAAAAAATAATGAAAGCCTTTTGATTGACAAATAAATAAATAGATGAGATTAAAAATTTATAAAATTTGTCCAATTTGAATTATTTTAGTCTTTTGGACTTTTAAAACTGTTAATATTTCCTTACAATTTACATTTTTTCACTAACTTTTTTCATTGAATTTAATGGAGGAAGGTTATAGATTATTTTCGTTAATCAAAAATTTTGAAATGAGGATAAATCACCTCTAAGAATATTTTTTTTTAGTAGATAAATTCAAATGGGAATCCACAAAAAAAATATTTATGATTGAAAGAAATTTTTTTAATAGTCCAAATTTGAACTCAAATTCTAACCATTTTCATTTTCGTAATCAAATAATTTGAAATGACATGATTCTAAAAAATATATCACTTCTACAAAACCATTATTATTATTATTATTTCAAATAGATAAATTCAAATGGCCATTCTAAAAAAAATCTCTATAATGAAAAACACGCTTTTTAATAGTCAAACTTTTGATCTGAATTGTAACCATTGCATTTAATATTAACCTTTTCAAGGAGATTACTAGCCAAATAATCCTCAATGGAAATTTGAGTGTACCTAAAATTTAAAAGATTCACCTATCCACCCATGAAAGGATGGAACTTACCACAAGAATTTGACAGAGTAGGAAATGAATTGGGATATCAATATTCCAAGGAGACTTTTATGTCGAAAAAATATCATTTGGATGCCAATATTCTAGATCCATGTTGGGAATTTCTAGATAGGTACAAAAATATAACATTAAATAAGGGTCCAAGCATGATTCCTAAGGCTTCAAAACATAACTAGTGCTCTTGAAAAATCAAGGCTCATCACGAATGGTATATTCTTTAGGCTATTAAGAGTTAAATTCCATAACAAAATAACCTCTTTGGAACAAGTTGTATCCCTACAAAATATTGCAAGAGGGAACCATGAACCTTAGAAATCAAAGCCCAAATATTTTTAAGCATAAATGAAATACACTTAAATATACCAAACAAATTATGGGGAATAATATGGTATTCCTCCTCCTTGACCTGATGGGAATGATGTCGTGAGGTTTACAATAAAGTATGGGTAGTATTAAGCCCTATATAAGGGCCATGTAACCTTAAAACCCCTTATGAATCCCTAGGTACCAAGTGATTATATTTCTTTTGTTATATTTTTATTTATACTAGATCCTAGCATGGTCCCATTTACTGTACCCTTTGTTTCCGATAAACAAACACACAAAAATAAACTAAGGAGACCTAGTTTTAGAATCATCAAATCTTCTCTTGTAATTTATATTCATTGTAAAATGATGTTACCCCCTCAAATAAGATAGTAATTATTGGTTTATTATCACTTTTAGGGCACAAGGTTTATATCATTAGGTTTTAGAGCTTATCCTAGTGTTTTTCTGCTTCAAACAAGTCATCATGGAATTTCACTATAACATATTTTCTATGAGGTTTCAAATGGTGAAACTCAAAGAGTTTTGAGGAGAAACATCTTGTAACATCTGGTTCAAAATAAAGACCTTGGTTTGTTATATTTTTCGATATATAATGTAAGGAAGTTACGGTTCCTAAATGCTCCTAAAATTAGTTTGGAATTTTCACTATAACTTTTCTTTTCGAGGTTTCAAGAAGTGAAATTTAGATCTATTTAGGAGAACTCTGAGTGAACATCTCGTTGAAATTTTAGATCTTGGTTCACTATAATTTCAAATATATTCTCTAAGGAATTTAGGGTTCATGAATGCTCCTGAAATTCGTTTCAAATAGTTTAGCTTGGAATTTTCACAAAAAACATTTCTTTGTGAGGTTTTATGTAGTGAAAATTTGAGCATATTAAGGAGAACTTTCACGGAATATTGGTTCATATTTCTAAATTTGTTTCACTGTACATTAGGAATTATACCATATGGAAGTTAGGTTTTGTGAACAATATTGAAATAAATTTTAAATGTGTATGCCTGGTATTTTTTCTATATATTTTTTTTGGGGACTTTTTCAGCTATGAAATTTTTAGTGATCTCAATTGACATATAGAGGTAGCTCAACTACAAATTTAAAAATTACATTTAAATAATTGGGCAAATGACATGCTTTAAAACTTTTCTCATGGGAAGAGGCATAAAATAAACAATTTTTAGGAAATCTAACTGTAGCATCCCTGGTAAAAAATCCATGTAAAAAATATAAGACCAAGGTCATGGGACACGTATTCCAAGTTGAATGTTGGGAAAAACATTCTATTGGGTGTTCATTTTGGGTATTATGAATAGACGAAATTGGAAAATTCAATGGAAAAGGCTTTGGAAAGGGAAAGTGGCATTTTGTTTATGAAATAATGGAAAATATGAGAAAATTAAGGTGAAAGGTCACAAGTTGCATGTCAGCACGAAAATGAAGGGAAATAATGGAAAATGAAAAAATTAGAGGCATCATTAATAAAAAGGATTATGAGGATCAATTCATAGAATTCTTCCAGTTCAGTTTCAGATTTCTCTCTCTATTCTCTCTCTCTCTCTCACTCTTCGACACTTAGAGTTTGCTTGGAGAATTCTAGCATTGGATAAAGAAAGCCAAATAAGGTAAGAGGAATTAAAGATTAAGAAAGGAAGAGTAGGATCAAGAGGCTACAATGGGATTCTTTGCAAGTATTGAGTTGCATGTTTGGTTTCCTTGCTATTTTTGTCATGCATGGTTATCCATGTGTGTATTTGGTTCTTTTGTTGTCATGGGCATGGGTTTTACAAGGTGTGATAGTGTTTTTTAGTCTAGCCTTTTAATGCACCTGAAACTCTGAGCGCACTCCACTTTTTCCTTAAGCATACAAATCAATCCTATTGACTTCTAAAATGCCGAATACCAAAATAGAAATTCTGTTTCAATTCAAACATAGGAACTGGATTCTTTTCTTGTTTCATATAGGGCGCAGCCATATAATTATTTTTATATCATATATCAAATACCAGGCACTGGTTTGAAACAAAGTAAAAACATTTGTGCACTATATGCGTTGCATTAGTTACAATTAAAAAATAAAACAACCATGTATCGATTGAATCAATCGATACAATCTATTTGCATTTACCACAACGTAAATAATACCAATCTTTTTGTATATCTGCGTTAAAATGCTCTAATACCACATATCTATGCCCAGAAAACGCTTTTCCACTGTAGATCTACGTTTTTAACTTTGCTGGCCTGGAACACGAGGTACCAAAACTTCGGTGCTCAATTAACTTAGATCCATCTGCGCTTCTTCAATCTGCAATCATTTGGAATGGCGCTGTCACGTATCACTTGCAAAATTTCATCGCCGATGCAATAATTGTGGAACTGCCTCCATTTAAAACGGAATTCAATCCAACTTCCAGATTTATTGTGATATGATGGAGCACGTCATTACTTCCGCTCCGATGTCAATTTCGCTGAACCGTTACAACTAACACGATTTATCCTCCTTGATTGTTGTTGGTTGGCACAACGTCAATCCATACCTCCTCATCGACTCAATTCAAAACTGGATTCCTGTTTTAATGTCTTCAACTTATCGAATTCAACAGCGTTAAAAGTGAACAAAAACGCTGAATCTACAACAAAAACAAAATTCAAAACACATCGACCAATTTCAATGTTTAGATCACCGTTATTTGTATTCGATTGTATATATATCACAGTCACATATAATCAAACAAATAGAACTCGGCTTTTTGGCATAGCAGACCACTGTTTTGCACCAAAAACCATTTTCTTTATTTTTTTGAGCTTTCGCTCTGCAAACTTCACACTAAAAACTCCTCCTCCACGAAGAAAATCTCTTCGTTTTTATTACAACTGTCTTATCCTCCTCCCTAACTACTCGATACATAATCTTCTAATTATAAAAATTCTAACAATAAAATCCTATCTATTTGTGCTCACATACACCTGTTATAACAATCTTAACAATAAGATAAACACGCCTATTACAATAATAACTAATTATTTATGAAGTCGACCTCTTTAGCAAACTGGATTTTAACACACAGCAACGAATTTCACCCTGTCAGGCCACAACATGTGGACAGTCTTCCACATTGCTGGCCAGGTCCGATGCTCCTGCATCAGACTCCTGGGGAAGAAAAGATTTGTCCTTCAAACTTTCAAGACTTACTCCATATCTCTGCAATTCAGCTGATGTCAACCAACTGGAATCTTTCATTGGTTGCTCTTTCCACTTGACCAAACACTGATGGTGAGTCTGACTCTTGATTTTCTTTGGCTCTTTCTTTTTCCTTTTTCCTACTCTGGGCTTTCGTCTGTTATGGCGTCTCCTTGTGGTTCTTCTTTTGGCTTTTTGTATAAGCACTAATCTGCAATACATGACTAAATCATCTGTTTGGAATTCCTTTTTCCGTCTCTTCATATCTGCTCGTTGTTGGTTTTTGCTACTGCATTCCTGCCTTCTGCTTTTGTAATCTCCCTCAAATATGATTCTAGGAGTTAGCCAATTCACAACTGCTTGGATTTTCTTCGGATCTAATTTCAACTCTTCTTTCGAGACTACATATTCCTCCAAACCTTCATTCTTCAATTGGATGGTGGTTTTATATAAGGCTCGAGAATTTGTACTCATGCGCCCTTCAGCTTCTTTCTCCGGACTGAGTACTGTTGGCACAGCACATGGATTAAGATTTCCACTGATTTGCCCTTTATCCATCAACTTTTCCATTTGTGTTCCAGCTTCAGCATTTTCCTACATTACCCTGTAGGCTACTTTATTCGACAAACTGACTCCAGGTATTAGATCATTATGGTGACTAATACTCCTGATGGGTAACAACTCATCCACAACAATATCAGCACAATCATTCAATAAATTCTGAATTTCTTCAGGTAAATCTTCTAAATTTGTCGAAGTTAAAATTACCTTGGGTTTTCCAACATTAGCAAAATGCATCTCCTTACCCTTCTCATCTTCCTGCAACAGGATCTTCTCATTCATCAACGTAACACTGTTTCCAAGTACTTCTTTATTAGCTTCAGCTTTCAATGGCAGTAGTGTATGCTTATTCCCATCTTTCTCTAAAGTATAGGTGTTCCTTCTGCCATCATGTATGGCATTTCGATCAAACTGCTAGGGCCTTCCAAGTAATATGTGACATACATCCATCGGCATTATATCACATAAAACAACATCTTTATAAGTACCAATTTGAAAATCAACCTTCCATTGTTCCGTTACAAAAATTTGATGGCCTTTCTGGAGCCACGATACTTTATAAGGAGTGGGGTGTACTGTTATCTCCAACTTCAACTTGTCCACCATTTCTGTAGAAACAAGGTTGTTAGTACTACCACTATCAATTACCAATTTGCAACACTTACCCTTAGACTTACATACAGTTCTGAATAAAGTCTTCCTTTGAACTAGTTCTTTGGCTTCCTTAGCTTCTTCCAGTAATACCCTCTTCAGTAACAGGGACTCTCCGGCTTCTGGTGGTTCCTCTTTAGCTTCAGGTTGAGGAATCTCCTCCTTGGCTTCAGCAACATTCACGTTGCGTTGATTTGCTGATCTCTGATGAGGACAATCCCATTGTACATGTCCCCATTCACCACATGCAAAGCACCGGACATCTCTTCCTCGGCCTCTGCCTCTGGGCACGAACCTTCCGCGGCCAGAATCTCCTCTTTGTGGTGTTTTATTGCTCGCACTCCCTACCTCATTCTGAGAGTGTTGAAATTTGGATTCAAATGTTTTCCCTTCTTTTGCCGGATTCTTACCTCTATTCCTCTGGTTTTGTTTGCGCAACAGTTTTTCCTCGGCTTTCAAACTTGCTTGATAAGCATCTTCAACAGTTTTCAAACTAAACAGGCTAATCTCATCTTGGATCTCATACCTTAGCCCATTAACATATCTGGCTACTTTCTCCAAGTCATCTTCTACATGCCCTGTCCTGATGCTTAACCTGTAAAATTCTTCAGTATATTCTTTAACAGACATTCCTTTCTGCTTCAGATTTTGCATCTGCTTAAAAAGATTCAAATGATAGTCTTTAGGAAAAAACTTGGCTTTCAGTTTGCTTACCATTTTATCCCACTGCTTGATCTTAGATTTCCCCTTTCTCGTTCTTGATGTCTGTAACTCGTCCCACCAGATGGCTACGTGACCTTTCAATCTAGTGACTGCAAATTTTACCCTTTTATTTTCTTCAATCTCTTCATAATCAAAGTACTGATCTATGGATCTGATCCAATCCATGAGCTCCTCGGCATTTAGACTCCCTTCATACATAGGAATCTCCACTTTGGGTTTGCTTCCAATCTTTGCCAACATCTTCATGAATTTAACATTTTCATTCTCTTCTTCTGCTTCCACATCTTCCTCAGATTCTTCTGAAGAACTTGCAGCTCCCTCATCAGGTGCTCTTCTCTGGGCTGTTTCCATTGTCTCCATGCGTTCACGCAGTCTTCGCACTTCTTCTATCAGGACTGCATTTGCTTCTGGTCTCCCTCGACCAATTCCTCGACCAACCCCTCTCCTTGGCGGCATCTTTGCTGCAAACACCTGCTAATTTGGCTCTGATACCAAAATAATGCACCTGAAACTCTGAGCGCACTCCACTTTTTCCTTAAGCATACAAATCAATCCTATTGACTTCTAAAATGCCGAATACCAAAATAGAAATTCTGTTTCAATTCAAACATAGGAACTGGATTCTTTTCTTGTTTCATATAGGGCGGAGCCATATAATTATTTTTATATCATATATCAAATACCAGGCACTGGTTTGAAACAAAGTAAAAACATTTGTGCACTATCTGTGTTGCATTAGTTACAATTAACAAATAAAACAACCATGTATCGATTGAATCAATCGATACAATCTATTTGCATTTACCACAACGTAAATAATACCAATCTTTTTGTATATCTGCGTTAAAATGCTCTAATACCACATATCTATGCCCAGAAAACGCTTTTCCACTGTAGATCTACGTTTTTAACTTTGCTGGCCTGGAACACGAGGTACCAAAACTTCGGTGCTACTTCGGTGTTCAATTAACTTAGACCCATCTCGCGCTTCTTTGTTCCGCCCGCAATCATTTGGAATGGCGCCGTCACGTATCACTTGTGCTCACTGCCGATGCAATAATCGGGAACCCGCTCTCATTTAAATTTAACTAATCCAACTTTTCGGGATTTACTGACATATGGAGCACGTCATTACTTCCGTCCGATGTCAATTTCATCAACGTCCGTTATGCACCAATACCTATCATCTCTGATTGTTGCTGGTTGACACAACGTCAATCCAGACCTCCTCATCGACTCAATTCAAAACTGGATTCCTGTTTTAATGTCTTCAACTTATCGAATTCAACAGCGTTAAAAGTGAACAAAAACGATGAATCTACAACAAAAACAAAATTCAAAACACATCGACCAATTTCAATGTTTAGATCACCGTTATTTGTATTCGATTGTATATATATCACAGTCACATATAATCAAACAAATAGAACTCGGCTTTTTGGCATAGCAGACCACTGTTCTGCACCAAAAACCATTTTCTTTATTTTTTTGAGCTTCCGCTCTGCAAACTTCACACTAAAAACTCCTCCTCCATGAAGAAAATCTCTTCGTTTTTATTACAACTGTCTTATCCTCCTCCCTAACTACTCGATACATAATCTTCTAATTATAAAAATTCTAACAATAAACTGCTATCTATTTGTGCTCACATACACCTGTTATAACAATCTTAACAATAAGATAGACATGCCTATTACAATAATAACTAATTATTTATGAAGTCGACCTCTTTAGCAAACTGGATTTTAACACACAACAACGAATTTCACCCTGTCAGGCCACAACATGTGGACAGTCTTCCACATTGCTGGCCAGGTCCAATGCTCCTGCATCACCTTTCCATTTTTGAATAGCCTTGGTGTGATGGGGTTCTCATGTTTTGGTTGTGCTAGATCTCTAGATGGATTCAAAGTTGAGTGAGGTGGATATCCAAAATAAAAGAAAACATGGACTAGTAATCCTAGAATCGGGCTCCGAGTTATGGTAAATACACTGGCGTAGTGACCCCTAAACCAGACTATGGGTTGTGTTAAAGCTAGGTATTGTGTTCTTTGGTGGGCCTAGGAATCCTCAACTGGTGAATGGTGTGATATACATTAAATCCTAAAGGTTGGTGCTCTCCATTAAGCATAGAAATCCCAAGATGGGATATATGGTAAAACCTGAAGGGTGGAGTCTTAGTTAGGACCTAGTGATCTGATGTGGATTGTGCTAAATCACAAAGACTTGAGTCTCGGTTAGGGCCTAGTGATGTGTGGATTGCAGTAAAGCCTAGAGACTAGGAGATGGGAAAACTTCTCATGGTAGAGGTGGAGAAATTAGGTGGCATCCATGCTTGTTTATGGACTAGCAATCCGGTTGGGATTGTGGAAAAGTTTGGTATTGTGCATTTATTGTTTATGGCCTACTGATCTGGTGGGGATTGCGGTAAAGCCTGGTATTGTGTGTTTATCATTTATGGCCTAGTGATATGGTCGATATTGCGGTAAACCCTGGTTCTATTAATGAGGGTGAGGTGGTTTAGCCTTCAGAAGCCCTGGATTTTTTTATTAATAAGCCCCACATTCATGCTTGGAATATGGCATGGGGTGATGGGCTGAAAGAAAGATTTGGTTCATCCAATCTATGGTTGGGTGGTACGTGGAAGTCCTAGACCTAGTTGGCTTATGCATTCATTAACAAGACTTCTTTCTCTTTGGTATTTTATGTGTAAATGTACTGGGTTATATGTGCATTTTATGTTTGTTGTATTATTTTCATTTCTGTTAGTTATATGTTGGTTATGAGCATGTTTTATGACAATGATAATGTATGGCTCTCATCATGTTTTAGTTAAAAATGAATGAGAAATGAAAGTACGACCTCATAGATGATAATGCAACTAATGTGATAAGGCATCAATTTTTCTTAGCGATTCTCAGATAAGTATGAGACCTGTATGCTCATATATATTTTTATGACATGTAGATTACATGTTCATGATGTGTTCGACGAAATGTCTATCATGGTTAGACTTGGTTAGGTCAATTTCTTGATCAAGTTTTGTGTTAGAGGATTTTTCTTGGTGTCACTTATTGTCTTTTAAAGTCTTATCAAGTTCCAGGAAATGGTTTCGAGACTAGCCCTGAAAAAGTGGCTTAAATCTCATAGTCTCTGGCACAGAACTGGCTGAAAAAGACTACATTCTCTCCCTTGCATGCATTGTGGGGGTGACTATAGATTTATATTCATATGCATTCCTTATTATGGGAGAAACTGGGGTTTAATTCATTAATATTCTAGGTTAACAAAGGGGTTAGGCACCTGGAGTGGTATATTAGCTCCTGGGTGTACTATAGCACCTAAGGGAGGTCTGTGAAGCCTTGGTTCATTGATTCCACTTATTTAACTACACTTAGGGGGTTGAATCATAGATTAGTAACTCTTCGTCCCATGTCTACCCCGGTGGACCATTTAGATTGGGTAAATGTGGGAGGAGGGCATTACAGAGTGGTACCAGAGCATGGTTCAACACTTGGAATAGATGGGGAAAATTTGTTTTTCATGCATACATGTCATTTTCATATGTGTTATTTATGTTGTGGAATATGTGTTTGTTGTGTATGTATGGTGGTGGTCATTTTCATTCTTGTGTCACCAAGTGGAATTTGATGATGTTTTTGTTTGGATGCATTTTTCATGAATGCATGTGAGTTGTATATGCATTTGTTATGCATGTCAGGTTTTAGACCATGTTATGCATGCATTTTCATGGTTATATTTGTTGTGCATGAGGTCATTGTAGGAATTTTATGTCATCATGATTTTGTTTCCATGTTATGATGTTGATGTGTTGGTTGAAATAGAGCAAGAGATGAAGATAATTAAAGTGAAGTTGGAGCACTAAACTTCGGGGTGAAAGCAGATCGCCATATAGGTTTGTATATTTGGCATGTAGGTATGTGGTTAATGGTTATTATAAGCATTAGGGTTACTTACATTTATTTCCATTTTTATTGTGGTTACATGTGTGATAAATTATATTTGATCAATGTGGTCATATGTACATGTGTTGGTTATTCATGCATGTTATTAACTTGATTACTATGCTATATGTTGTTGATGACTATGTGATATGATTAACTTTTTGTTGCTATATGTTAGTTAAATTGATGATTAGGGCTATTGCATTTAGGATCTTGATGTTATATGTATCATAGTAATTTGGATTGGCCAATGTGAATGGTTAGGGTTATGACATTTAGGTAAGTTAATATGTTGTGATATTATGTCATACTAATCTAGACTAACCAAGCATATGTTATTTTTATGCATGAATGCCAATTGATTTTGAGCTTGTGATGTGAACATGTTATCTATTTAATGTTATGGATATCATGACCTTATTTATGTCTGAGTTGATATTTTGTGAAGTTATATCATGCTAATCTAGGTTGATTGTGCAGACAAGATAGCCTCCCCTGAGATACATTAAGGTATGAGTTTTCTTATGCTATATAGCTCGTGCTTGACTATTTGATTATGTCATATATTTGGCGTTTTTGTGTTTGATTGTGTCATTACTTTGATTTATCTAACATGGTAAGTTTACAATCCATTTGAATGTTTATTTAATTAAATAATATGAGTACGTGTTTGTAAGATTGCATGCAGAAATGACCTTGTTTTAGGATGGTTTTACTAACACATATGTGTTGAGACAATTGATATGTACTTTAGTGCAAATAGGTGATAGTTGTAGCATTATGTATTATTATTAAAGAATGTGAGTTAAGTATTGACTATGACATGGTTGTTAGACTTGGTAAAGTCTAGTTTCAAATTGATAGATATGTTGTTTTGATATTTGGAACATATGGCTAACATGTGTGTTCAATTACAAGCCAATGTGTTTGAAACAACAAGGTAAGATAATTGGTATATTGTTATATTTATTTATGCACTAAAAAGTATGATTTTATAACAATATGATGCAAGGGATTGCAGGAAAAAGAGATTACTATGAAATATTGAAGAAGGCTTGGGTTGAGATTTCCTTTGAAAGCACTGGGAACCCATGGGGATTGAGTCATGGTGTATGTTGCTAGTCTTGTAATTTTGGTATTTTGTGGTTGATTTGTGGTCTTGATTGTGTCTAGTGCATGATCATGCCACTTAGTTTGTGGTATCGTATTTCTATTGGTTTTCATGATTTTATTCTAGTTTGTTTCCAGTTCTTTCCTTTTATGTTTTGAGGTTATTGGAATTGGTTGGGAAAGATGAATGTTAATGGGGCTCAAGAGGAGTTTAATGAAACCTAGCGGGTAATGTAAGACCTGGATGAAGCTCGGTGCACGAGTAAGGGAATTTGAAGGTAATAATATGGCAATCGGTTGGACTTGTTGGGTCCATTATGGTAAATGAAAGGTTGTAGGACATTCATGAGAAAGGTAACATGAAAGATATACTAAAAGGATCTGAGGTGTTAGATGCCTTAGCTATGTTGTGCATGCTATGCAAGGATAAAGGGGGTTCTTTAAACCTAGACCTTACGATATCTGGAAATTGTGTTGTGACTATGATTATGTTAATGTTGATGTGTGTGTGTGTATGTATGTATGTTAGGGTCATCAGAGATCATGATTGTTTTATGTTGATGTTTATATTTATATATGTATGTATGTATGTCATTGTCTGATAGGGTCATGAGTATTCATTCTTGTGGAGGAATGATTGCTTATGCAGTTGAATGCCATGAAAACGTTCTTAGCTTATGAGGAATCAAGTGGGAAGAGTAACCCTGATATTAATATTATATGCATGTACTATGCCTATGTTTATGCTATGGATAGGTAATGCTGAAGGATACATCAACAGAATGGAAGCAATGTGATCAGTGGCATGTTGGAACATGCATGAATAGTGAAAGGACCTTATAAGAAAGGTTTATTGGTAGAGTTAGTGTGTGATATATGGTTGTGTAGTACTACTGTTGTGTATATGTTGTACATGTTGTACTTGTGATGTTGTGTACATGCGGCTTTGTGTATATATGATATTTTGTATATGTTTTTTATATAGTGTTATGTACATATGGTGTTGTGTACATACAATGCTATGTAAATATCACGTTGTGTACATGTTGTTTATGCAATACTGTGTATATATGGCATTGTGTACATGTTTTTTATGCAGTTATGGGTATATATGGTGTTATTTACATGTTATATATGTGTTTCTATGTACATAGGGTGCTTTGTGCATGTTCCATATGCGTTGTTGTGTACATATGGCATGGTGGGCATGTTGTACATATGGTGCTATGTATGTGTGGTGTTGTGTGTATGTGTACATGGTTGAATAAAATGTACTAGGTGCTTTCAAGGTTTGGCAATTGATTTGATGTGTGTACGGAAAGAACAAAGGATAAAGGTAGAAGATCAGAATCGAATAAAGGATAAGTATCAATATTTTACTTTAGTTTTATTATGGACGTGATCTATGACTCTGATTTATGATGATTACATGTGATCTATGATGTTGGTTTATGATGGTTACCTGTGATCTATGATATTTATTATGATGGTTTCGTTTTGAGCTAACCATATGTGATATGTTTATACATGATGATTTGATCGAAGTACTAGTTTTATTTGTGTGATAGGAAGTGATAAAAATAGAAAGTGTAATTTATTGAGGAGCTAATAATGAGGTATGATGTGAATTTATTTTAGTTATTTTTGACTATAATGGAATTTATGTGCTTGGTATATAAAAGCATGAAAATTACTAGTTAGGTGGTTGCAATTGAATCCAAGAATTAGCAGCAATGACGAAGGAATCGAAATAGGCAACAATATGTTGGTAAAGCACTTCAGGAGTAAGGCCCTTGTGGGGCACTTCTAACCAATAGTTTCCATCAATTACCATGAGCATTCTATGACTGGTATGATGGTTTTGAGGCAAGTATATGCCTTGGTTGTTTGATCTTCCGATGCAAAGAAGCCTTGCCAAGGGATGGATCACCCAGGATAGGGGATGTTAGGGAACTTGGAAGGTGAATGACTACACGGAAAGGATGACCAGATTACCCGAGGTATTGTATAGTAGAGAAGAGAAGGTCGGCGAATAATTTTTTTTTTGTTCATTAGCATTTCTAGATGGAATCAGATGCACACTGGGAGTGTGCCCTGGAACAATGAGCCGAAAATTGTTCACTGACAGGAAAGGTGGCGCGATATTGTAGCGTTGGACATTGGATGTTGGTTTAACTCTAGCAGTATATTCTGGACTTCTTGGGAGGGAGGTGAATCCTGGTATTACTTTTGAGGTTCATGAGATAAATAACACTAAGTAAAGAAAACAATTTTCAATCAACAACAAGAATAAGAGGCAAATTTTTGATGCATAACCATACATCATTTAATTAAATAAGATATCATAATTTGGAAAAATAAATAACAATGGAAATTAATAATGCATTAATCTAAAAATTAATTTAAATTTAAAACACATTAGCACATTAATAAGACATTAGCAATATATTAATTTACATATTAAAACATTGATGAAATATTAACTATACATTAACACATGATAACTATGGTTAAAATGGTCAACCATAGTCAGCATAGCGGCCATGTTGAACCAAAATCACAATAGGAAACAAGGTAAACACTAACAATCTAAAGTCAACCATAGTCAACTTCATCAAGTGTTGTTTTCTATGTTTGACTATGGTTAACATGGTCAACCATGCCCAACGTGGGGATCATGTTCAACCATAGTTAATTACATACATCATGTTTAACATGGCCATAATAAACCATAGGCATCATGCCCAACTTACCCATAAGCATCATGTTCAACATGCTCATGGCCATTTGTAGCCAATCATGTCGACCATATTCAACATAGGCATCATGTTCATGTTCAACATGCCCATGGTCAATCATATGCAACATGCATATCATGCCCATAGTCAACAATAAGCTCATGCCTATAATTAACATAGGCATATACGTTACTATATTCATTAAATTTTATAACTTTATCTTTAATAACTTTAGATGCTATTTTTAATACTCAATATTAAATATAATGGTTTACTATTTCAACGTTAAAATTTAGTTTTTAATATAACTTACAACATTAATAAACATTTTAACAATGATTTATAACTTTAATATCACTTTAATTTTATATCATTCAAAATATGGTTTCAATATTATTCTTAATGTCAAACAAAGTTGTAATGTGATCAACAACAAACAAGGTTATAATGTAATAAACAACCAACAATGTCATGATGTGATGAACAAAAAACAATGTTACAATTTGACAAAACATTGGCTTCATGATGTGATGATAAAAAATAACATCACAACTTTACGAACAAGAAATGAACAAAAGTCAACATTGTAGTTTTATGAACTAAAGTTGACATCATAATGTGAAGAACAATAATCGATTTCACAATGTGATGAATAAAAGTTGATTTGCAATGTGATTAACAAATATTGATGCCATGTAATGTGATACAAAAAAGTCAACATTAAAATATGATAAAATAGTATTAATGTCAAAATATGATGAACAAATATCAACATCACAAAGTGTCGAATAAAAAGTGTCACCAATACATGTGATCAACTAAAATCAACATCACAATATGATGAAGAAAAATCAATATCACAATGTAATGAAGAAAAATTGTGATTAAAATATGACGAGAAAGAATGATATCACATGTGATCTGCAATAATTGACTTCACATTATGAAAAAAAATTACCAATGTCGTAATCTAACAAACAAAAATCAATATCGCAACACGAAAAACAAAAACCAGCATTGCATTGTGATGGATATCGACAACATGCACTACCACATGGAAAACTCAATATATTTGCTAGTCCATTGTAGTCATCTTGGTTTACTATGGTCAACCATGTTCAACCATAATTTACCATGGCCAAACTTTGTCAACGTGTTTATCCATGGTCAACCATAGACAACAAGGTCAACCATGATGAACTTGGTCAAACAAACTTAGCAATGGACACATAAGCAACATAAGAAACCTATGTCAAACATGGTTAAGTGGTCTACATGATTAGCCATGGTAAAGGATGATGAACCATAATCAACATGGTTAACCATAGTCATATGTAGTTAAGCATTAACAACGATGTTTAGCCATAGGTGACCATAGTAAATCATAGGTGACCATAGTTTGCCATGGTCAAATAAGCTTAGTGATGGTCAAACATGATCAACATGGTCAAATAGAGTAAAAAAGTTTAATGATAATCAACCATTATCAAAATAGCACAATTGTAGTCACCCTGTTGAAACCTTAGTTAAACTGAAGGGGGGGGGGTGAATCAGTTTAACACATCCATGAACTTTTTAAACTTTCAATTTAATTTGTTTACAATTTAACTTCATGATCAACTTTATAAGTGGAAAAACTTAATATAAGAGCAAAAGTGTTAAGATAATGTAATAGCAGACTTATTATGAGAGTAGCAAGCATTATTCAAATTGAATAACCATACCAACACATAAACATCACACACAGAGACAACATATATAAGTGGAAACCCATAAAGGGAGAAAACCACATCTTATTATTGTTGTGATGCAAAGGCAAGCTCCAACTCCCTCTCACCACTGATTTTCTGTAGGCACCAACCTACAGGAGGCTCCAACCTCAAATTATGCAAACTACAACTTGCAAGGAAGCTCCAACTCCCTCACTTTTCATAAGAGAAACATTTGCTGATTTACCTTGTTTATCAGCCATGTTCTGTACCTTCTTTACTACTATCCTCCAGTCTTCATGTCTGCCTTATTTATTTCCTCTGCTTCAATTTTTCACTCTCATTTCTTTTATCAGCCTATTCATAAATATGTATTCATTTCAATTTTACAGTGGGATTTTGTTTTTCTCCGGAGACTTGCCAATTACATCACTAACAATGTAAAATCAATCAAAAAGCTTTTCATTCAATTACAGTATAAATTTCAAATCCATTCACCAACTCTGCTCTCTTTTTTTTCTCTCTAAAAAACTTCTTCAACACACTCTGTCATTCTTCATTTTTTTTGCATTTTCCCTATTCATTGTAGTTGTTTAACTACTGTATATACCACTGTATTTTAATAGAACATAAATAACTCTCGACGTTATTAAAAAAAATCTTTTCAACAAAACAAGATCATATACATCTGAACTCACAATATTCATTACGTAATACGACCTCAACCATCAAAGATATAACCTTTGGTTTCGTATTTAAAAGGAATGCTCATACTCATTAAATGTACATCCACGATTTTTCATTCTCATAAAATAAATATCCACACCCTAATAAAATGTTATAAAAATTTCTTAATAAACCTTGGGTTTTATATCAATGAACCACCATTCGTATATTCCAAGAAGCCAAAGCTCTACGTGCATTTCTTTGACTTAGGACAAAGAACACAATTCTGTGGGTCAGCCCTTCCACGCACCCATATAGTCAGGCCCACATATGTTTCATAAATTCTGCACCTTTAATTCATTCCAAACGACAGCGCCCTTTGAACATATATATATAGTGTTTGATAAAGTCCGCACCTTTAATTCATTCCAAATGACAGCACCCTTTGAACATATATATATATATATATATATATATATATATATATATATATTCTGATTACTTTTTGCACCATACTATAATATACCCGCGCACAAATTCAAAATATAACATTCGGTCTTTATATATATATCAATACATTATATACCAACATATATATATATATATACTCCCCAAATTGAAAGATATAGTTTCGGGCCCACAAGATCTATCTTATCATCCAATGTCCACCTTGTCATCCGATGGTTAAAAATACATCGCGTTCCAAAACCCAATTGGGTGCACATCTGATGGCAATTGCATAACTAACATGCATGCGTGTTAATTCACTATAATCGTGCGATGAGTTTGGCCCCGGTAGTTAAACTACCCCTTGCATCCGACGTTCGTGAGCTCATCGCTCCTCAAACCTCAATCCAACGATCCTTAACAAGTTTCACATTTTTTATTGATACTAACATTAACACATAAAAATTGCGTGAATTTTTTTTATTTTACAAAACCACCTTAGGACAAGTGTTGATTAAAGACATAGATCACATTCAAAATGAAAAATCCACTTACCACTTTTGACACCGCGCGATACTGTCAGTTTTCTTACCTCTGGTTTTACTGTTCATGATTAGGGTTCTGCTTTCATTCATGGTTCCGCTTCATCACATTTAACTCTGTGGTTTCATTAACATGCTATATTGTATATTCGTTCTTAATATAGAATAACTGCTTCCACAATTAATTACTATTTAACCTAAACAGAGTTTAGCGCAGGGTTAGATATGTTCAACATTTGGGTGCCGCCATTACTTACATTCTCCACCCAAAAGAAACCAAATTTCAAGCCTTTCTCACCGGATTTCTATGCAGACAATTTGTGAACAACCCATGTATTCAAATGTGTGCCATTCACGATAGGTATTTGTAATACAGGTACCTCCTCTGGCATTAATAACTTAATCGATTATAATTCACTTCTATTAATTTCAACACTGGAAATAGAACTCGGTGCCAGTCTATTTATACAGATATTTAATATGTTTAAACAGACAAGGTCCACTATTGCAAATGCCGAAATTACATGGTAAACTTCGCTAGTTCCTCTGGGTTCCACAGAGCTACTTTCATCAGTCACATGCAAAACCCCAAAATGTCCCCTTACACAGAGCTTTCACCGTGCACTTCTCACATAAAATCTTATTGAAGATTAAGCCAACACAGTCTATATAATGCTGAAACAATTAATTTCATCTACACAATGAAATTTACTTGTAGTAATCTTCCTGTCTGTTGCCTAATCTTTATAATCGATGGCCACTTCGGCCTCTTACTCTGTTCCTAGCTCTCCAAATCTATTCTGCTGTCCTGTCTCTATATTCTTGGCACATTCTACTGCCCTGTCATTGTAAATAAACTTCTTGATACATTTTGCTGCCCTGTCACTGTAAATAAACTCTCCTGATGCCATTTTTCTGTCTTCTACTTTGTCTCTAGTACTGTCTTCTCCTTTACCTCTGCTGCTGTCTGTGTCATCTCTTTTTCCTTTGCTGTTGTCTTCTTCTTTGCCTCTACTACTGTCTTTGTCATCTCTTTTGCCATCAATGACAACATTTCTAACAGTCCCCCCCTTTGGCATTGATGGCAATAAATCACTCTGTCTATACATCATTCTCTCTACTCTATCTGTAGCTTTTCCTCCCCCTTTGACATGAATGGAAAAGGGTTGATATTCTGATCTTGAGGGCCTGTTCTTTGTGGCATTCCTTGTAACTAATCTCCTCTTGGAATGATTTTTTCTCTTCTATTCTCCCCCTGAAACAATGATTTCTCTTCATATCAGAGAGTAGCATCTACAGACACTACCCCTAGTCTATCTCTCAGATATTCAAATGGTTCTCTAGCAAGAGATTTTGTAAATATATCTGATGTTTGTTCTTTTTTCGGCACATATTCCAACTTCACTACCTTCTGAGCTACTTGTTCTCTGAGAAAATGATACTTGATTGGAATATCTTTAGTTTTTGAATGAAGAACATGACTTTTTGATATGCTTATTGCACTTGTATTATCACATTTGATAGAGATAGGTTCATCAAATCTTATCTTCATGTCTTGGAGGGTTTGTTTCATCCATATGACTTGTGTGGAACATGCTGCTGCTGCTATGTATTTTGCTTCTGCTGTAGATAGAGAGATAGAAGTTTGTTTCTTGCTTAGCCATGCCACCAGGCTTTCTCCTAAATAGAATGAACCTCCACTTGTGCTTTTCCTATCATCAACACAGGTGGTCCAATCTGCATCTGTATATGCTGTCAAAACGAAGTTTTTGCCTTTTGGATACCATAGCCCATGATGTGCAGTCCCTTGTAGATATCTGAATATTCTTTTAATTGCTAGTAAGTGATTCTGTTTTGGTGCTGCTTGATATCTTGCCACAAGTCCTATAGCCGGCACAATGTCTGGTCTGGAGGCTGTTAGGTATAGCAGGCTTCCAACCATGGATCTGTAAAGTTTTTGATCTACTTTAGTTGTTCCATCATCTGCATAAAGCTTGCACCTAGTAGTCATGGGAGTTGACACAGGTTTGCAATCCTCCATTTTGAATCTTTTCAGCATCTCTTTTAAGTATTTTTCTTGTGAGATAAATGTGCCTGTGTTATTTTGTTGAATTTGAAGTCCTAGATAGAAGGTGAACTCTCCAATCATAGAAATCTCAAACTCTGATTTCATCTCTTCAGCAAATCCTTTTGTTAACTCATCTTTGCTGCTTCCAAACATGATATCATCTACATACACTACTACAATTAGAAGTTCATTTTCATTTTCTTTTATGTACAAATTGTTGTCTACTCCTCCTTTCTTGAATCCTTGTTTTTGCAAGTATTTGTTCAGCCTTGAATACCATGCTCGAGGAGCTTGTTTCAGCCCATATAATGCTTTCTTTAATATGCACACATAGTCTGCATTATCAGTTAAGGAGAACCCTTCTGGCTGTTCCATATAGACTTCTTCCTCTAAATTTCCATTCAAGAAGGCAGACTTCATATCCATTTGATATACCTTAAAGTCATGGTAGCAAGCAAAAGCTAGAAACAGTCTGATAACTTTCATTCTAGCTACAGGAGAAAATGTTTCATAATAATCAAGACCTTCAACCTGTGAATATCCCTTGCACACAAGTCTGCCTTTATTTCTGATTAGCTGTCCTTGTTCATTCATCTTATTCTTGAATACTCATTTTGAGCCAATGACATTTTTCTCACTAGGTCTTGGAACTAGTTCCCATGTATTGTTCTTATAAATTTGGTCCAATTCTTCATTCATAACATTCACCCATTTTTTGTCTTTATTGGTTTCTTCAAACTTCTTTGGCTCTATTTGTGATAAAATTGCTAGTTGTACCTCTTATGTCTGTTCAGCTAGCTGTCTTCTTGTTTGTACACCTGCACTCTTGTCCCCAACAATTTGATCTTCTGGATGGTTCTTTTGAGTGTATCTTGAGGGGCCTTTTGATCTCAGTTCAGTATCTTCTGTTGTATTTCTTACTTCATCATCATCTTGATTCTCTTCTTCATGATCTTCTGGAGGATTGCTACAATCTGTACTTCTTGTCTTGTCTAATAGTTCTTCATCAAATCTTACATCAACACTTTCCACAATTTTGTGAAGTATTTTGTTGTAGCACCTATAACCTTTACTCTTGGATGCATATCCTAAAAATATTCCTTCATCTGCTCTTGCATCAAACTTTCCCAGATTTTCATCATTATTTTTTATGAAACACTTACTTCCAAAGACTCTAAAGTGCTTGATTGATACTGTTTTACCATGCCATAGTTCATAAGGAGTCCTGTCACTATTTGGTCTTAAATGAGCTTTGTTTAGGATATGCACAGCTGTTTGTACTGCTTCTGCCCAAAAGGTTTGAGGAATGTTACTTTCTTGCATCATGGCTCTGGCAATCTATTCTATAGACCTGTTTTGTCTCTCTGTCACTCCATTTTGCTGAGGTGTTCCTACAATTGTGAACTGTTGTTTTATCCCATGTTCATTACATATATCTAAAAAATCATAGTATGTGAATTCACCTCCTCTATCTGATCTGATGCACTTTAGCTTGCATCCTGTTTGATTTTCTGCCAATGCCTTGAATATCTTAAATTTCTCAAGTGCTTCCGATTTGTGTTTGAGAAATTCAACCCATGTCATTCTCGAAAAATCATCTATTATTAGCATGAAATAGGATTCTCCACTTGGTGTTTTGGTTCTTGAAGGTCCACAAAGATCCATGTGAACAAGTTGAAGAGGTCTTCTTGTAGATAGCTTCTCTTTGGTTTTGAAGGATGTGTGGGTCTGCTTACCTAGCTAAAAGAATTTGTATATTGTATTTGAAGGTTTCTTTATGGCTGGAATATCGCTGACTGCATTCTTTTTGCTTAGACTTATGATATGATCAAATTTTAGGTGTCCCAATCTCCTATGCCATAACCATGAATCCTCAAATTTTCTAAAGTGGCATGCTTCATTTTCTTCTTTCACTACGTATACATTGCTTTTTGTTCGAACACCTTTGATCAGGGTCTTTACAGTGGTGCTTGATCTTACTTCACAGTCTTGTGCTCTAAAAAGAACTTCACAACCTTTATCACACATTTGACTAACACTCAGCAGATTTTCTTTCAGCCCATCCACAAATAGTACATCCTAGGATTTTCCTCTACCATTATCCAGACTGACTGAGCCTCTTCCTTTTATTTTTCCTACTTTATCATTGCCAAAAGTAACATTTCCAGATTTCTTTTCATCAAAGGTTATAAACTTGCTTCTATCTCCAGACATATGCTTTGAGTAGCCACTGTCCAAATACCATTGGCTTTTTAGATCTTGAGCTATTAGAGCCAAGTCACATTTATTCACCTTCTTTTTCCACTGCAAGCATCCTCTTGTTTGGAACCTTTTCTGAGGTGATGAACCACATTCTCTGAGAGGACATTTGGAAGACAAATGTCCACTTTTATTGCATACATGGAATTTGAGTATATCTTTAGCAGAATTATAAGTATGAGTAAACTCTCCATGATTCATAAACCTCCTTGAGGTTTTGAACATCTATCTTTGTCCATATTTTCCGCATTCTATGATTTTATGGCCAAATTATTTACAGTAAAAACAGTATCCATAAAAACAATTTGCATGCCTGATGAAAGGTTGTCTTATCCATTTGTTTTCTTGAGGAAAACTTTTCACTCTTTGCATCCTTTGCTGGTTTGTATTTATTCTTCTTGTATGACAATATGCAGCAATATGTCCCAATTTGTGGCGGGCATAACAGATGGCATTTTTCATAGGAGGAAAAAATCTCCTTTGATGGCTTCCAAATTTGACATATTCAGGAGTATATGAGCCCTTTTCAGTTAAGAGTTTATTTATTTCATCCTTTGTCATTTGTGATTCCTTTTGATTTCTATCTACTTCATTGCATATTTCTTCTTCTTTAAAAATCTCCTGAGTTGCTTTGATATCCTCATCTGCTTTTACAAAAATGATATTTTTGTTTTCTTTTTCTTTGCCTTTGCTTGATTCTCCTTCATAGCCTATTCCATTTTTTATCAGAGGAGATCTTTGAGCATCTAGAATTTCATTGAACTTACTAGAGCTTGTCATTTGAGAAGTGTTTATTTTCTTCTGGGAATTTTCTAATACTACTTCTTCTTCTAATTTCTCTTGTTCCTGAGTTTTATCCTTAATTTGCTTAAGTAAAATGTCTTCTACATGCTTGGCTTCTTCAAGCTCTACTTTCAACTGAATGAGGGCTTCTGAATTTTTTTCTTCTCTTACATATTTGAGGAGAATGTCTTTCTATTTTCTGCACTTCAGTTTGAGTCTGTCAATTTCCTCCAAGGCACTTCTTAGCTCCCCCTCAAGGTCCACTTCACCTTCTTCCTCATCTTCTAGAAGACATTCTTCTAGCTCTTCCATAGCCATCAATACAAATTCAGATGTTCCTTCTTCACTTGAGAATTCAGCTAAATCTTCAGATGCACTGCTGTCTTGCTGAGCATAGAAAGATTTTCTATTGAATCTCTTCCCTTTCTGCCAGTTCTTTGGTATGGTTTTCTCTGAATCCTGAGTCTGATTATTTTTTTTCTTATAAGGACACTTAGAAGCATAGTGTCCAACTCTTCCACAATTGAAACATTTAAATGGAAGTTTACCTTTATATTTACCTGAACCTTTATCCAATTTTTTGATAAATTTGGCCTCTTCTTCATCAGAGCAAGAGAATATATCTTCTTTTTCTTCTTTCTTCTTCTCTATATTAAAGGCTGCCTCCCTTACATTTGACTTTCTCTGTGGCAGTCTCATCTCATAGGCTGTTAGTTTTCCAAGTAGCTGGTTCATGGTCAAGGTTTCCCAATCTGGTGTTTCTTCTATGGCATAAACCTTGGGATTAAAACTGGATGGAAAATATCTTAGGATATTTTGAAAAATTACACATTCTTGTATGGTTTCTACTAGAGCTTTCATATTATTTACAATTTCTGCAACCCTTAAAAAGAAACTAGCAATGTATTCATCATCATTCATCTTTAAATTTTCAAATTCGGCTCTATAGACTTGAAGTTCAG
Source organism: Pinus albicaulis (assembly GCA_034641835.2). NCBI lineage: Eukaryota > Viridiplantae > Streptophyta > Pinopsida > Pinales > Pinaceae > Pinus > Pinus albicaulis. The sequence continues at coordinate 81,170 of JAXQQM020088042.1, forward strand.
CTGTCTTCACCTTTTTGTCTCCCTCATGGATATTTTCTAGTGTTTCCCACATTTCCTTGGTAGTCTTGTTGTGCATTACTTTGATAAATTCTGCCTCACATAGTCCATTCAAGATTGCATTCATGGCCTTTGCATTAGCCACAAAATCTTGTTTGGCTTCTTTCTCTGAGACATTTTCCTTAGGGTCATATCCAAATTCCATAGCAGCCCAAACTTCTATTCCTAAAGACATTATGTATGTTGTCATTCTGATTTTACAGAAGGCATAATTTGCACCAGTGAAAAAAGGGGCTTTGTTAGTTGAGGATCCTTCTTGACTAGCCATCCTGGGGACCTAGGATCTCCTTTCAGTTGTTAAACTTCTATAAAAGGAACCTGCTATGATACCAATTGTTGAAACCTTAGTTAAACTGAGAGGAGGGGGGGTGAATCAGTTTAACACATCCATGAACTTTTTAAACTTTCAATTTAATTTGTTTACAATTTAATTTCATGATCAACTTTATAAGTGAAAAAAATTAATATATGAGCAAAAGTTTTAAGATAACGTAATAGTAGACTTATTATGAGAGCAGCAAGCATTAATCAAATTGAATAACCATACCAACACATAAACATCACACACAGAGACAACAGATATGAGCGGAAACCCATAAAGGGAGAAAACCACATATTATTATTGTTGTGATGAAAAGGCAAGATCCAACTCCCTCTCACCATTGATTTTCTGTAGGCACCAACCTACAGGAGGCTCCAACCTCAAATTCTGCAAGCTACAACTTGCAAGGAAGCTCCAACTCCCTCACTTTTCATAAGAGAAACATTTGCTGATTTACCTTGTTTATAAACCCTGTTCTGTACCTTCTTTACTACTATCCTCTAGTCTTCATGTCTGCCTTATTTATTTCCTCTGCTTCAATTTTTCACTCTCATTTCTTTTATCAGCCTATTCAGAAATATGTATTCATTTCAATTTTACAGTGGGATTTTGTTTTTTCTCTGGAGACTTGCCAATTACATCACTAACAATGTAAAATCAATCAAAAATCTTTTCATTCAATTACAATATAAATTCAAAATCCATTCACCAACTCTGCTCTCTCTGTTTTCTCTCTAAAAAACTTCTTCAACACACTCTGTCTTTTTTCATTTTTTTTTGTATTTTCCCTGTTCATTGCAATTTTTTAACTGTTGTATGTACAACTGTCTTTTAATAGAAAATAAATAACTCTCGGCATTATTAAATAAAAACTTTTTAACAAAACATGATCATATACATCTGAACTCGCAATCTTCATTACGTAATACGACCTCAACCATTAAATATATAACCTTTGGTTTCATATTTAAAAGGAATTCTCATACTCATTAAATGTACATCCACGATTTTTCATTCTCATAAAACAAATATCCGCACCCAAATCAAATGTTATAAAAACTTCTTAATAAACCTTGGGTTTTATATCAATGAACCACCATTCGTATATTCCGAGAAGCCAAAGCTCTATGTGCATTTCTTTGACTTAGGACAAAGAAAAAAATTATGTGGGTCGGCCCTTCCATGCACCCATATAGACGGGCCCACATATGTTTGATAAAGTCTGCACCTTTAATTCATTCCAAATGACAATGCCCTTTGAACACACACACACACACACACACACATATATATATTCTGATTACCTTTTGCACCATGTTATAATATACTTGTGCACAAATTCAAATTATAACATTTGGTATATATATATATATATATATATATATATATATATATGTATATATATGTATATATATATATATATATATATATATATATATATATATATATACTCCCCAAATCGAAAGATAGTGTTTCGGGCCCACAAGATCTATCTCATCATCCAACATCCACCTTGTCATCTGACGGTTAGAAATACATCGCGTTCCAAAACCCAATCGGGTGCACATCCGACGGCAATCGCATAACTAACATGCATGCGTGTTAATTCACTATAATCGTGTGATGAGCTGGGCCTCGGTAGTTAAGCTACCCCTTGCATCCAACGGTCGTGAGCTCATTGCTCCTCAAACCTCAATCCAACGATCCTTAACAGGTTTCACATTTTTTATTGATATGAACATTAACGCATAAAAATTGAGCGAAAAAATTTGTTTTACAAAACCTCCTTAGGACATGTGTTTATTAAAGACATAGATCGCATTCAAAATGAAAAATCCACTTACCACTTTTGACACCGCGCAATACTGCCAGTTTTCTTACCTCAGGTTTTACTATTCACGATTAGGGTTCCACTTTCATTCATGGTTCCTCTTCATCACATTTAACTCTATGGTTTCATTAACACGCTCTATTGTATATTCGTTCTTAATATAGAATAACTACTTCCACAATTATTTACTCTTTGACCTAAACAGAGTTTAGCACAGGGTTAGATATGTTCAACAGTCGAGTGCCACCATTACTTACATTCTCCACCCAAAAGAAACCAAATTTCGAGCCTTTCTCACCGGATTTCTATGTAGAAAATTTGTGAACAACCCGTGTATTCAAATGTGTGCCATTCACGATAGGTATTTGTAATACAGGTACCTCCTCTGGCATTAATAACTTAATCGATTATAATTCACTTCTATTGATTTCAACACTAGAAATAGAACTCGATGCCAGTCTATTTATAGAGAGATTTAATATGTTTAAACAGACAGGGTCCACTATTGCATATGCCGAAATTACAGGGTAAACTTCGCTAGTTCCTCTGGGTTCCACACAGCCACTTTCATCAGTCACATGCAAAACCCCAAAATTTCCCCTTACACAGAGCTTTCACCGTGCACAAATTCTCACATAAATCTTATTGAAGATTAAGCCAACAATGTCTATACAATGCTAAAATAATTCATTTCATCTACACAATGAAATTTACTTGCAGTACTCTTCCTATCCATTGCCCAATCTTCAGAATCAATGGCCACTTCGACCTCTTACTCTGTTCCTAGCTCTCCAAATCTATTCTGCTACCCTGTCACTGTAAATAAACTTCTTGATACATTCTGCTGCCCTGTCACTGTAAATAAACTCTCCTGCTGCCCTTTTCTATCTTCTACTTTGTCTCTGCTACTGTCTTCTCCATTGCCTCTGTTGTTGTTTGTGTCATCTCTTTTTCCTTTTCTGTTGTCTTCTTCTTTGCCTCTGCTACTATCTTTGTCATCTCTTTTGCCATCAATGACAACATTTCTAACACAACCATGGTCATTATGGTCATACATACTTTAGTTGGTCAACCATGGCACTCATGATTGACTATGGTTAAATATGATCAGCGTGTTCATCCACTATCAACCATAAATAACCACATGTGACATTGTCAACCACAATGAATTTTGTTACGCCATGTTTTATCATGGTCAACATGGCTAACATAATTAAAAATGGTCACCAATATGTCACCATACTTAATATTTTCCAAACAAGTTCAACCATAGCCAAACAAGTTCAACCATGCTCATAATGGTTAAACATTGTCACTAAGTTCAACCATAATCGACCATGTTCAATCATGGTGACCATGCTCATCTATGGCCAACCTTAGTAAGCTGTCAAACTATACCCATCCATGGTCAACAATGACCAACCATGTCTAACATAGTCATCCATGGTTGTGCTTAGCCCACCATAATCTATCCTCTTCATCCCTAGTCAACCATGTAATCATTATCAACCATGGTTGGCCATGGTCAATTATGGTCAACCATGGTAAACCAAAGTCAACCTTAACCAACCATGCTTGACAAATGGCAACAATAATCTATCCTCCGAGTACTTGTTCAACCATGCCAATCCTGTTCAACTAATGTGAACCAAGGTCAACCTACCTTAGTCAACTAAGGCCTACCTCGATCAACCAAAGTTAACCTAAAAAACCATGATCAATGTTGTTGACCCTCTTCAACCATTAATATAATTATCATTATAACATTAATGTAACATCAACCATAGTCAACCATCATAAACCATCAACAACCCTCAACAACCATGGTCAAACCCTCATCAATCATTTTTAATCATATTCAATCAACATGAACCATAGTCAGCCATAATTTATGAATCTGCCCCAAGAAAATTAACTATCAACTCGAAAAACCACACTAATACATATGGTTAGAAAAACCACACTAATAAATATGATTAATATGTAGTTTAGTGTCATTTTCCATTTTTTATATACTAATTAGCATATTAAAATAACATAAATCAATATTTTTTTTCAAAATATTGCATACGCATTGTCTCAATATTTCATACATTAGACCCATTTTTAAGTTGTATAATAATCTTTGATGATATATGATTTGAATCATAATATACCTCCACGCCTACAAGCGTCAGAATTTGGATTAATTTAATATTTTATTTGTTTTTTCGCTCTTTTAATAATGATTTGACATTTTTAATATAATATATATGACAAAATCGGAACAGAACTAACGCACTCCATTTTTAAAATGATAGTATTGGCCATATATGTCAAGTATACCCTCAAAAAGAATTCAGCTTCTGACGTGTTTTTAACGAGTGGACGTTATCGTTTGCTTTTCTACATAAAATTACTTGCTTCATTCGAACGCAAACCAGTACACGACTAATCTCATTTAGTCGTCGGTGGATGTTATCTTTGGCTTTTCAATATAAAACAGAAAAAGCAAGAAATTCATTATTCCCATTCACAGCTAAATCACTTAGAAAAAAAAAAAACAAGAACTTCATTATTCACATTCACAGGTAAATCACTTAGAAATAAAAGAAGCAAGAACTTCAGTATTCATCACTGGTAAATCACTTAAAAAAAGGGCAAGAATTTTATTATTCACATTCACAAGTAAATCACTAATAGGTATTTGGTTAAATCCAATGAGTGGCTTATATCATCCAATATATTAATAATAGAATTATAACTTCATAAATAATGATAATTTATATTTCATAATATAATAAACATAAAATAAAAATAATAATTAATATAAATGTGAAATAAAAATAACGGTGACTATTGACAATTGATGATGAGGTACATTGAAGAAGAATGAAAGAAAAAGATTTTAGATAAAAGAAAATGTTTATGTTTTTATGCAAACCAAGAGCATGTGCTTGTGGACCTTTCAATTTATGTTGCTTGTTGATTCTCCAAATATTCAACAATCATATAAATATGGATTGATTCTTCTAATATTAAGCAATCAAACTAACATGGCACCTATCATATAATTGTCTATGCCCATATCAGTCTCATAACCAAATATTCTGAAAATCACCAACTTACATAAAGATGCCCTCCAGGACGGCAATAAAATGAAGACCGAAACGAAGACGACTTTCTTGTACTGCATGTTCATCTTTAAGGTTCAATGAATTAATCTTTTTCTTTTCTACTGAAAGTGAAAGACTCGATCAACTTAACACATCAACATCAAAGTTTAATTGACAATCAAACTGACCAACACATGGATGAGAATGACATTTGGGGACGAACACCGAAGGAAAAGATGGCATCATAATTAGGTCTTTGATCGATTTTTATCTGTGAGGGATGCCATTCATATCAAGATGCCCAGAGGAAAAAAAAAATTATAAAAAATGAAATTAGGCGCCTTCCTTTGTAGAAAAGAAATGTAACGGAGAGTATTAAATAGAGGAGGAGAAGCAAGATTAGCAGAGCGAGCTATCGAAGGAGAGAACCAGTGGCGTATTGAATTGAGCATGCCATTGGTGGAGTAAGTATGTCAAGGCACAAAACATAATTAATTTTTATTAACATTTTATTAACTTTCAACTATGCTTTGGCTTGTGGTAGTTCATTAACGTCACAGTGATTGGCGCATAATACAAGGCATAATCAGCTGGTTGTTGCGACCGTTGGGACTCTCCCCAACTTATTTTCACTTGCAACATTCACATTTTATTCACAGCATTGCAGCGGAGAATAAGCTGGGGAGAGTCCCAAAGGGTCGCAACAACCAGCCGATTACACATTGTATCAGCGCCTCAACTGGTGTGAGTTTGGTGAATTGCCATGTGCCAAAGCAGAGTTGCATGCTAATAAAACATTATCCAATTTTTTTTCCATTTTGTTGGTTGAGATACCTCCTCCACCAATAGCACGCTCAGTTCAATTTGCTAATGGTTTGATTTCTCCTCCTCGCATAACTCAACAAATATTTCATCTATTCTTTGTTGGAAATATGAATAAACCAAACAATAGAGGGATGCGTTTCCCCCACAACAAAGAGAATGCATAAATAATGCAGAAATTAACAGTAAAAAATAGACAGCATAAAACACGGGAGAGGAACAAACTTCAATTTTCATTCCATCACACTAAAACATATGAAATTACATAATTTTTAAACAAAATGGCCAAAGCCTGAGCATTGAAAGCAATTCAATGCAAATTGGGCGTTCAACAACCAAAATTGTCCTACCCTCTGTTTCTGTTATTTACACACGAAACGACTTTCAACACACAAACTAGCGGACTTGAAAACTTATATGTTTCAGCTTTGAGACCACATTGCATTTGGTGCTCTATCGTAAATCGCATATCAGCGATCTTAACTTTTAACATGGCGCATATACGAGGAAAATTAAAATTTGCGATATGCGATGTGATGTGGCACATCGCATCATAATGTAAAATGTTTAACTTGCGGGCGCCTAACCTCCTGAGCTTCTGGACGCTTTTGTGCGCTATCCTCCTAAGCTTGTGAGGTGTGCTTTGCGAGCACATCGCATCACAAATAACTTATCTTGCAGGCGGCTTAAAACTTAGATAAGAAAACTTGCAAAGTGTGCACTGCGGGCGGTTTAAAGACTTAAAACATAAAATGTGTGAAGTGCAGGCGGCATAAAAGGTAAGAGGAAAATCTTGCAAAGTGCAATGTGGTTAGTGGGTCCTGCCGATATCGCATTGGCAAAGATTTAAATTATGGTGAAGCATTAAGTGGTAAACTCTAAATGTTGCGAAGTGCAGGCTGTGGGCACTGAAACGGTGGGAAGTGTGGTAAGGAAAAAGGTAAGGTTATAACGGAAATCAAAGTTTTGTGGCTAGTTTTACAAATGCGGTTGGATGTATGGTGGGTCTTGCAGATATCGCATTGGCGGGGAAATAAGATATGGCGAAAGGCTTAAAAGGTAAAAGCTAAATGTTGCAGGCGGTGAAGTGCAGTCATGGTAAGTCAATGGCGATGGATAGAAAATTAAGGCAGAGAATGGCCGCAGGTACTCTAGTCTGATATTTACGGAAATTGCATGAAAACTCCTTCGGTTTGAAAACTGGGTTGTGTCCTTCCTTGCAACAAAAATTGTTGAAGTGTGGGTTGCTTCCACTCTTTATTCTTGGCGGTGGTTGGGAGTTATTTCCAACAGTCCCCCTTAATCACGACTTTCGTCATCAATCATTCTCAAACATTGTCTGAGATAAACAAATTTTTTTTGTCCCAATGACTTTGTGAGGATATCAGCAAACTATTCCTCTGACCTGCAATGCTGCAAAAAATTTCACCATTGCCAACCAATTCCCTTATAAAATGGTATTTGACATCTATATGCTTTGTTCTCTGTGGAAAACATAATTATTTAACAATGCAATTGCTGAGCTGTTATCACAATAAACTGTGGTTCCTTTGTCTTGATTGGACATAAAACTCTCAACATCCTTCTCATCCATACTGCTTGGGGTGTTGATGTTGTTGCTGCTACATATTCAACTTTTCTTGTTGATAATGAACCTATGGGCTGCTTCTTGGAAGCCCATGAAATGACTCCCGATCCCAAATGAAATACATACCTAGATGTTCTCTTTCTGTCATCTACACTTCCAGCTCAATCATCGTCAATGTAGCCAATCAGCTTAAAATTATCAATTGAGGAGTATAGAATACCATAATCCTTCATTCCATTCATGTAGCTTAAAATTATCTTGGCTTCTTGCCAATGTGTCTCCTTGGGTGTCTCCATGAATCTGTATATTAAACTCACTGCATACATAATATCGGGCCTAGTTGCAGTCAAATACATTAGACTGCCAACTATGCTCTTGTACAATATCGAATCGACATTCTTTGCACAATATTCTTTGCTTAACTTCCACCCCATGATAATTAGAGTTGCTGATGATTTGTTGTTCTACATGTTAAACCTCTTTAAAAATTCTGCAAGATATTTTTCTTAGGAAATAAAAATTCCCTTTTCATTTTGCTTTACTTCTATCCCCAAAAAGTATCTCAATAAACCCAAGTCAGTCATTTCAAATTCACTCTTCATGACTACTTTAAATCAACAATGAGAGAAACATAATTGCCTATGAAAATCAAATCATCTACATATAAAACAACAAAAGGATTTTACCATCATTTTCTTTAACTTAGAGTGTGGGTTGACCATCACACTTGTCAAACCCATTATCCATCAGGTAAGCATCAATCCTATTGTACCATGCTCTTGGTGCTTGCTTCAACCCATAAAGATATTTCTTCAACTTACATAATTTGTGTTCTTGGCCTTCTACCTCATAGCTAGGAGGTTGTTCAATATATACCTCCTCTTTCAACACTCCAATCAAGAATGTTGACTTCACATCCATTTGATAAAATTTTCACTTCTGTTGTGCTGCTATGGACAACACTGTCTGCACTGTCTCCATCCTTGCAACTGGTGCAAAGGTTTCCTCATAATATTTTCATTGTTGTTGCTTATAGCCTTCGACAACAAGTCTTGCTTTGTGCCTTTCTATCTTTCCTTCAATGTTGTTCTTGGTCTTATAAACCCATTTTACTCCAATAACTTCTTTACCTTGTGGGAGGTCCACTAACTCCCATGTGTCATTCTTTTCTATTGCTCCTATCTCTTCATTCATTGCTTCAATCCATTTTTCTTCTTTGACTGCATCTTCGAAATGGATTAGGTCATCAACATGAGAAAGAAAAGAAAATAAAGAATTTAGACCAACATTATTATTTACTTCTTCTTCTCATAAATTTCACTCAAATTTTTGAATCTTGGTCTTCTTGTATTTGCTGAAGATGTGCTTGGAGTTCCATTTGAACTCAAGGGAGTTGTTGATCCCTATGGTTTGCTAGGAGAAGCACTTTCTTGATTTGGCACTGCTGCTCTATTGCTTGCTTGCGGTGTGCTCTATTGAGCTTTTGTAGGTGGAGGAGCCACCATTGAGGAATTATTTTCTGTAATCAATTACTCTTTGTCTTCATGTGAAATACATGTCTTCACATTCACTGTCTTCTCTAAACTTCCATTCCAAGCTTCTTCTTCAATGAATTGAACATCTCTGCTTATTATTACTTTCTTGGTTGATGGATTGTAGAACTTTTAGGCATTGGATTCATCAATGTATCCAACAAATATACACTTCTCCCCCTTACTTTCCAACTTCTTCCTTAATTGACTCGGGACATGTGCATATGCCACATATCCAAATACTCTCATGTGAATGACAAACTACTTTGTTCCACTCCATGCTTCTTGTGAAACTCTGTTCATAACAACTTTGGTTCGACATCTATTTAGAATATATGCTGCAATTGACAGCTTTTTCCCAATACTCATTTGGAAAATGCTTTGCCTTCAACATACTTCTTACCATGTCCATGATGGTTCTATTCTTTCTTTCTGCTACACAATTTGTTGATGTGTATACCTTGTGGTAAACTACTTGTGAATCCCATGCTCCCTGCAGAAACGTATGAACTCTTTGGAGATATATTCTCCACCTCTGTGAGTTTTCAACACTTTTATGTAGTGTCCACTTTTCTTCTAAACACACTACAAGGAAAAGACCCACTAGAGGAGGTTATAAAGGAGGTTTTTAGTGTTATAAAATTGGCCAAAATTGTCAAAAAAACAATTTCCACAACATTCGCTTATGGTTATAGAGGATTTGGCAGAGATTTTAATGGAAATTCAACATAACTAAAAAAAAAATGGGTCGCCGGAGGTTATTACTGATTTTTTTTTTTTATCGATGCATTATTTTGGATTTAACGCACCGGTGCGTACATGAAGACGATGCCCCAGGGCTTCCTCAGTCGAACGAATGCACCGGGACGTTTAGGTGTAAAACTGAACCAGGTGTAGTGTTGGTCATACAATGCATAGGGCCATTCTAATTGGTCTTGGGATTTGTACGGTGCCCATAGGTTGTATCAACAGATTGGTGCATATACCTTTATGATGCACCGATGCGCCATATCACAGAAAGGCACCGAGATTTATAATTAGTGTCGGTATTCGTGTGGTGCCCATGGATCATACAAATCCACTGGTGCTTATAGATACATAAACACCTCGGTACGCATTATCACACAAATGCACCAATATTTATAACCGGTATCGGTATTTGTGCAGTGCCCATAGATCGTACAACGACACCAATGCATATAGACACATAAATGCATCGTTCGCCAGTTACTGACACTCACCAGTTTTCATTCAGTTTTTTTTAGAAACATTGACCTGTGACAATCCAATTATTGTGATTGTTTTAAATTCATTATTCATCAAAAGTCGACACATTATAACAATATTCATATTAATTACATTTTTATTAATGCATTTGAATGTGCTGTTTAGATTAATTTGTTATATCATATCAGAATTATTGTGGTTTTTTTAAATTCATTATTCATCAAAAGTCGACACATATATATCTTATAAGAATATTCATATGAATTAAATTTTTATTAATGCATTTGAGAGCGACAATGGAGAATGATATAGCGACAATAGAGAATGCAGTAGAATAAATTAAAACATATTTTATGATTATATATATATATATATATATATATATATATATAAGACAGTATTTATCATAAAAAATGGGATAGTTATTCGTATCCCTTTGTCTTTCAATTGGGACACTATGTCCATAACAGTAAACAAAATGTCTGATTTCATAGACATATTTCAAAAAATAAAATGTCTTGCTTTGATATCCAAACATAGTGATCATCATTCTTCGCTTGAACTGTTGTCACTGCTAGAGCTAATTCCATGACTTGGGTTATTTTCAGAAATGTTTTGTTCACTACGTTGATTGTTTTGTTATTATTCACCTTCCATCTACAAACATAAAAATAAACTGAAATGAGTGTATATACATTGGTGAGAATAATGAAAATTGCAATTTAAAATAATATACATCAATGTAAATCGAAAAGAAAAATGGCGTACCATAGTAATAATTGACTCATAAACTATAGACATTCTTTCAAAACCATGTACCATGCCATCTTTCAAAATTTTATCTGTTGGCGCAGTTCCATACTTTGTTTCCTGCAAGTTTTATACCCTATAACAAATAATATATTTAATATAAAAGATTTTTTTGTTCTATTAATTATAGACGGAGCTAAGTAAAACAAGATCGATAGATGCTTACAAATTCCACAATTAAATTCTCATATGCCAACATATATTCACAACCCATATTTAACCCAATTTTAATCAATTTTTCTGATGGTTCTTCTTTGTATGTTAGCACCTATTTGAAAATATTCAACAATGATTTTTGTAAAACAACTTAAAAAATACAAAAATGAAATCTAGTTAAGTTGTTATAAGGAAGTAAAAATTACTCACAAACTTAGAGATCAACCCTTTTCTTCCTTGTCGTCTTGTTTTATGTGTTGAATGGGTTCCATTTTCTTTTCTTTTCTGCAAGACAATTCTTGAAAATTAATATTTAATGTTAAATTGTTTATTTATTGTACCTAATGATCGAAAAATTCAATGGTTACATATTACATTTGAAGCACGTTGTTGTTGAGATGGCTCCTCCTGCGATGCAATTTTGTCCATTTCTTTAACTATATCCTTGTACACCTTTTTGGACATTCCTACTGGCATATTTATGATATTAGCTCATTCATATTTTGAGATTTTCATAATCTTCTTGAAAATGTAACATGACAATAAAATATTTAATTTTTATATTGATATATGAAAATTAAATATAACAAAAGTGATATTTATAGATAATTCTAGACAAACATTTAAAGGAATATTACTTTTTCATTCCTTATTTTTTGTTGTTGTATGTTTTTGCTATTAAAATTCTGACATGTCTCATTGACCAATTCTATGGAAACTCTTCCTGTAGTTTATATAAAATTTGGTTCTTGGAATCATTGGATTGATTTTTGTATTGTAAGTGGAAATAACGTCTATATATTCATTCCATTAGATCCCTCAAACTTTTGTAAAATTTTTCTCCCCTTTCATTAACTTCCAGCACCACTCTAGATGAGATAAGGAGTAATTCATTTTCATTTGCATGTTCTATTTTTTTTCTTTTCATAGAACAACATTCATTTTCTCAGTTGTTGGTCCCTGTAGAACATTAAATAGATGTGAATTAGTAGACTTTTTGACACATTTTATCTAACAATTTTAAGTCTATTATTAATGATAATTAAAAAAATAAACTCATATTGGATCGATAGTATTTTTTCATTCACCTGATTCATCCTTTCGAAATTTTTCCATTAAATTTTTACGCTCTTCTGGTCCTAGATCAGAAATAATCATATCGAGCTTCATCATTTTGTGGCTTCGCATGATACACAGTAAAAAATACATATTATTTAAACTTACATATAATTCAAAAATAATATTTTTTATAAAGAATTTACAAAGAACTTGCCTTTTTTTTCTTTTCTTGATGTGTTAACAATGTTTTTGCTACTTGATCTCTTGTCAGTCATTTATTTATCAATCTAAAACTTGTATCATATCATTCATTAATATATTTATAAATAAATTCTCAACTTTTCAGGTAGAAAATAAATCTCAAGACACCAGTGCGCCTTTCATGAGGTACGCATTACAGCCAGTGCGTGAGTATATTAAAAATGCACCGCAAAACAATATAATAGATCGTATGGTGCGTTGAGTATTATAAATGCACCGTAAAAATAGTGTAATAGACTGTACGGTGTGTGGGGTTTTTAAAAACGCACCCCAAAAATAGTGTAATACACCGTACGGTGCTATTATCGTTAAATCGAGCACCGGTGCCCCATTTTAGATATGGCGCACGGATTTAGAAAAAAAAATTCACTTTTTTTACTACACAGTACTTGCACGGTGCACTGCATAATATAGTGCACTGGTGGGGTAGCATGCGCAGGGTGCATCGATAAAGAAAAATCCATTTTTTCTAAAAATTCACGCAATGGCCGAATGGATTGGGATCCGACTATGCAAGTCATCCCATGGGTTGGACATCAATCTAAAATGAAAAACCCTAATTTTGAAATCACAGAAACAGGGGGGAGAAAGGGAAAAAAAAAAAAATGAAGGGTTTAAGGTAAAAATGGATAAAACTGCAGAAAAAAAGCTAAAATAATTATCAAATTTAATCACGAGATGGTTTGGAATTCTATGATACAGGGTTTGAATCACCAAATTTTTGGTTTCTGATTATCTGAATACTTCTATTTGAACTTATTTCGTTGCTCCACAGTGCCCTCGTGCTCGCTTGCTCCAGGTCTGTCTCCTGAAAATATCTGGCTGAAAATTTTAGCAAAAATAGTGAAATAATAAAAAGTGTTTTGTATTTAAAGAATTATTTTATAAAGTTATATTTTTGAAAATATTTTGCCGCCCATTTTTCAAAATGCCATTTTTTTTTCACTTAAATAAAATAGAGTTGCATTTTTTTATTTGCGTTGATTCGTTACCAGTGTGGAAGAGTTGGGAAGCACCGATACGTCTTCCTAATACAATGCACCAGTGCGTGTTATGATGATAAGAGCACCGAACTGTATAAAGTTTTTTTTTTTTTGTATGTAAAACCATAATAAAATAATGATAATTCTAAAGTACAAGAATTTATTTTCATTATTTTCTAAAATTTATTATGTTACAAAAATTCGTATTATTCTAAATTTGTTATTTTACAATTATTTGCAAATTTACAAATTTAAATATTTTAATAAAATCATTTCACATTAATACAATTAAAATTTTCACATTAATAGAATTAAAATTTTACAAATATTTTACATACAATTACAATTAAAATTACATTTACAATTAGAATTAGAATTACAATTACAATTTTAAATTAATTTCACATACATGAATTACGATTAGAATTAGAATTACAATTTTAATTTTACATATAATTACATTTACAATTTTACATAGAATTACATTTACAATTACAATTACAATTTTACAAATATTTTACGTACAATTACAATTAAATTTACATTTACAATTAGAATTAGAATTAGAATTACAATTTTAAATTAATTTCACATACATGAATTACGATTACAATTACAATTACAATTTTAATTTTATGTACAATTACATTTACAATTTTACAAATATTTTATATACAATTCAATTAAAATTACAATTACAAATACAATTACAATTTTAGAATGTTACATAAAATTACATTTACAAATTTTCATAGAATTACATTTACAATTACAATTACAATTTTACAAATATTTTACATACAATTCAATTAAAATTACAATTACAAATACAATTACAATTTTAAAATTTTATATACAATTAGAGTTACAATCAGAATTTTACAATTTTTCATATATATAATTATAATCATTTCACAATAAATTAAATATTACAATTACAATTAAAATTTTACATTAATAAATATTTTACATACAATTACAGTTAAAATTACAATTAGTACAAATACAAATACAATTTTACAATTTTATATACAATTAAAATTTAAATTTAAATTACAATCACGACATAATATTTATTAAATATCATGGTCATTTAATATTAAATTAATTAATAAATATCATCACGATCATGATAACTATCGTACAAACATCATATTCAACTAAAAAACATATTCAAACATCAAATTAACATTATCTATTAACATCATCACAACACAAACATCAAATATACATCTCATGTCAAATAGCTCATGCTATCACATACACACATCTATCTACAAGCTAAACATTAAATGAACATATCTAAAATGACCTAACAATATGCGCCACATCATGATTATCACCAACATCTAAATTAAGTATAATTGCAACATGAACATAAAATACATGGACCATATATATATAACTGAATAATGTTAAAAATATACAACTGTAATATAAATGTCATGGATCAGCTGGTGGTAGTATAAGAATATTAATAGTAGTACAAGTGGAGGCCTACTCAGTAAAGGGTGCAGCCTCGACGGTCGATGGTCGAGCCTGCTCATGATCATGATCACTAGTACTGATGGATGCATCAGCTGGCGGTACTAGTACAACATCAATATAAGCAGTAGTAGTGGAGAGTTGCTCAGTTAATAGTGCAGCCTCAACAGTCGATGGTTCAACCTGCTCATGATCATGACTAGTACTGACGGATGGCGCTGTACGCTGCTGACTGGACGTGGCTGATGGTCCAGCCTCATCTCCATGATAACTACTAGATGTTGCTAGTAGATCGACCTCATGCTCATCAGGCGCGCCATGAGGTGAACGATCATGAGTTGCATGTGAGTCACTACTCGCAGACTGTCCATCACGTGTCGTGACTCGACTAGTACGCCTATAGCTATGGACAGTCCTCCTCAGTTGCATAATAGTTGTCATAACTCCTACGACATGCCGCATCAAGCCGTACATGTGACACGGCTTGCCTCTCCACATCCGGAATAGCCTATCATCGGCCTGTATGTCTCTGTAATGAGCGGTGCCTAGCAAAAGGCAGTACCAGTGCACCATGAGTAGGAGCATGTCTCTCTACTGCACCGGCCTCATCCTGATCATGATCATTCTCGGCATCGACCATGTCCTGATCGTCATCAATATCGACACCTAGATCATGTGGTGGGTCTGGCATCTCCTCCCCATCAAAAGAGCCAATGTCTGCAAAATATATACAAGTACACAACAATAATTAGACAATTTCATTACACAATTTAATAAAAAAATGTTAAAGAACATGTTAGAATAAATATAAATAAAACAATAATATTACCTCTATCATCTAGCGGCTCATCATCTGTGAAGAGGATGTTTGGACACCCTCGCCAATCTAATCCAGCATAAGTACATGGGACCAAAATGAAGGGATGCATCCTGTCAACACTGGCTAGTAAGTCTAGTGCATCATGCGATATCCTGGCTCGAAACATAGTGTCTCCCCTCTTGGGTATCATCTGCCCCCACATGTGCATCCAGGCCTCAAACATCAGCCTATGAGGCTGTCGAACAAAACTAGGTCTCATCTCTGGAAACCTATCAAAAAATAAACAAAATAGCTCTGAAGCAAAAGGGAGGTTGACCCTCGGTTGTGCATGAGCATGACATATATCTAAGGCCGTACAAAAATGCTGCAAAACAATGGCAGACCACCTGACAAGTCATGGTTTTTGTACTAAAGAATCAACATAATATAAAAGTGAGCGACTAATGCATTTCTCGTCACTGGTGTTGTGCGAAATGGTCTAAATGATAAGTGAGAGGCACTGCACATCCTGTCTACCAAATGCACCTATACATAACTGACCTCCAGGTACCTGAAACTCTGAAGGAGATAGTACATGTGCTCCAATGTATCTCTGGGAGTAAACTAACTGATTCCCTGCTACACAACCAGCTAGCACGTCTAGGAATGAGGGAAAATCCACCCCTCTCCTCGATAGTCTTGTAATAAAATAAATATCCTCCTCATTGGGCGTCTACCACTGGTCAGGACCAACCTGGAAAGTCTGTCGATGGGCATTCCACCAGTGGATAAGATATGAAACACACTATGGGCTTTAGGGAAGTAGCCTCCTCATAGAACTTGAGGAGGCCTAGCTACCAAAGGATCCCCTAAGTATCTGTTGTAATAGGCTGAGGGTATGCATCTCTCTCCCTCTCTCGGGCATCCCATTGATGAATCATGTCATACTATTCAGCCTGTTGTTCATTTTGTTCCTCCTCTTCTCTCTGAATCATTGACATATTAAATCATTTTTTTTTATTAAAATAGACATGTATTTAGGAATATACATATATATATATTTTTTTTTGGAAAGAAAAAAATAGACCAGTCGGTGCACCACAAAAACATTCACGCACCGGGGGTGGTGCGGCTTAAGTTTGTAGTGCCCCGTTCCCAGTGCCACTAATGAAATACAACGCACCGACCTCGGTGCAGCTGTCTATTTTTTGAGCACTGTTGACTAAATATAGGTTCAGAATAACGGTTCGCTAACTGAAATATACACCCAGGAGCATATAGTCATGTCAGCACACCGACTTCATGACAATTACATAGTCGACGGTACAATCTTTTACTCGGCAGCACCATTAACCCTCTTGGAATGCAGAATGCGGTGCGCTGACATATACCGGGGCGGATAATACCATCAACGCACCACACTTGGATTCCCTTGGTCAACGGTGCACCTGGTTAAACAAATGCACTGCAATTTTTTTTTTAATTTAAAATTATGCGGGGCGCCTTTCGATACCACCCCAGCAATGGTATGGATACCGTTAGCACCGATGGTGGTGCGGTCTGTAAATTTTACAGGAAGCAATGCTATCCGGTGCGAGCCGAACAGCTCAGGCGCACCATGCGACAATATATATATATATATATATATATATATATATATATATATATATATATATATATATATATATATATATATATATATATATATATATATATATATATATATTTTAATGGATATTTTTAAGGTTATTTCAAATTCTAATCCGCTAAAAGACTTAATTATAAAAAACTAGAAAAATACCTGTACATTTCGCCGTTGAGGAGGCATATTGGTTGTAAAATTTGCAAAAGAAAATTTGTCTACCATTTTTCGAAATGTAGGCTAGATATTGGTGGCAAATGTAGAGCAGAAATGCGTGCAATGGGTACAATGAGAGCACCAATTTCAGGGCACCTCAGAGAATGGGAAATGGCACTAGTGCTTCAGAGCTCTGGAGCACTGAGGAAAGTGAAAAAATGCAGTTTTTTTGCCGTAATTTTTTTTTTATTTAACCCTGTTCTGGTGCGCTGGGCTTTATAGGCGCACTGATATGCTTACATATAACCGCATCGGGCGGTGCCACATTTGGCACATTGTTTATAATGCATTGGGGCGATTCCCTAACACTGCACCAAGATGTTTCAGTTTTGGCGTGTTGTTTTGATGGTGCACTGGGGAAGAATATTTGTAAAGCACCGATGCGGAATAGTCGTAAAGCACCAGTTTTTTGCCCTTAATTTTTTTATTTTTTTTATTTAACACTATTCCAGTACGTGCGTTTTAGAGGCAGACCGGTGCTCTTCGACAAGAATGCACCGACACTTTTTTGTTTTGGTGCGGTGTTTTATGATGCACCGGCGCGGAAGAGTAGTGAAGCACTGGTGCATTACTGTAATCGGACACCCCGGGTGGGTGTGTACGTCACGCACTCTGTCTGGTGTGCCAATGTTTTGTGCGCACTGGTGCGTTCTATGGTAGAACACGCACCAGTAATTGAGAGCTTAGGAGCATTGGAGAAATGAAAAATCCGGGTTTTTTTCCATAATTTTTTTTTTAATTTAACCCTTTACTGGTATGTGTGGTTTATAGGCGCACTGGTGCTGTTTCTCACAAACACACTGGTGGGTTTGTGTTTTGGTGCATTTTTTTATGATGCACCGGTGCAGTTTCGCTCCACTGCATCGGGCGGTTTCGGTTTTGGCACGATGTTTTATAATGTACCAGCGTGAAATATGTGTGATGCACCGATGCTATATAATAATACAATGCACTGGATGGGTGTGTATGGAGTGCACGGTGTCTGATGTGCCAATGTTTTTGTGCCGACTGGTGCTTTCAGTATTGCAGAGCATCGGGGCGACGTTTAATGATAAGCGCACCGATCGGAAAACATCCGCAAAACCCTCTACCTGCCAACCTCCTCTAGTAACCTCCGCTAGAAATGGATGTATGGGGTATATTTATGTGGGGTTCCTCAAAAACATCCACTAGATGGTCTTTTTCTTGTAGTGACAAGAGCTTTGAAGTGGTAGAGCTGTTCAAACACTTCAATTTTCTGTTTTAAAAAATACACCCATGTCTTCCTTATATAATCATCTATAAATTTCAAAACATAATGGCTTCCAGCTAATGATGGCGTTTGCATTGGTCCACATAAATTTGAGTGGACAATCTCTAAGGGTGCCTTTTTCCCTTATACTCTTTCCTGCTGGAAATGGTTCTCTGTGTTGTTTGCCCAAGATGAAACCTTCACATAGGCTATCAAGTTTCTCTGTGAGTGGTAATCCCTTTACCATCCCTTTTTTGTGCAGCAAATTCGAACCTCCAAAATTGAGATGTCCAAATATCAAATGCCATATAACCATTTTTGATCTTTCACTTCTTCTTGAATGCCTTCTTGTGTGACTGCTGCTACAACACCTCCTTCCTTCAAGTATGTTCTGATCTTTAGAGGAAACATCCTATTGCTTGTCATATGCACTTTTGAAATGACCTGTCTACTTGGAGGTATCTCCATGATTGTGCACACATCATTCTTAAAAAACACATTTTAGCCCTTATTCATGAGTTGTCCAATGCTTAGAAGGTTACATTTTAGGCCAGGTACATAATAGACGTCTGGCACAGACTTCTTCTCTCCCTTCCTTGTCAGTATTTTTACTCTTTCTTTTCCCATGACATAGACTTTACTATCAGTCCCCGTTGTCACTTTAGATTTCACACTCTCATCCAAATTGGAAAACATTGCTATGTTTCCAATCATATGGTTGCTATAGCCTGAATCTAAGAACCATACGTCTCGTTTTTCTTGTGCTACATTATAAGTTAAAATCACATTACCATGGTTCTGATTTTCTTTTGTGAAATTTACACTAGGTTTATTACTCATGTCATTTTTATTCTTTCTAAATTCATTGGAATAATGCCCATATTTTTTGCAATAATGACATTGGACTTGAGATTTATCATACCTCTATCCTTGTGCTTGATTCTGGCTTGAGCCTTTGCTTTGATTTTTATTGTTGCCCCTTCCATTTGTGCTTGTAGGGCTGCTTCTTCCACCTCTGTGTGGGCTTCTTCCTCTTCCTTAGTAGTTTGATCTTCCTTGACCTCTACCATGACCAAAAGACATTTGTGTCTTGAATGCATGCTCTAATGTGGATTTTGTTGCTCTATTCAGTCTGTGCTCATGAGATATCAGTGATGCATAAAGCTCAAAATTTTGAGAGATCCTTTGTCTCTTCTATGGCCACTACTATGGCATCAAATCTTGATGGTAGAATTCTTAACACTTTCTCCACTATTCTTCTTTCCTCAAGTGTCTCTCCATGAGACCTGATTTGGGTAACCAACCCAATAACATGTGTGAAGAATAAGTCTATGCTATCAGACTCTTTCATGCAGAGAGTTTCAAAATCTCTCCTCGGCATTTGAAGTTTTGTTGTCTTTACTTTTGCCATACCTTGATAGGTTGTCTGGAGGGTATCCCAGGCCTCCTTAGAATTTGTTGTTGCTGCAATCCTTGGGAAAATATTCTCATGTATTTCTTGGAAGATATAGAAGAGGGATTTGGAGTCCTTCCAATTTTATTTCAACAAATATCTTTGTGCTTGTGTCAAAGCATTAAGTGTTGCTGCATCTGTTGGTTCTTGGAAACCATTATCTACCAGCTCCCAAATATCTAGTGAAGCAAATAGGGCCTTCATTGTAATGACCCAATAATCATAATTCTTACCATTTAATTGTGGTTCTTGTGGATTTCTCTGGCTTGTGCCTATTGCTTTCATCTTGACTATGTAAAAAAAAAAGAACTTTCTCACTCCTATAAAAGCTTTCTCACTACTGGAGACTTCTGCTACTACAAACAATCTTACAACTTCTTCAGTAAAGAGAGCTCGTTCTTTCACTGAGAGCTTAGACCTACTCTGATACCATGTTGGAAATATGAATAAACCAAACAACAAATGGATGTGTTTCCCCCACAACACAGAGAATACACAAATAATGCGGAAATTAACAGTCAAACACTGACAACGTAAAACATAGGAGAGGAGAAAACTTTAGTTTTCATTCCATCACACTAAAACATACGAAATTACATAGTTTTTATACAAAATGGCTGAACCCTAAGCATTGAAATAAATTCAATGCAAATCGGACGTTCAACAACCAAAATCATCCTGTGCTCTGTTTCTGTTGTTTACACACGAAACATTGTTCAACACACAAACTGGCAGACTTGAAAAATTATATGTTTCGGCTCTGAGACCACATCGCATCCAGCACTCTATCGCAAATCACATACCAGCAATCTTAACTTTTAAATTTCCGCATAAATGGGAAAAATTAAAATTTGCAATATGCGATGTGACGTGGCACATCGCATCACAATGTAATTTGTTTAACTTGCAAGCACCTATCTTCCTGAGCTTGCAAGTGCTTTTGTGTGCTATCCTCCCAAGCTTACAATGTGCATTTTGCAGGCGCATCGCATCACAAATAAATTATCTTGTGGGCAACTTAAAACTTAAATAATAAAACTTGCAAAGTGCGCACCGCGGGCAGCTTAAAGACTTAAAACATAAAATGTGCGAAGTCTGGGTGACATAAAAGGTAAGTGGAAAATCTTGTGAAGTGCGATGAGGTTTGTGGGTCCCGTCGATATCGCATCAGCGGAGATGTAACTGATGGTGAAGTGTTAAGTGGTAAACGCTAAATGTTGCGAAGTGCGGGTTGCAAGCACTTAAACAGTGGGAAGTGTGGTAAGGAAAAAGGTAAGGTTATAATGGAAATCAAAGGTTTGTGGTGGGTTTTGCAAATGCGGTTGGATGTATGGTGGGTCCCCGCGATATTGCATCTGCGGGTAAATAAGATATGGCGAAAGGCTTAAAAGTTAAAAGCTAAATGTTGCGAGTAGCAAAGTGCGGGCAAAATAAGTCAACGACGGTGGATGAAAAATTAACGCAGAGAATGACCATGGGTACTCTGCTATGATATTTATGGAAATTGCATGAAAACGCCTTCGGTTTGAAAACTGGGCTGTGTCCTTCCCTGCAACAAAAATTGATGAAGTGTGGCCTGCTGCCACTCTTTATTCATGGCGATGGTTGGAAGTTATTTCCAACATTCTTAATAAACCACCATCATTTTTCTTTCTAACATATCTGAAGGAGACATTTTTTTTCAAATTATTCTGTGGGCATATTTTTCTTTCTATTTAGATCTTGATATACATGTCGTCACTCACGTGTTCAAATCCATTGAAACCCATGTGATACATCTTTTCCTTATTATTATCCATGTACTGGTTTGTTTGATTCGTAATTAAGGTTTAATATTTAATGCAATCCTTTGACGGTGCATGCCAACAAAGAAATTGAGGAGGGGTGTGGTTATTATGACACAATCTGGGTGGTGTTTCCATTTCAGGTGGTAAAGGTTCAAATAGCAGGGAAAAGGTAATTGGATTATGGAGAGCACTCAATTTTGCTAGATCTGGACTACATATAAATTTGGGATGCAAAGAGCATCATTGATTGTATCAATTTTCACACATTTTTTTTGTCCACATAGCCTCTCCAGCTTAGGAGCTTAGGATCTGAGTGCCGAGGCCTATTTCTCTCATATCTACAAAGAATAGAATCAGGTGGCAGATTGGTTATCAAAGAGGAGTATCGTAGCTTCTACTGGCAAGTATCATTTCGCACCCTACATCGATAACAAGCTCATGAACTCTGGCACCATGGACTAGTTATAGGTTCTGGTTGAAAGAGACATTGGTCTTTTTTTGTTAATGCAGTTTTATGTTAATTTCCAAACTGGTTATCATTGCAGCTTTCTATAGATATCCGAATGCCTTAAGTTAGAACTGTATGCTACTATGTAGTTTTGAATAAGAATTTTATTTTTATTTTTTCTCTACTGGAAAGATAAATCAAGAAATGAACGAGACAAATCATTTTTTTCATGTAACTAGAGGGTAAAAAACAAATATCTATAAACAATAATATGTAATTTCCTTTATTAATGAAAAAGGGAGTGTTTTTCTTGTTTAAAAAAAATAAATTAAGGTTTGAGGCTAATGCCTTGCGTTTATCTTCTACTTTCACATTTGGAACCAAAGGAAAAGATGATTAACTAATGTGCAACTCGAAATCCTTTAGATGAACACGCATGTAGAGTAACTCCGCTGCTTGATCTTACTGCGGCTTGAAGATAAGATGATATTTACATTGATAGGTGTTCTTATATTGGAAATGGGGTGCGATGTATTCTTAGAAGTTAATTCTTCCAACCACAAAGCTGAAATGTATGGTGATATTTATACTGATAGGTGTTCTTATATTGGAAATGGGGTACGATGTATTCTTAGAAGTTAAATTCTTCCAACCACAAAGCTGAAATGTATGGTGAAGATTATTGAAATATTATTCTATATTTTTTTAATTGAAGATTATGATTATTGAACATTCAGAATTGAAAAAAATAAATGTATAATTAACTTTTTTTAATTAGGGAATATTTGGGTTTTTTAACTGGAAGATTATGATGATATACAAAGGTTGTTAATTGGAAAAATGATTTCATTTAAAAGTTCATTTCAATTAATGAATTAGAAATTGAAATTGGATTTATTTAAAAAATTAATTGAAATTAATAAAATAGACATGATTAATTTAGGTTACTATATGGGTTATTATTATTTTTTGAATTTATTAATTCAAAGTATTTTCTTTATTATATAGGTTATTAACTTTTTTGAATTTATTAATTGGAAGTCTTTTCCTTTAGCATGGTTTAAAGAGTTCACAGACTAGCTAGGAAAATAATAAAAATTTAGGTAAGATTATGATAAAATCAGAAATTTTTAGAGATACAGGTTATAGCTGTCAAACTTCAATATTTTGAGTTCTCTGGAGTTCTTGGTGGTGTTGAATACAATTCCACTTTAAAAAAAAATCAAACACTCCAACATTTTGATTTTATGAATTTTTTTTACAAAATTCCAGCAAAATAATCTACTATCCAAAAAAAATTGTAACATCCTTAAACAACTCCCTTTCCATGTATAAGTCACATAAATCCTATTAATTAGTCCATACTGACTTCAGTTATCATATTGTATACTACTTTTCTTGAACCTATTTATTGGAAATCCTTTCCTTTGACTCATTATCCATTAAAATGGATTTTCTTGTGTAGCTTTCAATAATATTCACACAAAAGTCATTGCTACAGACAAAAAGTCGTCATTCAGTGCTGTACATATGTTCTATTATCGTCCTTGGGTGATAACGTTGCATTGTGTAAGGTATTTCTATTACGGGCCTTAGTTAATGGCCTCCGTTAATTGTTTTCTTCAGTAATACGATAGTCTTAAGTTGGTTCTAACATAGGAGATTTGTGTAGGTAGATATGGAATCACAATTAGAATTGTATATATTAACTTCGGAATATTTTTTTGTGTAAATGACTGAAATGTTCCAATATCTCATTGTATTTTCCTATCCAATAAAGCATTAGCCATCTATTACTAGTTTGAATTCAACACAGCCTCCATTTAATTTACATAAGCATTTGGTTTATTTCGTATGGTATTAGTTGTTATTCTTTTCTTCTTAAGTGTGCCAGAAGAGATTCTACGTGTACTAAAGATTTAATGCTTAATGTTTAATGAATTTTTTTGTGTTGGTGTACATGCACTTAGATTAGCTTTATTTTAACTCTAGAGATTGCATGCAATGTGCACTTGTCTTTAGTTAGTTAACTCGAGTGTTGTACATGCACATAGTTAACCAAGATTAGCTTTAGTTCAACTCTAGAGATTGCATGCAATGTGCACCTGATTTAACTCGAGTGTTGTACATGAAAATAGTTAATCTAGATTAGCTTTAGTTCAACTTTAGAAATTGCATGCAATGTGCACTTATCTTTAGCTAGTTAACTCAAGTGCTTACATGTGATGTGCACTTTTCTTTAGTGAGTTAACTATAGTGTTTGCATGTGGTGCATGTGCATATTAACATAACATAAAGCACACTTAACTTCAGTTAGCTTTAACTATCCATAGTTATTTCATGTACAATAAGCTTAACTTAGTTGATATATATATTGACTCTCAAACCAATATTGATGTACCAATTTGATTCTCAATTTTAATTGTTTTTCTTTTTCAACTTGGCAAGTTTGTGCAATTATTCTTCAACTAGATCCATATTTGTGCTCTAATAATTTTACATGGTATGAGAGCTACAAGGGTTTGGAGAAGTTGCATGAACAACATTTTTGCAGGTTTGAAGAGCATAGAATTGGAAATTTTTCGAAGATTTGATTTGCAGATCAAAATATTGGCGAATTTCCTCAATTGTTGCTACAAGCACAAAGTGAAAGAATGAAATTCCCAACTTCCACTATTCTGACTCCATAGAATTACCATGAATATAAGCCAATGATTTTTCTTCATCTTAGGAGCAAAGGCTTGTACCAAATAGTCATTGGAATTGAGACAGACCCAATGTCAAAGGATGAGAAGTCAAATTGGCTTAACAGATCAGACATGGCTTATGGAAGATTTTGTTTATCTGCATCTCATGATATTCTTTATGAAATCATAAATATTGAATCACCACATGAAATCTGGACTACATTGAAAGGATTATATGGTGATGAAAATGACCTAAAATAACACCATTTGGAGGAAAAGAGATCAAGTTATTATAGCGGTCATGAAAGTCATGAAGACTCCAAAAATGTGGAGAAATATTATGAAGACAGTGTTAAACAAGAAGACTCTGTTTCTTCTATTGTTAATGAACCTGTTGAAGATGATAATTTGATCTTGTCCAATAATGAAGACATCTCACATGAGGAAATATCTTCCTTTGCTAGTCATGAAGAAACTACTTTCAAAAACATAGAAGAGGACTTTGATTCCTCTGCTATTGATGATGTAGATCTGACGAGGTCTCAATTTAATGATGACCCACATGCATTCTCAGTTGTAGAGCCATGCATGCCCATGCATGCATCTAAGAAGGAATTTATAACATCATGTATGCTCATGCATGCATCCAAAAAGGAATCTCTAAAGCCACACATGCACATGCATGCATCCCTAGAGACAACCATTCCCATGCATGCATATAGAGTACATGAATTTGATCGTCAAATGCATGATGAAGTTGCATGGAATCCATATTAGCATGCAACCATGTATATGGAAATTCAATCCTTGATCCAAACATGGGAGTTGATACTTCCACTTCCAAAAATGAAGCTTATTCCTCCACATCCATGATGGGATCATCGATCTTCAATACTGTCAGAGTTCCGAGCAGAATGCCGACATTTTCACCAAGACTTTCACTGAGCAGAAGTTTCTATTCCTATGAGATCCTCTCGGGGTGAAGGACACGACTGCCTAAAATTTGTCTTTTCTCTACTTTTCCATTACATTTTGAGGGGGGGGGTTTTCTTCCCACTGGGTTTTCCCTTTTTCCTCTTTTCATGCATTGTATATGGGTACCTAAAATGGTTGTGTTGTCGGAACTCATTTATTTTGCATCACATTACACCTAAGTTATGATTAAGGGGGGGGTGTTTGTGTACATGCACCTACATTAGCTTTAGTTCAACTCTAGAGATTGCATGCAATGTGCACTTGCCTTTAGCTAGTTAACTCGAGCGTTGTACATGCACATAGTTAACGTAGATCAACTTTAGTTCAACTCTAGAGATTGCATGCAATGTGCAATTGTATTTAGCTAGTTAACTCAAGTGCTTACATGTAGTGTGCTCTTTGCTTTAGTGAGTAAACTATAGTGCTTGCATGTGGTGCATATGCACATTAACATAACATAAAGCACACTTAGCTTCAATTAGCTTTAACTATCCATAGTTATTGCATGTAAAACTAAGCTTAACTTAGTTGCTTTATATATTGATTCTAAAACCAATATTGATGTATCAATTTCATTCTCAATTCTAATTGTTTTTTTTTTCTATAAATTTGGTATTACCTCGCTATTTTATATTTATAATTTGAAAGCAGGTTACAAAAAATAAAAATCCAGACTGTGGCCTCAACCTGCCCGTAGGAAACTAGGTCTATTGGCCACCTTAAAGTGTTAAAATCAAGCCAAAATTGAAACTGTTTCATTCGTCCATGAGTCTCCTTAGCTAATTTCCCTATTACGCAATTATCTACAAGTTGGGGAATTAAAAGATGTCCATACAAAAAACCAAAATGCATCTAAAAAACATGAGAAAATTGTAATACAAACTAGCCATCAGAGGAATAAACAGGTGCAGGATTCTTCACTGTGGAACCAGGCATATCCACTTGCCTCCGACAGCTAAACATAGAATTGATACAAAATAAACCTTTGAAAGTTAACCTTCCCACCAACCGAACACAAAGGAAGGCAGACTTTGGCCGGAATTGCAAAGAAAACAGATAAGTGACCAGAAAAATGACATGGATCAAGAAAACAAGGTTCTACGGGGTGTAACAGAGGAACAAAAAAGCTAGTATCCATCAGCAGAAGCGAAAGAACCAGAGCTTGCTGCGAGCAATACAAAACCCTTGCGACATCAACAATGTGAGATAATAGAGAGACAAATACATACCCCAACAGAATTGGCTGGTTTATGGAAGGTATCGCGTCCGGCTTCCTCCTGTGCTGCCTCCGAGCTTGCTCAACCAAGTAATATTGCATGGCAGAGTGAAAATAGCTATGCAGGAAACTTATCGTCTTAAAGACATTCCATCGCCGGTTTAACAGCACAGGTTGCTGACCCTGCCATATCATTAAACTCTGACCCGTTACACATTTCCTTAAGCACGGATCAATCTATGCCATGATAAATCTTAATTGCGTGAAGGACGGGAGGCAGCCAGCTATCATGGCTTGTCATTACGCTGCTGACAGATGTACACCCCGATCGGGGGTGGGGGGGGCAGGTAATTGTTTTTCTTTTTCAATTTGACAAGTTTGTGCAATTATTCTTCAACTAGATTTATATTTGTGCTCTAATAATTTTACACTTTACTTTTGATGTTTTCACTTAAAAATAGAAGAACAAAATATTTATTCTACCTTCAAAAAAACACATGGTAAACTGAACCCTTTTTAAAGATGTACCAATTATTTTAAAAATAGAGTTTTTTGAATCTACTTCCATTTGCCCAATTGTGATTTCAAGAAACAAAATTAATGTAAGATTAATCCCAGTTACACGAGTTCAAAGAAAAAGCAATAACCCTGAGACATAACTACAGGATTTCAACAAAGATGGCAACAATCACGGCAGCACCCGCTGCCTAGAAAGATGACCATGATAGGAGAGAAAATACCAACAACAAAGAATAGGACACACTGTGACAGAGATAGATAAGAAAATTTACTAATAAAATTTTTAAACAAAATAATTTAATTTATTAATAATTAAAAAGTTAACTTTTAAATATATTTAATTAAACATTAAAAAAACCTAACAATCACAAGTCGATCTGTAAAATGAAAAGCATATTTAAATCCTTTAAAACTTTAGTCAAGTGAAATTTCTTCCTTTTCTGTTTTATATTTTTCATCTACCAGTTTCAGTTTACTAAAAGATAAAGAATATCAATCGAGATGTGGATGTTTCCTGTAGGGGTATTCATATTGGTATTTGCATGTCTTTTCAATACTTAACACAAGAGTAGTTGCAAGTAATGCTAGTCGGATTGGAAAAAAAAATTTGTAATTTTTTTTTAAATATTATATAATTTATTTATTTAAAAATATATATTTTAATTATAAACCTAAAAAAATTACTTGATAAATTTATAATGAAATTTCTATAATTTTAAATAATTTTTTATAATATATCCATTTTTATTTGAGTGAATTGTTAAAATTTTAAATGATTAATAATTATGTATATAAATTCATTCAAACTTTGAGGAAAATGTTGGAATTAGAAAAGTGTTGCCCACCACAATCTCTATATAAGTATAGTTCATTTGATTTTAAAATCCCTATTTGAAGGAATTATTAAAATTTAAAATTTAAAATGATTAATAATTATGTATATAAATTTATTCGAACTCTTATGAAAATGATGGAATTAGAAAAGTGTTGTCCACCACAATCTCTCTATATACATAGATGTCATTTAATTTTAATTTTATTATATTTATTAAAAATAAGGAAAAATATATTGACAAAAAATCATTTATTTAATTATAATAAAATATCTATGTTACAATCAATTTATTAATTTTATTGTTGTTAGTTGTTTTACTTCTTAATTTTTTTCACTTTAATAATTATGTTTGTAAATTTTTTTTAATAAAAAATATTAATATTATGATTTTTTATATTTTATATTTTAAATAATATCACAAAATAATATAACATAAATAAAATTTTATCATGATAATAATACAAATAGATGAGTCTTTGATGAGGGTGATTAACTTGGAAAGCATGTTGGCTTGGGGCAATATCGACCCTTCCACATGGTTATAATGAAGGTAAATTATGTACAGTACAAATGGCTTAGTGATGCAGCCTAAGCTGCATTTACCCACAGTATGTATATAAAATGCATGTCATAAACATGTGTCCCAAGATAAAACACCTTGATTGAAAATCTCTTAAGCAGAACTATTTTCCCTTTATCACAACTATAGTTACAAAACATATAATATACACGCATAATGAAATATTCATCTATGCTTGTGACTTTGGTTTAAAACAATGATGTCGGACCCACAACAATCACAATATATTGAATTCATAGAACGCAGATGCGCGAAAATGAAGAAAATTGCAAGTTCATTTTAATTTCGTATTGGAGGTCCATTTAACTCACCAATCATCGTCTACCGTCTTATCGCTTTACCGCCTTCTTACATGTCTAATCTCCACTGTTTTATATACCTAAAATCTTACCATCATCGCACACCAACTAGCACGATATTTAAAACTTTGAAATCATGCAATATTGGTGGTTTTCTCTGCCCGGTCAAATGCTATGTGTCACTTCTGGAATTTAATCACACACATTTAACAAATACCATATCCCGCCTTCTAACTACGCGATATACTATTCCCGGATTTAAAAAACCACTTTCTATTCACGATTTATTTTTCCCAGGTGAAACATGGTTCCAAAACGGTTTAACACTCAGATTTACAACAATACTTTATAATAAAAGGGTTTAATCGATCAAATATACAGATCTAAAATAAAAACCCTTAACACTATTTATTATTAAATCAAAATAAAAACTCCGAAACAAAAGAACGATACCCATTATATTCGGGATTTATTTTGCAACGATTCCAAACGAATTTCCCACCAAAAACACGATTTGCACACCACTCTTAAATCAATTATTCAAAAATTAGAAATTATAGAGTTTCTGACCCTCTCAGATTGATTACATCCATTATTCCATTTCTCTATCTCTCTCTTTCTCAACTTTGTCAATGGCTCTCGTTCCTCTCCTCTATCCTCATACGAAGATTATACTTATACATAGTTGTGGATTAATTTGAATACCTGATTTCCTCCACAAATGACTCAAATAAATCCTAAAATATCTAATCCCTCTATTGACTCAACTAATTTATATTTAAAGAATTCATAATCCCTAAGTTATCTATACAACCCAACTCCTCTCATATTATTAGTTATAAGATAATATTTACAATAAATCTCACACTCAGATTTTCCTCTTAATTTATAAAATAATTAAGAAAACATCACACCCTAAATCACAAAAATAAAAATAAAAATGACATTTGAGCAGGATGCTCCTGCATCAGACTCCCCATGTTTAAAAGTTTCCATAGACTCTTGTCTATTAGGTCTGTCACTTTTTTGTAATAATGTGATAGTTATAAGTGTCAATGACTTGCTACCTCTAGGATTCCAAACTCTATTTTGCCGCCGGTCCTTTAAAGCATCAACTCCATTCTATAATTTTGTAGAGAACTCCCAGAATATTATTTTCAGAACACTATTGAATGTAACTCTCGGTTGTCCATACCACATCATCTTTATTTCTGGAAATATAGACTTGCGTAGAAATGATGATACCCATTTTCCTGGTCTCCAGACTTTGAAAGAATCTCGAACTAGTCTGTCAACCGTATTCCATCGGTATTTATAGAAATTACTTCTGCCAATTCCTAGAAATAATTCCTCTTTGTAAATTACATCAATATGATTGATTCTTTCTATAATGTATTCTCCTCCTTCCATTGCAATTTCTCTGGTCTTATCTTCCTCGAAATCTGGCTCTTTGTCTGCTGCTTCCTTCTCCAATTGTGCTGAAAAATTAACTTTCTGTAATGAAAAATAATCAAGACCTTCTTCTTGATCATAATTATAACCATTGACTGCCCCTATAGTAACAAATTTCTCATCAGGTATTGTACCTGCATTCATCAAAAAATTATTAGTTTTAAAAATACAAGACCTTTCGACCTCTTTTAATGCTTCAATCATGAATCTCTTATCATAGACTTTCTGGATTTCAGCAGATCCTCTTTGTTGTGACTCCATTCCTTTTATTTTCTCCTTCCCTAACAAATCAATATGAATTTTTTCAAGTTCTCTGAACTCGTTCATCAACTTGCCATTCCACTTCTATTGTAATAGCTTCCATTTAACCTGTTTCTTCATTCTCCATCTGTATCTTTGGTCTTCATTTATCTTTATTTGTAGCCACTGTGTTAATATATCCATTTCTACTCTCATTACTTCCAGACTAATCTCACACTCTTCATTCTGCTGCCAATTGCTATACTCCCGCAATCTAATGCACTCCTCAAATTTACTTTCCTGTTGTTGATCATCTCTTTTAAATTGCTAGCTACTTCCATATTTATCCTATTGGATTAATACTTTTGTTTCCTTTATGTCTCTAAGGACATAAATTTATTGCTACTCTTGATTTTTCATCTCATCTTCAAATAATTTCTTCTCATTTCCTTTGATTTCAACATCATATTTATTAATGTTGTCTTCTGTACCTACAACCACATTATTAATTGAAGATTCAAAACATTCACTTAACTCTATAAATGTTAGAGATATTTCATCCTTATCATGTACGGTAACTGCAATCTCTTCTTTATCAGGCTTTGCAAGCTTCATTTCTCCTTCAGGTTCCTTGAGCCATCTTTCCAAGAACTCTATTTCCATATGGAATATTTCCAGCATTTCATCACAACCTTCATTCTCAATTTCACTCTTATTTTGGAAACCCTCCTGAGTTGTCATGTTTTCTGTATCATCACATTTCAAAATTATTTCATCAATTTCATTAAACAAATTCATTTGTTTACCTCCTTGGAATATCACTACGACATCTTCATTATGCTTCTGCTCCATAACAACTTTAACTAGTTGTCTTACACCAAACAAAAATTTATCTATGACTTCTTTCTGCTGCAATAAATCAGTACCTTCCTCCTCTAAAAGGAATTCTCCATCATAATTCACCTCAAAATATTTATTCATATTTGTGACAGTTTTACCAGACTGTCCATCATCTTCTGCACTTCCTCCAAACACATACAAATTATGAGATTTAAAAACACAAGGCCCCATAGCCTCATTTTCTTCCCTTGTCACTTTGAATTGTTCTGGACTATTCCAATAGTCCATGGATTCTTTCTCATTATCCTCTTCACCCATAATTTCACCCTATTCTAGTCTACAAGTGAAAAATTCCATTTCTGATTCTACTTCTCTGAGTTTTTCTACCAACTACTTCACTTGTCTCTGTCGTAGCCTTCTCTGTAACTTAGACCACTTCACTGTATTTTTCTTCAATACCCAACCTTGTCTTTGGTTTTCTCCTAGCAGGGTGGAAATGTGAAGCTAGGTTACACTTTTATGAGAATCGGGGGCCGAAAACTTTTTTCGGCAATAGTTCGGCCGAACATTTTATAAAGTTCGGCCGAACTATTTAATAGTTTGGCCGAAATTTCTTAGAAATTGCGGTCGAACTCATGATTCCGTTTAGATTGATGGCACACTGATGGCGCCGGAAAACAGAATTTTTGCCGGAGATGGGAAAACCGGCAATATAAGTTCGGCCGAACTTCCAACAAAATTTCAGCCCAACATTGAGTTCGGTCGAAATTTTACTTTTAAAATAGTTCGGTCGAACTAGTTTCTATAAATAAATTGCCTGTGAAGTTGATTTGTTTACCGGTATCTTTATTCGCGCGTATTTTTTTCATTGTTGCTGCTGGTCTTTTCACGCGTTTTCTCTCCTCTTGTCTGCGTTGTTGGTCTACTGGAGGTTTGTTTGTCCGCTCTGTTGCTCCTTCCGTCCACGCTATTTCTCCTTTCGTCGGCATTATTCGTCTACTGCAAGGTATGTTTCTCCTCTCGTCCTCGTGGTATGGTCTATTGCAAATGGTGTATGGTCCTCTTGTTATGGCATTTTTTGTGAATGAGTGTAATAGACATTTCTGTTAAGATAGTTCTCTCTGTCTGGACACACCATAATTTGGTGTTTGTTTAATTTTATGGCATTTTTTGTGAATTTTATGGCTCCACTCTAGCTCTAGTCCTAGCACGGTTGACTTCCACCAGGGTTAGCAGCTCCACACAAATTCTACCACGCTAGTTGTTACGAATTTTTCACATGAAAGTTGTGTGATATGTTTCACACACTCCAATATTACTCCACACACATACATTTAAAATATTTTCTAGTCTACTGCACGTCGCGTGTAATTCGAACAATACTCCAACAATGTTGTCCAACTCCTGGGGCTCCATAATGCACCAAAAGCTCCGCGTGATTGACATTCCAAGACTATAATAAAAAATTTGCGTGTTTGTTTCATGTCGGGTTCACCACATATACACATAGTATGTGTAGTTATTATTCATAAAATAGTTTTAACAAACTCCTTTGATAGACATCCATCTTATTCACAATGGATGGGAAATGAATTAAAGCCTTGAATCTCCTCCTAAGCTGGCATCATATCACGAGGTTTTCCTTTTGGCTTTCGATCTCACAAATGATCTTCACACCTTCTGACAATTAAAATAACACTTGCGGGTCCAATGTAGACTTTAAACACAGTTCAATTCCTTAATCTCTCTTCTTCAGGTTGTTTGTTGCGTCAGCTCACTTCCCAGACAATTATTCAATTCTCCACATCAATCATGTCAGAAGCTCGTTGGCAATGGAAATAAGCATGAAGTAGAATTTGCACTCGTGGGCTGTAGATATTCTAGATTTTTCTTGTGCAATTTTGGCATTACAATTCATAGTTGGTGCACCTCTCCCAAGAAAGGTCTCTTCTTAACAAGAACAACCTCTTTTTAACAACACTCTGCTGAGCAACAAAACAATTTTTGTTAAGATAGTCCTCTCTGTCTGGACACACCATCATTAGGTGTCTGTTGAATTTTACCAGCTCTGTAATGCTGGTCTATCTTAACATAGGATGAGTGGGGGGCATATTTAACACTGCAATTTCTCACACAATAAACCTGACTCCACAATATGATACTTTTTTTTCCATGTAGACAGGTTATCACACTGCCTTCATATTAAGCGATGTTGGTCAATGTTGTTGGTTTCTTGATATGGTCTGCTGGTCAATGTTTTTCGGCTTATCACACTGCTCTCATATTAAGTGATGCTGGATAATGTTGTTTGGGTTCTTGATATGATCTGCTGGTCAATTTTTTTGGGTACTTGATATGTATTGGATATCAAATGGACGTCGGTACACTATACTTTGCTTTTCTATTTTACTTGTTGCTATTTAACTTCATTTTAGATGCCTTGGGAAAACTTGGATACTACTTAGATTTTGGCATTATCATGAGGTTCATTACTGGTTTTTATATCCTGCCTCTATATGTGACATGGGGATACTTATCAATGTCTGGGGTGGGACAACCTTTTTCTCTGGACGGAAAAATTGGGTACCAATCATCAGATGTGAGAATGTATTGGTTCATGGCATGTTTTCTTCATATTATATAATTAAAACAACATTTTTTCTATTCTGAAAAAAAAACATAGGATGAGTTTACTCTTTATGATTCCATGAATTCCCTCTACACTACTGCTCCCCTTCACTACACTGCTTCTCCTCCTGAACCTCAAACTCTGATTTTTTTTTAACTGATGTATGAAACCTTCAACTCTTCAGCTCAACTTGTAATTATATGGCATAGCATTGGGACAAAAATTCGTAGTGCAGATTTCATATTATTGGATAGATTTGACAATATTGCATAATCTCATATTATGCAATATCACTTGTCCAATTTGATTTGACAATAATGTTTGCGTTTTTTTAGTTGACTTTAGTACCACCTCAGTCTCTCTGATGCTTTTTAGTAGCACAGTCTCTATTGAGGCTATCCATGATGTATGAAAATAACTATGACATTAGACTTGACCTCCTGGTAGGAAATGGATGTATGAAAATAACCAGAAGAATATTGGATAAGAAGTAATGTCAATATCATTAAGGGAAAATATTGCAAGGAAAAGAGTACCCACGAAAAGTGATATTAGAGTTGAAACTAAACATATAGGTAATTTACTGTAAATTTAACCATTTTGCTTGTTATTGACTTAGAGGCAGCCAAAATATGCTCTGTTTTTGTATGACTCTTTTTGATTGGGAGCTATAGTAGTTTTTGTTGAATTTAACTTAGCTTAACATAGAAATTTTTCTGTTATCCACCCCATGGTTTAGTTTCAATTGATAGTTAATAGTTCCATATTTCATTTAATGTTAACTGTAAGTTAGATCTATTAATTTACAGTTACCTTTTAACTTCATTAAGGAACTTCATAGAAAACTAATAATTCAATTGAAACTACTAATTAATAGTAGGGATCTTAGTTGCATTCAGTTGCATTGAGTCTTTATAATACAGATTGTTTTTTTAGTTGTTTATTGGTTTATTTCTAGTTTTTTTTTAGTATAAAATTTCCACATAACCGGTGCTGCTGCTGAACACCATTAACCGGTGCTGCTACAATAGGCTTCATTATTTCAATAATTTCATAAAACCTAATACAATAAGTGTTATTTTTTTTTAAAATAGAAAAAACAGTCTTTCATATTTATTAGAAAAGAAAGTACAATTACATAGATCTTTCACAGTTCAGCTAGACTTGTCTCTTCAAAATATGAGAATCAAGAAAAAAGTATTACAATATATGTCTTGTATATGCAACTGCTATCATTCACTAATTCTTTAGTTTGGTCAAAATCTTGAAAGAAAAAAAAGAAAAGAAAACCAAAATGGGACATAGTACATTTTAAAATATCAAATTAGATGTATAAACTAAAAAGTAAGAATAATGCCATAATTAGTCATGGATTCATATTTGTATTTAGAATAATGAATAACCTCAAGTGATAATGAAACTTCTATTTTCTAAAGTATTTAGCATAACCTAATACAAAATGGTAGGTTATTACTTAAACAAACCTGCTTTGAACTTCCAAAGTGTTAGTTTATTTCTTACAAAGTGGACTTGAACTCCCAAAGTGTTAAAGGTTATTGCTTACAAACTGGACTTGAATGCCCAAAATAAAACACATGTCTAAATGTATCTAAGAGTTATACATGTATTTTTTTTAGGTTGGAGAAGTGTAGATGTTTATCAATACAAAATTTTGTTATTTAATAGTCAAGTTTTATAGTTATTATAATGAAATAGTTTCTCACAACAAATTTGATAAAATAAGTGAAATATATATAATGAATATTAATTTGTATTTAAGTTTTAGATCTCTTAATAACTAAATTTCTATTTAAATGAATAAAACAATCAAATGTAAGAAATATAAAACATAATGAAACACAATGTAATAAATAGAGAACATAATGAAACACACACATACATATCTAGACAATCAACACAATTATTTTCCTAGGAAATCCTTATGGGAGACAAGCAACCCTAAAAATTAATGATGCTCTACTCCTTTTTCCCTAGGAAATCCTTATGGGAGAAAAACAACACTAAAATGTAAACATGCTCTACTCTCTCTTTTCTGGTATGGAAAATATGTTTAAGGTAATCTCTCTAGAGTTAGCTAAGACTTTTGGCGTGTAAGGTTGCTATAAAAACTTAACTTCATACATTTTTCTCTAACTTCACACTCCTAGTTGTATTTTCAACTATGGAACAAAATACAATAACACAAAATGGAACTCTTATTCCTCCTAGTGGCCAAGTATTTAACATAGCGTGATAGCCAACTAGGTGTAAGATTTGACTCCGTCAACCATTAAAGAGGTTTGTGATTTTAGACCTTTTAGAGTCTTGTTAAAATTCCACATGTAGCTAGCTTGCTATGCATGAGTAATGGGGCTAAAATGACATTCTTTTGTACCATGCTGGTCAACATGATAGGTCAACTCACTAAAGGCATAAATTTTGAATGAACTTCATTTGATGTTTTTCTTGCACCATTGGATATGTCTTTAAGTGTAGAATAATGGTCAATATTTCGGCACAAGGGATAATCGTTTGACCCCCAGAAATGTCATTTAATACCTCAAAATGACTCCAAAAGGTTTTAGACCCGAATTCTCCACCCACCATTAAAATGACCCTACAAGTTGATTCTTTCAATTTTTTCACTCTATAAGCATCAAAATATATGACAAATAATATAATTATCCAATCTAGATCATTATTTAATAATTTGTTAAAATTATGAGTAAGATATACATCATGGAATGTAAATAAATAACATTAATTCATTGAACACCCTTGTACATTCCTTGTTGATACTTTGAAAGTAATACGTTTTGAAAATTAATTTGTTTATGGATTCTATTTTCCACATTCTCTCAACCATATCAAAAACCTTCTTATAATATTTGATACCATATATATACAACTTTTCATTTGTTTCGATAGGAATTAACATATTGAAATATTAATTGTATTTATGTCTTATGTGCTAAGGAAGGGAGGTCATGAACCTTAGGAGAAGAGATAGTATTTGTTAAGTTAGGAGGGATGTTTTTTATGAGATAGAATTAATTTAAAATGCTTCTTAAGATTATGTAACTTTCGAACCATAATTACAAATTTATTTATTTTTTTACTTATCATTTAGTTGCTAAAAGTTGAAGAATTTATGTTGGTAAATAATTAATTAGGTCTATTTAAATCATTTACCACTTTTGGGTTTTTCGTTTTCATGGTTTCATTCATAATTTCACTTTTTTTCAAATTGTCAATTTCAAATTTTCACACCACATGTGCACAGTCAAAGGACCTAAGGTCTTTCCCATACCAAAGTATGTTCTTTTAAAACATGTTTTCTTGGTGATATGAGTGATTTAGAAATGATTGGGAGAGCGAAATTCCTCATTTCATACAAAATATGTTCGGTTCATGCCACTACGCCAAGAATTGTAAATTCAACTGAATTTTAATATAAGCAACTAAATCCTGCAAAAAAAGAATAAAACAAATTATGTTAGGGTTGTGGATTTAGGCATTGAAATAACACACCATGATATTTCGAATTTAAAAATAATGGTTTGAATCCTAGGTAGCTTAGAATCCTATCTACAGGTTTGTTTTAAAAATAAGGATGCACTCCCATTTGATTCTCATGATTAGGTTGTAATCATGAGGCTCTCGCTCAAGAGTGGACCTTCCCAAAATCTTGTGATGTCTTGTCACAAACAAAACCATCAAACTAAAAAACACATAATGCAAGAAACATAGCTCACTGACATATCATTTTTCTCCTTCAAAGAAAAAAAATTCACATCATGTGAATATCTCCATGTACTCTTACATATTGGTGTACAAAACCATCAACCAAACAGAAGTCGACAAAACATGCCTCTTCAAACAACTGACTCTCAAGTCAAATAATAGCTCATGTACAAATTTCCATATTTTTTTCATTTAAGTGTGTCAACATAACTCTACTTTCAACATCTTGCTTCATGCAACATGCACCATACTTTGAATTTGCAAAGAAATTCATGAAACATAAAAATACATACAAGGCCTTAATCGGATAAGAAACCTAACCATCCCTTACCAAACCATTTCAATGGTGCTTCTTTTATCTGCACTTCATCATTATGTGAATCATCCTGACCCTCATCGATTATGGAATCCTCTTTTCCATTCTTGTCAATATCTCTTTCCACCTTCTTCAAATGTCGTCGATGACTTGTTGGATACAGAGTCCAACACTTGTCTACAAGGTGACCTTTCTTATGGCAATGACTGCAAAACAATTGCATCTTATTTTCAACATCATTTTCCTTGTCCAATGGGCCTTTGACTATTTGCCTCATTTATTTAGAAAGTTTCATGTGCATGGATATCTTCTTCCAACATCTATAAACATTATGATTATTCAAACCACAAAAGGAACATGCAAACTTTTCCAAATCTTATGTGAATATCTACCATTTTTATCATAATCAAAATCAATTTGATTAAAGGAAAATTTATACCTTGAAAATTCACCTTTGTTGCCTTCTTGAGGAGGTGAATTTGAGGAGGTAGTGGATCTCCTCTGAATACTAGCAATGAATTCAATGACTCTAGAGCTTTCAACATCCTCTTCTTTTATATTCTCATTAGCTACATGATTATTAACATCTTCTTGCAAAGTGGGTGTCAAACTTTTCCATTCATCATGAACACAAACTTCACAAGCTTGAGGTAAAGAACACGAAATGAAATTCCTTCTTGGAACAACTTCATGTGCCTCCTTGGCTTTGGAGAATTCTTCATCATGTTTTCCATAACCAAGACCCAAATAATTAGGCCTTTCCTCAACAAAATTTGGCTCACCTATGCCTTGTACATGTTTTCCTTTAACCCTTTACTTTCATAGCCCATTTTCATCAAAAATTTGGACCTTATTCCTCTAGTGTGTCTCTCAAAAGCACGTACACATTAATTTTGAGAGGAAATTGAAGAAAGAAACCAATAGCTAATTCTTCTAACTAACCCTGACTAAAATGAGCTAAATTGTACTTTGATACCAACTTGATTTGAATATGGACAAACTAGTTTTGTTGGGCTATGTCCCTCATCAGTTAAATAAAAATGTGTTTAGGATCGTCTAAAGTTAGTCAATTGGGAAGGGGTTTATGTGTCAAGCTTTAAGTGTATTTTTTGAGAAATTTATGAGTTAATTGGCTTTTAAAAACCCATGTGTACAACAAATAAAATGAAAAATTTTTATTTTGGAAATTTTTTTCCCTCAATCCAGATTCTGATCATTGGACATGTAAGAGGAAGAAAGAGGGAATTCACTTTTCAAATTCTAGACCTTGTCTAAACCAAAATAAACTAGAGGTTCGGTTTTCAAATACATTCACTTATTTGGAAAAGTTATAGCTACCAAAATTCCATATGCCAATCTACCTCCCAAGAAATCCATTTATTACACCACTGGTTAGTTTTTTGTCTTCCTATATTCTTTATCAACCTCTTCTAGTGATTCTTGAAATGTGCATACTTAAATCCTTCCTAAAAATTTGAGCTCTAAAACGAGAAGACATACAAGGTCATTTTAAGACATTCCTCTATCCAATTATACAAACCAAGTGAATATTTCTACATATTGATTTTTGTCCCATAAACTATACAATATAGGTCAATTTTTTCCTTTAACTTTTTTAAATATTGTTAGCGCACAATTGTTCAATGGTCTAATGAAATTTCATTGATAAAGGCATGATTATGCCAATCCATGTTGCATATTTTTATTAACAATATTTACTTACATGTAAAACAATGTTGTCTATGCTTTTATGTTATTTTGAGTTTTCTTTTAGTGCTGAAATTGGAATATATGATATTAATTTATGACTTGAAATTATAGCTGCTGAGATACTATTGTTTTTCTCTACTATATTGTTATTTCTAGTCCTCTGGGTGCTTTCTTCATATTTTTTTTTTTTTTACTAATTGAAGGGATTCGTAATTCTATATTTTACCATATTGCTTACTGGTTCCATGTAGATTTAATTGACATATAATAGGTGGTTTCTTCTTTTGGGATGTCTGTAAATTTTTTGGCACATCATATTGAATTTCTATAATTTGTGTAGCTCCCTAACATTCAAATAGAACCTTCATTAAAAAATGTGAGGGAGGTTTCAAATTCACATTGGATAACACCGTCCTCTGGGATAAAAAAAGTTTAACAAACACAATAATAGAGAAACAATTAGTGACGTCACCAAAATATGTAGCCTCTTCAAGGTATCATATCCTCTCATCAAGGTCAAGAATCTATTCACCA
The DNA here is from genome assembly GCA_034641835.2 of Pinus albicaulis. Taxonomy (NCBI): domain Eukaryota; kingdom Viridiplantae; phylum Streptophyta; class Pinopsida; order Pinales; family Pinaceae; genus Pinus; species Pinus albicaulis. The sequence goes on from JAXQQM020088042.1 coordinate 122,550, forward strand.
AAAATGTGCTATGGAAATGATGGTTTAAGAAACAAAACCAGACAAAAACCTTCAGTGAGAACAACAAAATCTAAAACCTCTTCAAGGTCTTCAATCTGCTCGTAAAGTTAAATTGTGTCTTGATCAAGTCCAACAACAAAGAAACATTCAGTGACAACACCAAAATCCACAACTTCTTCAACATCTTCTAAACCATCTTGTGTGCATCAAATTCCTCAGCAAGGCCATCAAATTCCTCAGCAAGGCCATCAATGGAGTCATCAAAACTACTATTTCAAACTTCAATGCCAAAAATAAGTCAAAATAATTCAATTTCTCCTCCAAAACCTTCTTCTCTGAGCAAAGCTAGCATGATGTCGTCGAGAAATCCAGTAATTCCACAAGGAAATTATATCAAAGTTAAAACAAATCCTTTTCATCCATATTTAATGCCTACTTTTTCAGGTGGAACACCTCCAAATTTAAGGACCACAATGCCATAAAATACAACTTTACATAATAGGTGTAGACCTAGAACCCCCAACTTTGCGTGACATGTACAATTGAATATCTTATGGTAAGCAGTGTGAGAAGAGAGTCATGGTCATTGAGTTGAGCAAGAGAAATAGTTTGGTATGACAACCTTACTTGTGATAGGTCTAGCTAGCAGACTACCAAACTACATGGTAATGGCATTCAAAATATGAAAATTCCCATTTCACTTGGAAATAAGATGGTAGAGAAAGTTATAGATGAAAGGAGATATCCATCTATGGTAAAGAAATCAAATAGTTATATCAATTCCACCTTGCAACTCTAAGAGACATTGAGTTAAATTTCATCTCAAGACAGGGCTTTGGGAGGACACTCTCAAAGCCAACCTTCGTTATGGCTTTGAAACACATGGTAAGTATCAAGACTCAGCAACCTTATTTGCATAATTTTTTCTAGCATGGACCTTAATGTCATAGCCTTCTTTTGCCTAAAATGAATGCAAATTTCCTTGAAATTTGGCTTGAAACATTCATAATTCATGCCCTTGGAACATGATTGTGTTGCAATTGTGATAAAATCTGTTGTGTGCAGAAGATTTAATAAAAAATGATCGAAAATGACAGTTTTTCTCTGTTTTTTTCAAGATTTAAGGAAAATTACACCAAGTAGCTTCCAACATCATATGACCATCATGTCAAACTCATCTCAAGATATTTTCCAAGTAAGAGCCACTTAAGCAAGAAATCTAGTATACATGACTCTCCAATTTCAATTAGCAGCAATGATAGTTCTAAGTATGGTGCAAACATTGCTCCAGATCCTCAATGGGGCATTTTTTATGACAATAATTTGGGGAGTGAGAGAGGGAGATGGTAGGAGAAAAAATTCAAGGAATCCACGGGAAATTGAAAAATATATAACTAATAAGGTTTTGAATAAGATCAAACTAAAATTCCACAAGATAGGAAATAATTTGTGCCATTGAGTTGCTACCTGGATAATAGATGACATCTGGCATAATAATGTACACATTTTGTGCTTAACATCATGAATATTGTTAGTAATGGGTAGTTAGTGTGCATCAATTTCAGTGTTCAATCATCATGAGGATCATGACATCATTTCCTACCAAAGCTTTTTTTCCTATTCATTTCTATAGTTCTAATGTGATGGATGTTCTATGGAAGAATGTTTGAACATGATGAATCCTAGTTTCAATGTTGAAAGTTTTTTTCTAATTCATTTTCAATATAAAATGCTTCCTTTAACTATCAATAAAATATATTACATGTTAGTAATGTCACAAAAAATGGTTCCCAGTTGAGAAGTCTCAACGTTTGAAAAAAGTCATGTGAAAATCCCTTGTATCTATAAAAAGTTGCCCAACAACATAAAGCCTATCAAAATTGACACATGGACACAAATTTTAGAAGCAACATTTCTTTAAATCTGCTTGAAATAAGAGGGGGAAAAACCAAAATTATTTCCATAAAGGCACAAAAGCAGTTTTCAAAGATTTCCAAACAATTCACTAACTATCATGATGAAACTTGCAATTAAAGGGGTAGGTCTTATTTGTCTTTAGGAATGGACCACAACCATTATCATTTCCCTAAAAAATTGTGATAATGTAAATTCAAGCATCATTTACATGATAAAAATATTTGGTTGGCTTCTTATTCTTTGAAATAATGAGGAAAATTTTTAACAACTTATCAATCTGGGGTAGTGGTGGAGGACTACATGGACTAGCTATGGTGATTCTCGCCTTTAGCAATCAACAAAATTAGATTCATGACTTGGCCTTCTACTAGAATTTTGTGATTCGATAGAGAAAGAAACTCGGGAGTATGAGAACCAATAAATTGTTTCCTGCTCATAGTGCAAAGAGATCCCCTAAATATTCTTGCAATTGGCATAGATATTGCACATCCTACAAACTTTTGCATTTGAAAAAAAAATTTCATCTAAATAATGAAGTCTTGCATATGTAGTTTATTTGTTTTCCGAAATAAAAATTTGACCATCTTAGCCATTGTTAAAATCTAAACAAGAATTATTTCTTCTCTTACACACTTGAGAAATAGAATTCCATATCTAATAATCTATTGAGGTCTATGGAAGTTAATGGCCTAAGACACTTGGTAACCTAAGAGAGAAACCTATTAGGAAATGGGTGAAGTTGGTATTACACACCCAATTGGATAACCTCGAGGAGAAAACATTTCTCCCACTTTATTTGTTGGCATAACCTAGTAAGTGTTATTCACTAGCATGTATTTTGTAAAGGCCTTGACCTAGTTCCCATTCAACTCCATCCACCAAGTTGTAGAGGATTCCAAGCCTAATTTCATGAAAAGTAAGTTGGGGATGATCACATTGACCTGCTTGATGATGTGTCTATGAATATTAACTACCTTGAACTATTTTTTTGCGTAGGGAAAGAGACACATTCCCATGTCTGAGCATGAAAACGTTCTTTGATAAATGCCTATAGTGTTTACTTCTACAAGTTCTATAGGCAGAGTCTGCAAAGGGCCATGGAGCCTCTGGATCTCATCTTTTATGAAAGGTGACATATATAGTGAATTCCTCTACATTCAATCTCTGGAATGGATCTAAATAGAAGTTCTTCATTTTAATATCCATAAAACACAACAACTTTAAGGTAAACTATGTACATGTGTCATTTCTCCCAAAAACTAAAGTGTATAAGTGGTAAATTTTATACCAAGTGTGCTCCCACCATGTAAAGCGCAATTTGGTGAACTTATCATTTTTAAAATTTCTTTTTCGATTAAATTGAGTTTCACACATAAATTATTGCTTTGAAAGTTGTGTTCTACATAATTTGTGTACACTAAATTACAAATTGATTTTCTAAAATCTGTTTTGTGTAAATGTCCACCAATAGATATATATATCATGGAGGATGAATGATGAAGATCAGTCGAATCCCATATGGAGGTTCAGGGATCGGGGGATGTTCACGGTATTTAAATATAATATTAAATCTCCATACATGTGTGTACATATAGAATTGATTTTTTATTAACTTTGTGAGTTAAATTAGTTGTTAATAAGTTTCATTTTTTAATTTTTAGGAGGTAAGAGGAGAAGGGTTTCTACTCCATCCATGGAGCGTACCCATGGCTCAACCAGTCGTGGTATGGTTCACGCAATTTAATCAATGAATATGTATATGTATTTATATGTACACATGAATGTATTTTTCAATTGATTATAAATTCGTATTTGTTTATGAAGCTTCTCCCTCATCTCGAGAGGTTGGTGGTGGTTCAAATCAACCTAGAGGGCCATCAATGAGTGGTAGCAGGTTGCGTGAAGGGGGTGATATTTATTCCCCCGAAGGCCAATCAACAGCTGCTGGTTCTCAGCGGGGCTATTTTGGGTCTGGTTCTCAGCAGGGTCATTCTGGTTCTGGTTCTCAGCAGAGTCATGTTGGAGAAGATGCTAACCAAAAATGTCAAGGTTGCCATCAATTTCAATATTTTTTTCATTAAATTTGTACAAATTTTTTTACATGTGTTTTTTCTAATATACAAAATTTTATATATGTTGATGCAGAGGCTGAAAATGCTCCAACTAGTGGTCAAAATAGACGCAGGGCAACCCGCTACATTCAAGAAGAAGGTTGTCTACCCAGCAGAACTTATCCGGCCGAGATTGCTGATATACCATGGGAAACCAACATGGCGCAATGCACCTTACAAAGGTGTGAAAGAATTTATGAAAAATTGCAAAGAGATCTCGTGGCTTTGTCTCTACCTGCTGAGAGTCGACAAAGCCTTGAAATAGTTACACATTCATTGGGTGAAATTGTAAATGTGTACAGAAATCTTGGGCCAACGACTGATACATTTGTAGAAGTGATGAGAAAGACAAAAGAAACAGTAATGGGTCCAGATAAATGAGAGGATGTAAAACAAAAATTTACAAAAGAAGTGGCCAAGTGAATGTTTAATTACAAGGAAGGGCCAAAAAGAATAATGTTGAAGGTGTAGTGTTTCAAGCACTTAGACATAGATCGTTATTCGTATGATAGGCACCTTGCGGCCTATGGAAGGCTCCCATGGAACGATGAGGTTCTTGTTTATTTTGCACAAATGTTTTATGCAGAATTTTTTTTGGGTATGAAACCCAACTACAATGACCTTCCGTCAGAATTTTTTGGCCCAGGGAAAGGTCGATTATATGACCGTAAGGGCGCTAAGCGAGATGTGGAGTTGCCTCGCCCTGAGCCGCCATTGGTGAGTCGACCGTTTCAAGTCGAAACTCTGCGGTCAGAGATGGATGCGACTTCTCAAATAAGTCGAGAAGCAAGAGATGTTATGATCGACAATGTTCATAGCGGATTGGGTGGAGTCGATCTTTGTTTAAATCGACAAAAAACACGTTAAAATGCACGTGCCAATTTTGTGTATTGTACAGATGAGGAGATTGACAACATGAATGTTGAAGATCTCTGAATATATGAAAAAAATTGTCGCAATGGTTTGCAGGACCTAATTTTTCATAAGGAAGAGGGCACCAGAACGGTATGTGTTAGTGACCTTAGGGTTTGAAATTATTTTGACATACATATACATGTGTACAATTTATAATAAATACATGTGTATGTACATGTATACATTTATTTATATGTGTACATTAATCTAACAAAAATGTATGATTATATGTTAAAAAACCATTTGCAATTCTCAAACATGATGCGTGACGAAAATGTTAATATCACGTTCGGGACCTCTAGTTCAAACAATGCAGATGGGTCTGACCATCAAGATATGTTGGCAAATGTTAGTGTTTTTTAAGTGACTTTAAAATAAATAATTGTGCACACATGTACATGTATGTATATATATAATTTGATAAAATGTTTTAACAGATACTGATTCCGTCCGATGTTTTTGGGATGGTGGTACCTTCTTCTTCCTTGGGAGATGTACCTTATACTTCCTTGGGAGATGAGCCACAAGTATGGACAATTTTTCACAAGTTTAAAATTTATGTTTAAAAGTTATATATATATATATATATATATATATATATATATATATATATATATATATATATATATTCTACCTCAAAAAGTTCCATTAAAAATTGAGATATATATATATATAGAGAGAGAGATCTATATTTTGAGTTATTTAAAATTTTTTGAATTTAGGTTCCTATAGAAGATTTCTTTAATCCGCGGACTCTAGCGACGGAGATAGGAACATCCACAGCATTTGAAAAAGTTGTCTTTAGTTCCTTTTTTAATATTAAATTGAAAATAAGTTTATATATGTACACGTGCATTTTTATTTGAAAGTTTTTAATATATATATATATATATATATATTTTACTGTACATGTATATTGTACAGTTTACTGTTGCAGATGTTCCTATGGGAGAACCTGTTCATCGAATGGAGAGGGAACCTTATGAGGTATTGCATGATTTTTTTGTTATATTTTGTTTTTTACATGAAGTTCTAGATATATATATTCTCATTCATTTTTAAAACATCAAATTTTAATGTTCAAGTACATGTGCATTGTGTATGTAGGTTTCCCATGATGCTTCACATGATAGGGTGCGGATTGAGACCCTGATAGGAAAGACGCTAGATCCGTCTCTATTTGATGGACATGATTTGTAGATTTGATTTCAAGATTTAGATGGTCTTAAAATTTGTTAAACTTGATACAGTTTGATACTTGTGAGATCTATAATTTTTGGACATATTTTATTACATTGTTAATACAATATGTTTTATTTAATTTTTGAATGGTTTTAGTACTTTTGGCATGTGAATGTGAAGTAATGTTGTCATCTATAAATTAATGTTGTCATCTAAACTACATTTGGCATGTTATGTAATGACATGTGTTATAATTTTTTTTGTTTCTAAAATTTATGTTTTGGATGCTTGGAGTACATTTGGCATGTGAAGTAATGTTGTGATCTATAATTTTTTGTTAAATTAAAAGTTAAAAGTTTTGGATGGTTTCAATCAACATTTGGCATGTGATATTTAATGTTAAATGCTTTTATTGGATAGTTCAATTATAATTGGCATGGCATGTGAAGTTTTTAAAACTCAAGTTTTGAATGGTTTCAATCTACATTTCGCATGTGATATTTAATGAGCTTAAATGTTTAATGTTTTAATGTTGCACGATATATAATCAAAATGTTTTTAAAACTTAAGTTTTGGATGGTTTAAATCTACATTTGGCACATGTGGTATATAATGTTAAATGTTTCTATTGGATCTAGTTGAACTATAATTGGCATGGCATGTGAAGTAACGTTGCACGATATATATAATAAAAAAAATTTTAAAACTCAAGTTTTGAATGGTTTCAATATACATTTCGCATGTGATATTTAATGTTTTAATGTTACACGGTATATTATCAAAAGTTTTTAAAATTTTAAAGTTTTGGATGGTTTCAATCTACATTTGGCACATGTGGTATATAATGTTAAATGTTTCTATTGGATAGTTGTTCACTATAATTGGCATGGAATGTCAAGTAATGTTGCAGAAATCCCTTTTGGATGGTTGAAGTGCATTTGGAATTTTATGATTGCTTTTGATCTCTACATGTAGTCTTGTTTGAATGAAAAAATTTCCAATAGGAAGAACATAGCTTTTCAATGCAACTAACCATGTATCAATTGAGCTCTAATTGAAAAAAGAGTTTAAAGAATTAGATATATGTACAAATTATCTCTTTAAATTATGATTGGAAATATAAGTCTAGTACATATATATGTTTTTTAAATTTGGGTCAATGTCGTTAATGCACTCAAATAGGTAGCCTTGTTGATTTATTTACATTGTGGAAACTTTTTACCAGAAAACCCAACTAGTTTTTAATCAATGCACATAGAAAAACTACTTGGAACAATTAATTGCATTCTAGAACATATCTATCCAATACAAGTAACATTTTTCATCAATCCACATTGAACATATCTGACCATTGGATAAAAAAAATTTGTACTAGATTTTCAATCAGGAATAGAGATGTGGGTCAAATCCCACCAAAAGTCGGAGAAGTGCTCCGAGTCTCTTTTCTGAAAGGAATATTCGTACAAAACTATATTGCAGATGATTTATTTACATTGTGTCCATAATTTTTACCAGAAAATCCAATTAGTTTTTCATCAATGCACATAGAAAAACTAGTTCCAGTTAATTGCATTCTAGAACATATATATATATATATATATATATATATATATATATATATATATATATATATATATATATATATATATATATATATGTCCGTTCATGATCGGATTTTGACATTTTCCATTTTTTAATTTTCGATTTTTTCTTTGATTGAACTTCTATCAACTTTATGTGTGCTGCACACACCAAGTGACTATATTGACAACTTACGGAATCAGGTTCATAGTCTTCAAAGTAAACAAAGTCTCCACTTTGATGAGTTTGTCTGAAAAAAATAATCTTTCAGTATAATAGACCCTCTGTCATATTGAAATCTATTATCATTATAGTTTTTTAATAATTTCATTTTTCGTTCAGTGCAACGCATCAAATAATACTTCACATTTTCATCATTGTCAATAGGTGCCATTACAGCAAAAACATCTCCTGCACAATAAAATAAAATTAACAAAATTATACATATTTAAATTTATTTCTAGATCTTTAAATCATTAGAAAGTAATTCAAATGTTACCTTCTCTAACAAGATCAAAAACTCGATCACCATCGGATGATATTGTAGTTTCCTCTGATTTCATTTCTTCAAAAATTACAACAGAAATTTTTCCCTTTGTATTTAGCTCTGTACGTTTCCAATCGTTCACATACATTTTGTTTTCACAAACGTCATTGGATTTTGTGTTGTCTATGCAAACATCACAAAAACAAGAATATTTTCTTTTATCCAATGCGAACACATTTCTAGACGACTTTGTTTGAATTGAATGCAATTTTCGAGTCCCTTTTATTGTTTCAACGACACTTCCAATTGATCTATCTACGTCTTCGATCCCAATATGCCAGAAAAACCTTTATATGGAAAATTAGAAGCAGAATTTGTAAATATGATATAAAAATAAAATCAAAGATAATCATTGCATGATAAATGTACAATGTTTAAAATTAGATTTCCAATATAAATTAAATTGAATGTACCTTCGCACTTCCCTTGATGGGTTAGTCTCATGGATTAGAGCAGCAATGCACCATTGAACAAATTCTTTAGGATTCACAAGTCGGCTTGCAGAGTGGTTAATTTGATATCTTTGAAGTGATCGTTTTATGCATGCTCCTGCACTGTCATGTTATCCTTTTTCATGGCCAATCTCAAAAAAATTCCAACAATGTTTAATGCAGGTTTTCTTATGAAGACAATACAACCAAAAGAATGATCTTGCAGATTTGAATTGACATGCGAATCTGTCTGACCATATCCAATGTTCATTGAATGTTATTCCACAATTTTTCAAGGAATCATAAATTTTTCCAAAACAATGTTGTACAAAACATGTATCATGTGTACGATCGTCACTGATATAAAAGTGATATTCTTTAATGATATGTCGATTTTCACTCATGCTTTCTATATGATCGACATTTTTTTCAGCATGTCTATATAGAATATGGATGAGCATGGAGACTTGGTCAGAATGATAGTATTCACTCTGAATTTCTTTTTGTGGAACAAATGTGTAGTTTTCTGCAAAATCAATCACCGACAAAATAGTCCCTGGTGGAAAAACTTCACGAGATTTTTTGAATTGCAAGTCTTGCCATCGATATCTATGGGAATGCTTGGTATATTTGTAAATTTATGCCTCAAACTTTCTCAAAAAGTCTATTAGAAAAATTTTGTCTTCTAGTAATTCAATTATTTTAACACTATTTGCACCTTGAATCGATGTATTGATATATTCATATCTCTTCCATTTCACTTTCATGTTGGAAAATGATTGATCATTTATATCAATATGATATTTGTTTTGAAATTTAGTCAAATTTCCACAATCATTGCATTTTTTACCACCAACACATTTCTTTTTGTAAAATACTTCATCGCTTTCTCTTTCACATAGAATTTGAGATATGAAATCACGGATAGTGGAAGGAAGAGGTGAATCCTTCCATAATGTTCTACCGAAATCAAGGAATTTGTCATAATATAACTCAAATTCCACATGATAACGGCAACAACAAGTGTCGCGTATGATGATAGGTTTTACATACCATGGTTTCTGTTGAACAAAAGCACTGAGTGAAACATTAATTTAACGATTATCTTCTTTGAACTTGTTGAATAACTCTATCTGAGTGGTTTCCAAGAAATATTTTTCATGTTCTTTGTACTGATTTCGTGCTATTCTTCTTCGCATTACATGCCTTGCAGTTGGAAAAACACGCGAATTGTTCTTCCAATATTCATATATTATTTTTTTAACATTTTCTCCGAGTCTATCTTTATATGGTTGCCTACAAATAGCTATCCAACAAGCGAGTTCATCATTTACATCTATTTGTAGCTGAAATTTCTGATGTTTGAGCAAATTTTTTTGCGAGGTTCCTAGTGCTCGTGCCATAGATGTTACAAAACAATTCTCTTGAGTACTTGATGAAACCATTGTCATCCGTATTCCTCTACATACAATTGAAACATCTTTCTCTCTAGATCTCTTAATTGAATTTATAGCACTACTCATATTTTTCATCACATCTTCCTTCATTTTTTTAATCTTTGGTTGATTTTCGAATACCTAGTAGTGTTGTAGCTTCTTTTAATTTCCTTAATGATAGGATACCTTTCAACATTTGAGCCTGAACTGTCACCCGCTCATTTAAGAAATACTTTTCAAAAATGAAGTTAACACGGTATTGTATAGCATGGTCAAGTTTTTTATCTCCATATGTGTGAGTGTCAACATTTTCTAACATCTCATTATCGATAGTGATTTCATTTGTACATATTTGAAAAAATAGTACATATTCAATAAATAACTAAATTAATAAATATATCTATAATTTCAATAATATGTGCATGTGTTTAATATATATATATATATATATATGTACATACCTTGTTATTCAATTTCTTTATTTGGATTTATTTCAATATTTTCACCATCTTCAATCATTGGTTCAATATCTCTTTCACTTTCTCTTTCAAAATTTTGTATCTCATCATCAATGTTTTGAGGAATATCTCAGTCTGTTTACATTAAACAAAATATTTTTCAAATTAGCTCATCAAATAAAAATTAAGCTTCACATTTTACATTAAGAAAATTTTAAATATATCAATAGATCATAATATTTACATTTACATACCTGCTTCAATTTTTTCTTGAGGTTGATTTTCCTCTTCAATATTTGAGAGGGCTTCTAACTTTCTTTTGCAAGAGTGTCTTGTCTCTTCTCTACGTTCCTCAGGGTCTCTTTTGCTATCATATTTTCTCGCACAATTCCCTCGATTTCCCATGATAATAGGGTATGAAGTTCAAAAAATTTCCTTCAAAAAATTAGACAATAACTCAATTAGAAAAAACATCACAAAAGATTTAATTTAAAAAAATTCATTTTAATTTTTTTGCAAAAAATACATACTCCAATCCAAAAACTTACTTTAAAAAATTCGAGAAAAAAATGTCTTATAAAAATGAAATGAAGCTCAAAAGATTTACTTCAACTCGAAACATGTACATACTTCCAAGAAATGTCCTTTGAATGTACATCCAAGAAAATTCCTTAAGTCCAAAACAATTTTTTACAAAATCAGGCCGCCTCCAAGAAATGTCCTCCAAGAAAATTCTTTAAACCCAAAAAAATTCTTTGAAAAATCATTCTGCTTCCAAGAAATGCTCTTAAATCCAAAATTTGAAGAAAATTTTTTAAACCCAAACCAAGACCTTTGTAAAATCAGATGAAATGGGCATTGTTAACAAATCAAGTTCTTTTCTTATCTCAAACATCTCCTTGTCAAGCTCCTCTTGACTCATCCATTTCCTGCAGATTGCTTTAGCACCCCTTTCCTTCATCTTGTAGCCTTATTCTAAACTTTCCCTATGACTTTCCATAGCCACATTTTCTCTTGTGTGAGCTTCTACACTTGCAACCAATAAAATTCCTTCTGAGTTGATCTTCTCACCAAGCTTCTCCTATATCTGGTTTCCAAGTCCTCTTTTCCTTGGAACTTGTACTGAGCAATATTTCTCTCTCACTAGTTGCTGCATTCATTTGTCCCTATATATTTCAAGCCTTAGCTGGAATAAGGTTATGCTACAATCTATAAGAACTTCCAAAAGTTCTTCTTACAGTTTTGTTGTTGTAGTCTTGTTCCAAACTTTGCCATCCATTCAACTGCTACAAACTTTCATATCTTTGTAATCAATTTATGTCTCGACTGGTTGTCTCATGCAAACATGCAACTTTTGCACCCCCTTTATCTATTTCAATATGTAAAATATCATTAATTAATCAAAACTTATGCATACCATCTTCCTAACATCACCTTTCTTTAGGATCTCCTTATTTGCTGATCTTTACCATTCCTGTAAATCCGGTTCTGCAATTCTGTCTCTTATCTCCATGTTTCCACTGTGAATTCTTTCAACATACAGCTGCTTCCATAACAATCAATCCTGAACGGATCTTCTCCATATCTCGACAAGACTTCAATCCACATCAATTTGGATCTCATTCCTAGAATGATCAAAATGAATCCTTGTCTTTGAATAATGCTTTGGAACTTGAACCTCAACAAATTATAATTTACATAGAACTTTATTTTCTTTCTAATCATATATTTTACCAGCAATATCCAATTATAACACAATTCATAATTCTTCATTAATGGTTTGAATTTCAACAATACAATATCCTACGAACATAAAGAGTCATCTCTTTCTCATGCAATCTGTGTAAATACAATACAAAAACTCCTCAAAAGTTCCCTTCCAAGTAGAAAACAATATTCCTTTGTTATCACAACCTACCATCTGTGATCAATCTTCATCATGCTTGTTCTTCCTTCTACTAGATAAAACTTGTTTTACTATGATCACCCTTTCTGAAACTCACTCAATTCATTGTTGGAACTATCAATCTCTGTCTAAATGAGGAAAATAATTATGTGTTTGTTACTCAATTCCAAAGAGTGTATGCTCTGATACCAAAAATGATGTAGCCTAAGCCACATTTACCCACAGTATGTATATAAAATGCATGTCATATACATGTGTCCCAAGATAAAACACCTTCATTGGAAAACCCTTAAGCGGAACTATTTTCCCATTATCAAAACTATAGTTACAAACCATATAATATACCCGCATACTAAAATATTCATCTATGATTGTGACTTTGGTTTAAAACAATGATTTCGGACCCACAACAATCACGGTGTATTGAATTCATAGAACGCGGTAAATGAAAACATTACAGCCTATGCGCGGAAACGAAGAAAATTTCATGTTCATTTTAATTTCATATTGGAGGTCCATTTAACTGACCAATCACCATCTACCATCTTATCGCTTTACTGTCTCCTTACACGTCTAATCTCCACTGTTTAATCTGCCTCAAATCTGACGATCATCGCACACCAACTAGCACGATATTTAAATCTTTGAAATCATGCGATATCGGTGATTTTCTCAACCCTGTCAAATGCTACGTGTTTCTTTTGGAAGTTAATCGCACACATTTAACAAATACCATATCCCACCTTCTAACTATGTTATATACTATTCCCAAATTTAAAACACTACTTTCTATTCACGGTTTATTCATCCTATGTGAAACAAGGTTCGAAAATAGTTTAACACAGGAATTTATAGTAATAATTTAAAATAAAAGGGTTTAATCGATCAAATATACAAATCTGAAATAAAAACCCTTAACGCTATTTACTATTAAATCCAAATAGAAACTCAGAAACAGAAGAACGATACCCATTATATTCGGGATCGATTTTGCACCGATTCCAAACGAATTTCCCGCCAGAAACACAATTTACACACCACTCTTAAATCAATTATTTAAAAAGTATAAATTACAAAGTTTATAACCTCTCATCTTGAATACATCCATTATTCCAGTTCTTTGTCTCTCTCTTTCTCAACTATGTCTATGCCTCTTGTTCCTCTCCTCTATCCTCATATGAAGCTTATACTTATACATAGTTGTGGATAAATTTGAATCCCTGATTTCCTCCACAAATGACTCAATTAAATCCTAAAATATCTTATCCCTCTGTTGACTCAACTAATTTATATTTAAAGAATTCATAATCCCTAATTTATCTATACAACCCAACTCCTCTCATATTCTCAATTATAAGAGAATATTTACAATAAATCTCACACTCATATTTTCCTCTTAATTTTTAAAATAATTAAGAAAAAATCTCCCCCTAAATCACAAAAATAAAATAAAAAAGTGACATTTGAGCAAGATGCTCCTGCATCACTTAGTAGCTTACAGGTGAAGTTTCTTGAAATAATTTGGGTTATTATTCCTCTGGCATGCGCATTAGCAAGTATATGCATCAAATGGGAGATGAAAAGTTATAATTCAGATGACAATACCTACTTGGTTCATTTGGGTGCCTCTCTGGAGAGCCAAGTTGGGGCCTTGACTAGTGGAGGAATCCGACCGCAGGTGTTGTTTGTTTGTATGAAATTTATTTGGATGAAATTGTAGGCAAAATGTTTATATGGGATCGTGGGTGTGCTAGTGAATGTGTGTAGTTTCCTTCTGGTAATTCGGTGTTTGGCCTCAACCTGGACAGCGAGAGGCTAACCTTGAAACACAGGAATAATGATGCTCTAGTCATAAGAGAAGGGGACACAATCATTTTTTTGTTAATTCAGAGTCTCGGTCTATTACAATGTTTCTAGTGCATGCTTTAGTTTCATGGATTTTCAGATTATCTAAACAATGTATTTTGACCCCATGATCCCCGGGTGGACCAATCGGGCAAAAGAGATTTACCTTTCGCTACTTGGTGTTAGTGGTGGTTCTCAGGCTAATTGTGTTCTACCAAGAGTGGTTAGGCTACAAAAGTTTGTAGGGAACTTCGTGTTTCAATTCATCAATGTATGTCGGGGTAGGGGCTAGACAGAGAGGGATCACACTTGTGAAGGGAATTTGGTAAGAGAGAGGCCTGCATTTTGTTGTATTTGTTCTCTATTTTTTCAATTCTATCATTGTTTGGTTCGTGAGGTTTGTTTCTTCTCTTAGTGGAGTGTTATTTTGATTCATGTCTTCACTCCAAGGCTATAGGGTGAAAACATTGGAGGGTCTTCCTGTGTTGACCCCTTTGCATAGGGGTTTCCTTTGGGATACAATGTTAACTTGAGAAGGTTGGCTAAGTGGAGCCTTTGGAATAGGTGTTTTGAATACCTTGTCTTGAAGACCTAGTTCTCGGTCTACCAGCGGTTGGTGGAGGAAATATTGCATAAGCGTGGCTGTGTCTGATGGGGTGGCAGCTCTCATTGTTAGCCTGAGGGATAGGTTGAACGAGAAGAGGCACCTAACAAGGATGTCATCAAAGGAGTGGACGTGGAGGGAGAGGTGTCCTAGACCGTTCCGAGTATCCAGGCCATGTGGTGCAACCTCCTTAGCTATCATTGATAGTTGATCAACGGCGGTATATTTGGGCCAAACTGGATGTCATTTTCCAACAGAAGTATGACAACCGAAACAAGATTTTAGCCTACATCAATGATGTTCAATATAGTCAAGGAGAAATCCTGGAGCATCTTACTTTTGTACGACATAGCCAACAACATAATAGAAAATGGATTGAAAATATCGAGGTGCGATTGGCGCATATTGACTATAAATTTCACGAAGGGCATGGCTCTCCTAAGACCCTGGGTGGTAGTCACGCTCGAGGCCTTGATATGAAAATCACATGTTTTTTCTTTTTTATGTTTGGGGTTTGGATTATATGGCCATTTTTCCTTTGGGATTCATGTAATAAATGAAAATATATCATATATTTTTTCACTTCTCTCCTTTCTAACAAATCCGGTTGGAGTGAAGAAGGGAGAGAGGATGCTTTTTAGATTGTAAACTAGATATTTTTGAAAAAATAATGGAAGCCTTTTGATTGAAAAATAAATAAATAAATAGATGACATTAAAAATTTATAAAAATTTGTCCAATTTCAATTATTTTAGTCTTTTGGACTTTTAAAACTGTTGAGATTTCCTTACAATTTACATTTTTTCATTAACTGTTTACTTCGAATTTAGTGGAGGAAGGTTATAAATAGATTCTTTTTGTTGATCAAAATGTTTTAAATGAGAGATAAATCACTTGATCAAAATGTTTTAAATGAGAGATAAATCACTTCTAAGAAGTTTTTTTTTCGTAGATAAATTCAAATGGGAATCCTCAAAATAATATCTATAATTAAAAGCAATTTGTTTAATAGTCCAAATTTGTACTCAAATCGTAACTATTTTCATTTTTACAATCAAATAATTTGAAATGACATGATTCTAAAAAATAGATCATTTCTACAAAACCATTATTATTATTGTTTTTTAATAGATAAATTCAAATGGTCATTTTCAAAAAAATCTCTATAACGAAAAACAAGCTTTTTAATAGTCGAACTTCTGATCTGAATTGTAACCATTGCATTTAAGAACAAGCTTTTCCAGGAGACTGCTAGCAAAATAATCCTCAAGGGAAATTTGAGTGTACCTAAAATTTCAAAGATTCACCTATCCACCCGTGAAGGAATGGAACTTACTAGAATAATTTGACATAGTAGAAAATGAATTGGGATATCAATATTCCTAAGATACTTTTATGTGGCAAAAAGATAATTTGAATTCCTATATTCTAAATCCATGTTGGTAATTTCTAGATAGGAACAAAAAGATAACATCAGATAAGGGTCAAAGCATCATTCCTGAGGCTTCAAAAAATATATAGTTCTCCTGCAAAAGCAAGGCTCATCATGAATGATATATTCTTTAGGCTATTAAGAGTTAAATTCCACAAGAAAATAACCTCTTTGCAACAATGTGTATCCCTACAAATTAGTGCAAGAGGGAACCATGAACCTTAGAAATCCAAGCCCAAATATTTTTAAGCATCAATGCAATACTATTAAATATACCAAAAAACCTATGGGGAATAAGATGGTATTCCTCCTCCTTGACCTGATTGGAATGATGTCGTGAGGTTTAAAATGAAGTAGGTGTAGTATTAAGCCCTATATAAGGGCCATGTAACCTTAAAACCCCTTTTTAATCCCTAGATATCGAGTGACTATATTTCTATGGCTATATTGTTATTTAGACTAGATCCTAGCATGGTCCCATTTTAATATAACTATACCCTTTGTATATTATACACAAACACACAAAAATAGACTAAGGAGACCTAGTTTTAGGATAATCAAATCTTCTCTTATACATTCTATTCATTGTAAAAGGATGTTACAACCTCAAGGAGGTTAGTAATTATTAGTTTCTTATCATCTTTACGACGCCAGGTTTATATCATTTGGTTTCAAAGCTCATAATCCTAGTTTTTTGCTACTTCAAACAAGTCATCATGGAATTTCACTATATCATTTCTTCTAGAAGGTTTCAAATGGTGAAACTCAAAGAGTTTTGAGGAGAAATATCTTGTAACATTTGGTTCAAATTTAAGACCTTGGTTTGCTATATTTTTCAGGATATAATATAAGGAAGTTAGGGTTCATAAATGCTCCTAAAAATAGTTTGGAATTTCCACTATAAATTTTATTTTGTAAGGTTTCAAAAAGTGAAATTTGGATCTATTGAGGAGAACTCTCAGTGAACATCTCATTGAAACTGTAGATCTTGGTTCACTATAATTTGAAATATGTTCTCTAAGGAATTTAGGGTTCAAGAATGCTCCTGAAATTAGTTTCAAACCGTTTGGTTTGGCATTTTCACGAAATCATTTTTTTGTGAGGTTTTATGTAGTGAAAATGTGAGCATGTTAAGGAGAACTCTCAGAGAATATTGGTTCATATTTCTAAATTTGTTTCACTATACATTAGGAACTATACCGTATGGAATTTAGGTTTTGTGAACAATATTGAAATAAATTTTAAACGTGTATGCTCGGTATTTTTTCTATATAGTTTTTTCTAGGACTTTTTAAACTATGAAAATTTTAGTGATCTCAATTGACATATAGAGGTAACTCAAATACAAATTTCAAAATTACATTTGATTAATTGGATATATGACATGTGCGATAAAATTTTTCTCATGGGAAAGGCATAAAATAAAAAATTCTTTGAAAATATAATTGTAACAGCCTTGGTAAAAAATCCACGTAAAAAATATAAGACCAAGGTCATGGGACACGTATTCCAAGTTGAATGTTGAGAAAAACATCATAGTGGGTGTTTATTTTGGCTATTATGGATAAAGGAAATTGGAAAATACAATGGAAAAAGAATTGGGAAGGCAAAGTGGAATTTTGTTTATGAAATAATGGAAAATAGGAGAAAAGGAAAGTGAAAGGTCATAGGTTGGATGTGAAGAGGAAAATGAAGGGAAATAATGGAAAATAAAAAAATTAGAGGCACCATTAATAAAAAGGATTATGAGGATCGATTCGTAGACTTCTGTCAGTTCATTTTTGCAGCTCTCTCTCTATTCTCTCTCTCTGTCTCTCTCTCACTCTTGGACACTTATAGTTTTCTTGGAGCATTCTAGCATTAGATCAAGAAAGCCGAAGAAGGGAAGAGGAATTAAAGATGAATAAAGGAATAACAAGATCAAGAGGCTACAATGGGATTCTTTGTGGGTATTGAGTTTTATGTTTGGTTTCCTTGCTAGTTTTTTCATGCATGGTTATGCATGTTTGTATTTGGTTCTCTTGTTGTCACAGGAATGCGTTGTGCGAGGTGTGATAGTGTTTTTCAGCCTAACCTTTCCATTTCTGTATAGTATTGTTGTGATTGGGTTCTAATGTTTTGGTTGAGCTATATTTATACATGGATTTGAAGTTGAGTGAGGTGGATCTCCAAAATAAAATAACACATGTCCTAGTAATCCCTGAATCGAACTAAGGATTATCGTAATCCACTAGCCTAGTATCCCCTGAACCAGACTGTGGGTTGGGCTAAAGCCAGTTATTTTGTTTCGCGGTGGGCCTAAGAATCCTCAACCGGTGAATGGCATGATATACGACAAAGCCTAAAGGTGGGTGCTCTCCATCAAGCCTAGGAATCCCGAGATGGGATATATGGTAAAACTTGAAGGGTGGAGCCTTAGTTAGGGCCTAGTGTTCCAATGTGGATTGCGGTAAATCCCAGAGACTGTAGTATCGGTGACGGCCTAGTGATATTGTGTGAATTGCAATGAAGCCTAGAGACTAGCGGATAAGGAAATCTCTCATGGTATAGGTGGAGAAATTCTGTGGCATCCATGCTTTTTTATGGCCTAGAGATGTGGTGTGGATTGTCGAACATCTGATATTGTGTGTTTATTTTTTATGGCCTAGCGATGTGGTGGGGATTGCAGTGAAGCCTAATATTGTGTGTTTATTGTTTATGTCCTAGTGAAATGGTCAGGATTGTGGTAAACCCTGGTTATATTGATGAGGGTCAGGTGGTTTAGCATTTGGAAGCCCTGGTTGATTTTGTTAATAATCCCGACATTCATGCTTTGAATATGGCAAGGGGTTGATTACTGAAATAAATTTTTGGTTCATCCAATCTATGGTTGGGTGGTACGTGGAAGTCTCGAACCTAGTTGGCTTATTCATTCATTAACAAGAGTTCTTTATCTTTGGTATTTTATGTGTAAATGTATTGGATTATATGTGGATTTATGGTTCTTGTATCCTTGTTATTTATGTTAGTTATATGATGGCTATGATCATGTTTTATGTAATGTTAATGTATGGCTCTCATCATGTTTTGGTTGATAAACGAATGAGAAATGAATATATGACCTAATATATGATAATTCATCTAATGTGGTAATGCATCAATGTTTCTTAGTGATTCTTAGATAAGTATGATACCCCTATGCTCATGTCTCCTATTATGACATGTAGATTACATGTTCATGATGTGTTCGACGAAATTTCTAACATGGTTAGACTTGGTAAGGTCAAGTACTTGATCCAATTTTGTGTTAGAAGCTTTGTCTCAGTGTCATTTAGTGTTTTGGAAAGTCTCATCAAGTTCTAGGAAGTGGTTTGGAGACCAGCCCTAAAAAAGTGGGTTAAATCTAGTAGTATCTGGCACAGAATTAGCTGAAAAATATTACAGTGTCTCGTTTGCATGCATTGTGGGAGTGACTATAAGGTTACATTCATATGTATTCCTTGTTATGGGAGTGACTAGGGGCTTAACTCATTAAAATTCTAGGTTAACTTAGGGGTTGGGCACCTAGAGTGGTATATTAGCTCTTGGGGGTCTTGTAGCACCTAAGGGAGGTCTGTGAAGTGTTGGTTCATCAGTTCCACTTCTTTAACTACACTTAGGGATTTGAATCACATCATAGTAACTCTTTGTCACATGTCTACCTTGGTGGACCAGTTATATTAGGTAAATGTGGGAGGAGGGCGTTACAAATTGGTATAAGAGCATGGCTCAACAGTTCAAATAGATGGGAAGAATTTGTTTTTCATGCATACATGTCATTTGCATATGTGTTCTTTATGTTGTGTAATTTGTGTTTGTTGTGTTTTCATGGTGGTGGTCATTTCCATCGTTGTGTTGCCATGTGGAATTTGATGATATTGTTGTTGGGATGCGTTTGGCATGAATGCATGTGAGTTGTTTATGCATTTTTTATGCATGTCAATGTTTATACCATTTTATGCATGCATTTTCATGGTTCTAGTTGTTGTGAATGAGGTCATTGTAGACATTTTAGGTCATCATGATTTTGTTTCCATGTTATGATGCCGATGTATTGGTTGAAAAAGAGCAGGAGATGAAGATCATCAAATTGAATTTGCAGCACTAAACTTCGGGGTGAAAGGAGATCGTCATAGAGGCTTGTATATTCGGCATGCTGGTATGCGATTAATGGTTGTCATAAGCATTAGGTTTGCTTACATGATTTTAATTCCATTTTATTGTGGTTACATGTGTGATAAATATTAGCTGATCAGTGTGAAAATATTTACATGTGTTGGTTAGTCATGCATGGTAAATTGTTGATGATTATGTTATATGATTAACTTCTTGTTGTTATATTTTATTTTAATTTATGATTAGGGATATTGAATTTAAGATCTTGATGAAGGCCAATGTGAATGGTTAGGGTTATGACATGTAGGTATGACTTAATATGTTGTGATATTATGTCATACTAATCTAGATCGACAGTGCATATGTGATTGTTATGCATGAATGCCAATTGTTTATTAGCTTGTGATGTGAACATGTTCGGTAGTTAATGTTATGGATATCATTACCTTATTTATGTATAATTTGATATGTTGTGAAGTTATATCATGCTAATCTAGGTTGTTTTTGTAGACAAGATAACCTCCCCTGATATACATTAAGGTAGGAGTTTGCTTATGTTGTATAGTTGGTGCTTGACTATTTGATTATGTCATATATTTGGTGTTTCAGTGTTTGATTATGTCATCTAGTTGATTTATATAACATGGTACGTTTACAATCAGTTTGAAAGTTTGTTTAATTGCATGATATGATTATGTGTCTGTAAGATTGCATGAAGAAATGATATTTCTTTAAGATGGTTTTACTAACACATATGTGTTGAGATAGTTGATATGTACTTGAGAGTAAGTAGGTGATAGTTGTAGAATTATGTATTATGACTAAATAATGTGAGTTAATTATTGACTATGAGATGGTTGTTTGACTTGGTAAAGGTTGGTTTCAAATTGGTAGATATGTTGTCTTGATATTTGGAACATGTGGCTAACATGTGTGTTCAATTACAAGGTAGTGTGTTTGAAACAAAAAGGTAAGATAATTGGTATATTGTTATATATATTTATGCACTAACAATTATGTGTTTACAACAATATGATGCAGGGGATTGCATGGAAAGAGAGATTACTATGAAATGTTGAAGAAGGCTCAGGTTGATATTTCCTTTGAAAGCACTGGGAACCCATGGGGATTGAGTCATGGTGTTTGTTACTAGTCTTGTGATTTTGGTAATTTATGCTTTGTTGTGGTTGATTTGTGGTCTTGATTTTTTATAGTGCATGATCATGCCACTTTGTTTGTGGTGACGTATTGATATTGGTTTTCATGATTCTCTTCTACTTCATTTCTTATTATTTCCTTTTATGTTTTGAGGTTCTTAGAATTGGTTTGGAAAGAGGAAGGTTAATGAGGCTCAGGAGGAGCTAAATGAAACCCAGTGGGTAAAGTAAGACTTGGATGAAGCTCGGTGCATGAGTAAGGGAAGTTGAAGGTAATAATATGACAACCAGTTGGATTGGTTGGATCCATTATGGTAAATGGAAGGTTGCAGGAAATTCATGAGAAAGGTAACAAGAAAGGTAGATCAAATAGATTTGAGGCATCAGATGCCTTAGATATGTTAGGAATGGGTGTTCTCAATGTTATACATGTTATGCATGGATAAAGGGATCTATCTTAACCTAGACCATATGATATTTGGAAATTGTGTTGTGACTATGATTATGATGATGTTTATATATATATATATATATATATATATATGTATGTATGTGTGTTGTTGACTAACAGGGTCATTAGGATTTTTTTGTCCTAGTGTTAACATGTATATATATGTATGTATGTATGTTGTTGTCTGACAAGGTCATCAAGAATCTTTCTTGTGGAGGAATGATTGCTTATGCAGTTGAATGGAAACACTGTTACCGATGAAATAGGTAACCTGACCTCAAAACGGGAACTCTAGCCCAAAAGATTCAAAAAACATGAAAAAACATCCCAAAAACAAAAAAAGTGTATTCAGAGCATATATTGTTTTTAGTCATTATATTTAAAATTATGCTAAAAAAAAATGTTTCTTGAAAAAGGATTGAAAAAACACCCTCAAACAAGCAGGTTGACAGAATAGCAAAAAAATTGTCATATTTTTTACATTTTTAAAAAATAGAAATAACATTTTTAATTTTTAAAATTCAAACAATAAAAAAACCTAAAATTTGAGAAAAAAATTAAATTTAAAAAATAAAAAATATTTTTAAAGCCAAAAATTTGAAAATATAACAGGAATAAAAAATAAAAATAAAAACAAAATAAAATTTTTGAACTAAACCTTAAAAAAAAAACATAAAAATTTAAGAAAAAAATAAAAAATAAAAATTTAAAGATTAAAATTTAAAATATATAGAAATAAAAAAAATAAAAAAAAAGAAAATAAAAATATTAAAATAAAAGAAAAACAAGTTAAAAAAAAGAAATTAATTATAAAAAAATTAAATATAGAAATTAAATTTAAAAAAAAAAAAAAGAAATAAATTATAAAAAATAAAATATAGAAAATAAATTTAAAAAAGAAAAAGAAAATGTTTATTAAATTTTAAAATAAAAAATTAAATTTAAAGAAATGTATTAAAAAAAATATATATATATTGAAATTAAAAGTAAAAAAATGAAAAATTAATTAAAAAAAAAAATACAACAAAAATATTAAATTTAAAGAAATATATATTAAAAAAACAAATAGATTTTAAAAAGTATATTAAATTTAAATTATAGAACGTAAAATATATATATATATATATATATATATATATATATATATATATACTTAAATTAAATATATATATATTAGATTTTATTAAATTAAAAAGAAAATGTTAATATTAAAATAACAAATTAAATTAAAAAGTATATATTAAATTTTAATAAACAAATGAATAAACAAATAAATTTTGAAATAAAAATTAAATTAAAAAAGAAAAACAAAACAAAACAAAACAAAAAACAAAAAAAAACAAACTTAAAAATCAATTAAAATTGAAAAATTGAAAGAAATAAATTAAAAAAATATAGTAAATAAAAAATAAAATAAATAACAAATTAATTTGAAAATATTAAGTTTAACTTAAAAAAAAATCTAATTTTAGATACACAATTTTAATTCAAATAAATAAATAAATAAAAAATTATGTAATTAAAAAAATAATAATAAAAAATTAAAAAATTTAGAAAAAAATATTAAATTCAAATAAATAAATAAATAAAATACAAAATTTACAAAATTTTAAAAAATTAAATGAAAAAACTAAACATAAAATTTAATAATAATAATAAAATATGAAATTTTTTTTAAATAATAAATCAATTAAATAAATAAATAAAAATACAAAATTTAATAAAAATTATTAACAAAATTTAGAAAAAAAAAAATTAAAAACAAAAATATGAATAAAATTAAAAAAAAATAAAACAAATTAAATTTCAAATATAAAAATTAAATTAAAAAAAAAAAAAATTGAATTTTTTGAATTAAAAAAAAAAAAAAAAAAATCAAATTAAGAGAAAAAAAAAAATATATATATATATATATATATTAAAAATAAAAAAAAATTAAAATTAAAAAAAAGGATTTTTTGATTGTGGTGGCACCGCCTATCGGCCTCCCGCCCAAGTGACGCCGAAGGCCGGCCGCTAGGTGGGAGGTCGATTCCGAGAATCGCCCTCCCGCGGCAGGAGGCCGATTCCGGGAATCGCCCTCCTGCGGCGGGAGGCCGATTTCGGGAATCGCCCTGAGGCCGATTCCGGGAATCGCCCTCTCGCGGCAGGAGGCCGATTCCAGGAATCACCCTCCTGTGGCGGGACGCTGATTTCGGGAATCGCCCTGAGGCCGATTCCGGGAATCGCCCTTCCGCATCGCAGGAGGGCCATTCCCGGAATCAGTCTCAGGGCGATTCCCGGAATCGGCCTCCAGCCGCAGGAAGGCGATTCCTGGAACCGGCCTGAGGGTGATTCCCGGAATCGGCCTCTCGGCGCGGGAGGGCGATTCCCGGAATCGGCCTCTCGCAGCGAGAGGGCGATTCCTGGAATCGACCTCCCGCGGAGGGAGGCCGATTCCCGGAATCGAACTCCCACGGCGGGAGGGAAATTCCCAGAATCGTCCTCCCGCCTAAGTGGCAGCGGAGGCCGGCCACTGGGTGGGCGGGGCGCTGCAGCCCCCCGCCCGCCCAGCGGCCGACCTCCACCGCCACCTGGGCCGGAGGCCGACTAGCGGCACCACCACGATCAAAAAATTCTTTTATTTTTTTAATTTTTTTTTAATTTTTAATATATATATATTTTTTAATTTGATTTTTATTTTTTTATATTTTTTTTAATTAAAAAAAAATTAAAACTATTTTATTTAATTCAAATTTTTTATTTTAAATTTAATTTGTTTCAATTTCTTTTTGTTTTTTTTTTTTAATTTTGTTTTTAAATTTAATATTTTAGATTAATTATGTTTTAAAATTTAAAATTTATTCATTAAATTTATTAAAATTTAATTTAATTTAATTTTTTTTTTAAATATTTTAGTTTATTTGGTTTTTCATTTTTAAAATTTATAAATTGTTTCATTTAAAAAAAAACAGCAAATTTATGGATATTTGTTTTTTAATTACTTGCAGGTGGTTTTTTTCATTTTTTTTGTTTTTTAATGATAGTTTTTTTTATTATAATTGTTTTATTTTAAATTTCTTTTTCAATTTTAAATTTTGTTTTTTTTTTTTAATTTGTTTTTTTTGTTAATTTTAAAATTTGTATTTTTGTTTTCTTCTTATTATTATTTTTTTAATTTAAATTTTTAAATTTAATTTTTTCTTTTTTGTATTTTATTTTTTTTTATCTAAATTTTAATTTTTTAATTTAAATTATTTTTAAATTTTCTATTTAAATTTTTTTTTTAATTATATGGATTTTTTTAATAACTTAGAAAAAAATGTTTTTGATGTTTTTTTTTCTTAAATTTTTTTTTTTTGTTAATTTTTGTTTTTTTTCTTTAAATTATGTGTTTTTTTTCAAATTTTGTCATTTCTTTTGATATAATTTTCGAATATTTTCTTTTCTTTTTTTTGTTTTATTTATTTATTTATTTTTGTTTAAATTTCTTATTTTTATGAGTTAATTTTGTTTTTTTTTACATTTTTATTGGTTTTTATATTGTTTTTATATATATATATATATTTTATCTAAGTTTTGTGTTTTATTACCGACATGAAAATCACCACTCAAAAAAAAAGGTTGATGCTGCATCAATACGTTTCAAAATTAGCATGAAAATCACCGCTCTAAAAAAAATAGTTCATGCTGCATCAATACGTTTCAAAATTAGCATGAAAATCACTAACATTTTAAAACAAATATTCATACTTCATAAATAAAAATATTAGAGTGTCAAAAATGTGCTAATAAAAGAGAGGTGATTTTGCATCACCACTTTTCAAAATCGGGTGCTTTTTATGCTACCAAAAAAAAGTAGGTAACAGTGTGGTTACCTATTTCATCGGTAACATTGTTTGGAATGAATAGGGTCTTAGCTTATGATGAATCAAGTGGGAAGAGTAACCCCAATATTGATATTATATGCTTGTACTATGCCTATGTTTATGTTATGGGCAGGTAACGGTGAAGGATACATTAGTGGAATGGAAGCAATGTGATCAGTGGCATGTTGGAACATCCATGAAGAGTGAAAGGACCCTGTAAGCAAGGTTGCTTGGCAGAGTTAGTGTGCAGTTTATGGTTGTGAAGTACTACTATTTTGTATATTTTGTACATGTTGTACTTGTGATGTTGTGTACATGTATTTTTATGCATATATGATATTGTTGATATGTGTTTTATGCAGTGTTATGTAATATGTTTTTGAGTACATGCAATGCTATGTACATATGGCACTGTGTACATGTTTTTTACACAATACTATGTATATATTGCATTGTCTAGATGTTTTTTTATGCAATGATGGTTATATATGGTTCGATGTACATGCTAGATATGTGGTTCTATGTACATATGGTGCTTTGTGCATGTTTCATATGTGGTTTTTTGTACATATGGCATGGTGGGCATGTTGTACATATGGTGCTATGTACTAGTGGTGTTGTGTGTATGATTATACATATCGTGATGTGTGCATGAGGTGTCATGTACATGTTGTAAATGGGGTGCTATGTGTAGGTGGTGTTATGTACATGTTGTGCATTTGGTGCTATGTACATGTCTTGCATGTGGTGTTGTGTACACGTTGTGCAGGTGGTGCGATGTCCATGTGATGTTGTGTACCTGTTGTGCAGGTGGTGCTATATGCAGGTGGTATTGTGGACATGTTGTACGTGTGGTATTGTTGTACATGTGATATTGTGTGCATGTTGTACATGTTTTGTTTTTCACATGTGGTATTGTGTGTGTGTTGTACATGTTGTTTTTTTACGTGGGGTACTATGTATGTCAATTGAATAGTCCTGGTATCATGACATATGTATTCTTTTTATGCACTTTCTATACGTACATGTATTGTGTTATGTTTTACACCATAGGTAGGTGTATATATTATTTTTTGTTGTACAGTGGAGGTAGGTGTATGCATTGTGTCATACACCGAATACATGGGTATGTGTTATATTGTATGTTAGGTGTAAGTGTATGTATTGTATGGTGTTGTATGACATGTGTGATTGGATGTGTGTGATGGACACTATGTCTATGTGTACATGGTTGAATAAAATGGACTAGGTGCTTGTCGAGTTTGAAAACTGATCCGGTGTGTGTACAGAAAGGACAAAGGATAAAGGTAGAAGCTAAGGATCGATTAAAGGATAAGTATCAATACTTTCCTTTAGTTTTATTATGCATGTGATCTATGACTCTTATTTATGATGATTACGTGTGATATATGATTTTGGTTTATGATGGTTACTTGTGATGTATGATTTTGATTATGATGGTTTTGTTTTTAGCTAATCATATGTGATATGTATATACATGATTATTTGATCGAAGAACTAGTTTTATTTATTGTCATAGGAATTGAGAAGAATAGAAAATGTACTTTATTGATGAGTTACCAATGAGGTATGATGTGGATTTATTTCAGTTTATTTCGAATCTAATGGAAGTTATGTGCTTGGTATAGAAAAGCATGAAATTCTCAGTTGGGTGGTTGAAACTAACTCCAATAATTAGCTGCAATGACAAAGGAATCGAAATAGGAATAAATATGTTTGTAAAGCACTTCAGGAGTAGGGCCATTATGGGACACTGCTACCCAATAGTGTCCATTTATTACCATGAGCATGATATGACTGATATTATGGTTTAGAGGCAGGTATATGCCTTGGTTGTTTGATCTTCCGATGCGAGGAAGACTTCCAAAGGGATGGATCGACTAGGATATGGGATGCCATGGAACTTGGAAGGTGAGTGAATGCATGGAAGGGATGACCAGATTACCCATGGGACTGTGTAGCAGAGAATGGAAGGTTGGGGAACACATTGTTTTTTGTTTTCATTAGCATTTTGAGATGGAATCAGATGCACATTGGGAGTGTGCCCTCGAACAATGAGCTAAAAATTGTTCACTTAGAGGGCAAGTGGCACGAGGTTTTAGTGTTGGACATTGGATGTAGGTTTGACTCTAGTAATAGATTTTGATCTTCCTGGGAAGGAGATGAATCTTGGTATTAATTTTTATGGTGGAGGTGTGATCCTTTGGGTTCCCTTTTTCCGGATTCAGGCATCATATACTTTTATTTGTTGGTTGAGAAAATTTTCATATGTGTATATGTGTATCTTATTGTAAATATTGTATCGAGGTAGATTTTTAAAGCTCCATAAACATAATGGTTATTTGTTGGTTGAGAAAAGGTGTTTGTTACTATAAATATCATAATGAGATGTGTTATAAATCTCTAATAAATAGTATGATGGTCATTTTCTCAGCAGGTCATCATTATAAATACTATAATGAGTTGTGATATAAACCTCTGTAGGAAGTATGTTTTGGTTTCTAGTGGTCATGTTGGTTGTAGGTGACATTGAACACCGAGGATGTTATTCCCTCCAGGGGGAGGGTTTTGTAACAACCCTGGTAAAAAATATATGTAAAAAATATAAGACCAAGGTTATGGGACACATATTTGAAGCTGGATGTTGGGAAAAACATTTAAGTGGGTGTTCATGTTGGTTATTATCGATAAAGGAAAATGGAAAATGAAATGACAAAGAATTTGGAAAGGAAAAGTGGAATTCCTTGGCATTTTATTTATGAAATAATGGAAATTAAGAGAAAAGAAAGGTGAAAGGTCACAGGTTTCATGTGAGGAGGAAAATGAAGGAAAATAATGTAAAGTGAATAAATTAGAGGCATCATTAATAAAAATGACTCTGAGGATAATTTCATAGAATTTTTTCAGTTTAGTTTTGGAGCTCTCTCTCACACTCTTGGACACTTAGATTTTTCTTGGAACATTCTAACATTGGATTAGGAAAGGAAAATAAGGAAAGAGGTATTAAAGACCAAGTAAGGAAGAACATGATCAAGTCAATACAAAAATATTCTTTGTAGGTATTCAGATGACTGTAAGGTTTCCTTGCTATTTTTAGCATGCATGGTTATGGATGTGTGTATTTAGTTCTTTTGATGTCATGGGCTTGGGTTTTTCCAGGTGTAACAATGTTTTTTAGCCTAGCCTTTCCATTTCAAGATAGACATGGTGAGATGGGGTTCTCATGTTTTGGTTGAGTTGCATTGCCAGATGGATTCAAAGATGAGTGAGGTGGATCTACGAAAGAAAATAACACATGGCCTAGTAATCCCTGAACCAGACTGTGGATTGTGGTAAAGCCACTGGCCTAGTAACCCCTGAACCAGAATGTGGGTTGGATTAAATCTATAAATTTTGTTCTTTGTTGGGCTTATGAATCCTCGACTCCCAACTGGAGGGATATATGGTAAATCCTAGAGGTGGGCGTTCTCCATCAGGCCTAGGAATCCCGTGATGGGATATACTGTAAAGCCTGGAGGGTGGATTCTTGGTTAGGGCCTCGTGCTCTGATGTGGATTGTAGTAAATCCCATAGACTAGAGTCTTGGTTAGGGCCTAGTGATCCAGTGTGGATTGTGGTAAAGCCTAGAGACTAGGAGCCAGAAAAATTCCTCACGATGTAGGTGGATAAATTCAATGGAATCCATGCTTGTTTATGGCTTAGCCATCCTGTGGAGATTGCGGTAACTTTGATATTTTTTGTTCATTATCTTTGATGTAGTGATCTGTTGGGGATTGTGATAAAGCCTCGTATTGTTTGTTTATTTTATATGGCTTAGTGATCTGGTGCAGATTGCGATAAAGCATGGTTCTATTGATGAGGGTTAGGTGGTTTAGCCTCGAGAATCCTTGGGTTATTTTTGCTATAGGTCCCACATTCATGCTTGGAATATGGCATGAGGGTGATTGGATGAAAGAAATATTTGGTCCATCCAATCTATGGTTGATTCATACGTGGAATTCCCAAACCTAGTTGGCTTATGAATTCATTAACAAGAGTTCTTTCTCTTTGTTATTTTATGTGTAAATTTACTAGCTTATATGTAGATTTAATGGATTTTTTATCCTTGTTATCTATGTTGGTTATATGTTGGTTATGAACATGTTTTATGATAGTGATAATGTATGGCTCTTGTCATGTTTTGGTTGATAAATGTATGAAAAATTAATATATTACCTAATAGATGATAATGAAGCTAATGTGATAATGCACCAATTCTTCTTAGTTACTCTCAAATAGTTATGAGACCCCTCTTCTTAGCTTTTTTATTATGAAATGTAGATTAATGTTCATGATGTGTTTGACGAAATGTATGTCATGGTTAGAATTGGTTAGGTAAATTACTTTATCATGTTTTTTGTTAGAGCCTTTGTATTGGAGTCATTTATTGTCTTGGAAAGTATCATCAAGTTTCGGGTAGTGGTTTGGAGACTAGCCCTGAAAAAGTGGCTTAAATCTCGCTGTCTTTGGCACAGAACTAGCTGAAAAAGACTATAGTCTCACCCTTGCAGACATTGAGGGAGAAAAAATAGGGTTCCAGTCACATGCATGCCTTTTTGTGGGAGTGAATGAGGGTTTAATTCATTAAAAGGTTAGGTTAACTTAGGTTTTGGGCACCTGGAGTGGTGGATTAGATCTTTGGAGTCTTGTAGCACCTAAGGGAGGTCTATGAAGTGTTGGTTAATGGGTTCCACTTCTTTAACTACAGTTAGGGAGTTGAATCATATCATAGAAACTCTTCTTCACATGTCTACAACGGTGGACTGATTAGCTTGGATAAATGTGGGAGGGGGGTGTTGCAGAGTGGTATGATAGCATGTTTCAACACTTCGATTGGATGGGTGAAATTTGTTTTTCATGCATACATGTCAGTTGCATATGTGTTTGTTGTGTATTCATGGTGGTGTCAATTTTTGTCGTTGTGTCACCATGTGTAATTTAATGATTTTGTTGTTGGGATGCATTTTCCATGAATCCATGTGAGTTGTATATGTATTTTTTATGCATTTAAAAGTTTATACCATGTTATGCATGCATCTTCATGGTTATAGTTGATATGCATTAGGAAATTCTATGAATTTCAGGTTATCATGATGTTGTTGGTATGTTATAATGTTGATGTCTTGGTTGATATAGAGAAAGAGATGCAGATAATCAAAGTGAATTGGAGCACTAATATTTAGGGTGAAAGAAAATCGTCATATAGGTTTTTATGTTTGGCATGTATGTGGTTAATGGTTGTTATAAGAATTAGGGTTACTTATGTGCTTGGCATTCCATTTTTATTGTTGCTAGATGTGTCATAAATGCTAGTTGCTTAGTGTGAACATATGTACATGCTTTGGTTAGTCATGCATGGTATTAACTTGATGACTATGTTATATGGTGTTGATTATTATGTTATATGATTAACTAGTTGTTGTTATATGTTAGTTAACTTGATGATTAGGGTTATTTCATTTAATATCATAATGTTATACATATCATACTAATTTGGATTGACCTGTGTGAATGGTTAGGGTTATGACATTCAGGTATGCATGAATATGGTGTGATATTATGTCATACTAATCTTGACTGAGTGTGAACATTTTATTTTTATGCATGAATTAAAATTGTTTATGAACTTGTGATGTGAACAGGTTATCTAGTTACTATGATGGATATCATGACCTTATTTATGTGTGATTTGATATCTTCTGATGTTATATTTTTCTAATCTAGGTTGATTGTGCATACAAGATAGCCTTCGCTGAGATACATTAAGGTATGAGTTTTCTTGTGTTATACACTTGGTACTTGTCTGTTTGATTATGTCATATATTTTTTGTTTTAGTGTTTTATTATGCCATCTAGTTGAATTATCTAACATGGTACATTTACAGTTCAATTGATTGTTTTTTTAATTTCATGATATGAGCATGTGTTTGTAAGATTGCATGAAGAAATGATCTTGTTTTAAGATGGTTGTACTAAAATATTTTTGTTGAGACAATTGATATGTATTTGAGTGTAAGTAGGTAATATTTGTAGCATTATGTATTATGACTGTAGAAGGTGATTTTTTTTTTTTACTACGACACAGTTTTTATACTTGTTAAAGCTTGGTATCAAATTGATAGATATTTTGTCTTGATATTTGGAATGTGTTGGTAAAATGTGTGTTCAGTTACAAGGTATCATGTTAGACCCAAAAAGGTAAGAGAGGTGGTATATTTTTATATCTACTTATGCAGTAACAGTTATGTGCTTATAACAATATGATGGATGGGATTTCATGGCAAGAGAGATTACTATGAAATATTGAAAAAGACTCGAGTTGAGCTTTCCTTTGGAAGCACTGGGAACCCATGGGGATTGAATCATGGTCTTTGTTGCTCATCTTGTTCTTTTGGTCTTTCGTGGTTTGTTGCACTTGATTTTTTTTCATTACTACATATATTTCATGATCATGCCACTTTGTTTCCGGTTTCTTATTGCTATTGGTTTTCATGATTTTATTCTATTTTGTTTCTTATTCTTGCCTTTTATGTTTTGATGGAATTTGAATTGGTTGGGAAAGAGGAAGGTTAATGGGGATCGGGAGGAGGTAAATGAAACCTAGAAGGTAATGTAAGACCTGGAGGAAGCTCGGTGCATGAGTAAGGGAAGTTTAAGGTAATAATATGACAATATGTTGGATTGGTTGGGTCCATTGTGGTAAATGAACGATGGCAAGGCAATCAAGAGAAAGATAACAAGAAAGGTAGATTAATGTATTTGAGGTGTCATATGCCTTGGCTATGTTGGGAATGATTGTTCTCAAAGTTGTGCATGTTATGCATAGATAAAGGGAGTTCTCTTAACCTATACCTTATGATATCTGGTAATTGTGTTGTGACTATGATTATGTTGATCCTTATATATATGCATATATGTATGTATGTATGTATGTCCTTTATTGACTGGGTCATTAGGATTTGTTTGTGCTAGTGTTCACATGTATATATATGTATGTATGTCGTTGTATGACAGGGCTGTCAGAGATCATGATTGTTTTATGTTGATGTTTATATGTATATATGAATGTATGTATGTAATTGTTTGACAGTGTCATGAAAAATCATTATTGTGGAGGAATGATTTCTTATGCAAGTGGATGACATAAATAGGTTCTTGGATGATAAGGAATCAAGTGGGAAGAGTAACTCAGATAGATCTATGAATTCAATATTATGTGGATATGAATTCATATTATATGCTTGCATTATTACTATGTTTATGTTATGGACAAGTAAAAGTTAAGGATACATCAGCGGAATGGAATAAGTGTGATTAGTGGCATGCTGGAACATGCATGAACAGTGAAAGGACCCTAGAAGAAGGTTGTTTGGTTGATTTAATGTTTGGTATATGGATGTGGAGTACTACTATTGTGTATATCTTGTACATGTTGTACTTGTGATGTTGTCTACATTCGGTTTTTTATTTATGATACTATGTATATGTGTTTTATGCAATGTTATGTACAGATGGTGTTGCGTACATGCAATGCTATGTACATACTGTGTTGTATACAATGTTATGTATAGATGGTGTTGTGTACATGTTTTTTATGAATTTTGGGTATAAATGGTGCTATGTACATGTTGGATATGTGGTTCTATGTACATGTGGTACTTTGTCCATGTTGTGTAGGCGGTGTTGTGTACATATGGTGTGGTGTGCATTTTGTACATATGGTGCTATGTACATGTCGTGTTGTCTGTATGGTTGTACATATGGTGTTGTGTGCATGTGGTTTTGTGTAGATGTTGTACATGGGGTGTTGTGTGTAGGTGGTGCTATGTACATGTCATGCATGTGGTGTTGTGTACATGTCGTGCATGTGGTGTTGTGTACACATTGTGCAGGTCATGTGGTATACATGTGGTGTTGTGCATATGTTGTGCAGGTGGTGTTGTGTGCAGTTGGTGTTGTGTGTAGGTGGGACTATGTACATGTTGTGTGGTATTTTTTTACATGTGCTATTGTGTGCATGTCGTACATGTGTTTTGCAAATGTGTATTGTGTGCCTATTGTACATGTTTTTTATACATGGGGTACTGTGTATGTGAATTGGGTAGCCATGGTATCATGACATATGTATTTTTTGTGATGTACTTTGTGTTTGTAGATGTATTGTGTTATGTTTTACAACATAGATAGGTGTATTTTTTGTGTTTTTTTTACACTAGAGGTAGGTGTATTCATTATTCCATACACCAGATACAGGGGTATGTGTTGTGTTGTATGCCAGGTGTAAGGGTCTGTATTGGATGGTGTTGTATGCCATGTATATTTGGATGTCTGTGCTTCACACTATGTGTATGTGTACGTGATTGAAGAAAAGGAATTGGGTTCTTAAAAGGTTTGGAAACTAGTTTGGTATGAGTATGGAAAGGACAAAGGATAAAGGTAGAAGATAAGTTTCAATTAAAGGATAAGTATCAATATTTTACTTTAGTTTTATTATGCATGTGACCTATGAATCTTATTTATGATGATTACATGTGATCTATGATTTTGGTTTATGATAGTTACTTATGATCTATTATTTTTATTATGATGGATTCATTTTGATCTAACCATATGTGATATGTTTATACATGACGATTTGATAGAAGAGCTAGCTTGACTTGTTGTGACAGGAAGTGAGCAGAATTGCAAGTGTATTTTATTGACGAGCTACCGATGAGGTATGATGTGAATTTATTTCCGTTTATTTTGAATCTAACGGAATTTATGTGCTTGTTAGAAGAAAGCATGAAAATTCTTATTTGGGTTTTTGAAACTGACTCCAACAATTAGTAGCAGCGACAAAGGAATTGAAGTAGGCAGCAATATGCTAGTAAATCACTTCAGGAGCAGGTCCATTGTGGCATACTGGTACCCAATAGTGTCCATTTATTTCCATGAGCATGCTATGATTGGTGTGATGGTTTTGAGGCATGTATATGCCTTGGTTGTTTTAGCTTCTGATGCGAGGATTCCTTTTCAAGGGATGGATCACCCCAAGTAGAGAATGTTGGGGAACATGGAAGGTGAGTGACTATATGGAAGGGATGACCAAATTTCCTGAGCGAATATGTAGAAGACAAGGGAAAGCCAAGACATACATTTGTTTTTTGTCATTATAATTTCTATATGGAATTATATGCATACTAGGAGTGTGCCCTAGAACAATGATCTGGTAATGGTTCATTGAGACGACAAGTGGTATAGGATTGTAGTGCTAGACATTGGATGTAGGTTTGAACCTGGAAGTGTATTCTGGAATTCCTAGGAAGGAGGTGAATCCTGGCATTGCTTTTGAGGATGGAGGCATGAGCCTATGGATTCCCTTGTTGCAAATGTAAGCATCATATATTTTTATTTGTTCGTCGAGAAAATGTGCATATGTGTATATTATTTTAAATATTATGTGGAGCGAGATTTATAAAGCTCATAAACAGTATGGTTATTTTATGGTTGATAAAATGTGGTTGTTACTATAAATACCATAATGAGTTGTGTTATAAATATCTGGTAAATTTTATGATTGTCATCTTTTCAACATATGGTCATTATATATACTGTGACGAGCTGAGCTATAAGGACCCATACAAAGTATGTTTTCGTTTTCAGCAATCTTGTTGGTTGTAAGTGTCATTGAACATCAAGGACAGTGTTCCCCCAAGGGGGATGCTTATGTAACAACCCTGGTAAAAAATCCATGTAAAAATTATAAGACCAAGGTCATGGGACACGTACTCCAAGCTAAATTTTGGAAAAAACATCCTACTCGATACTCATTTCAGTTATTATGGCTAAAGGAAATTAGAAAAGGAAATGGAAAAGACTTTGGAAAGGCAAGGTAACATTTATTGGCATTTTATTTATGAAATAATGGAAAATAGGAGAAAAATAAGGTGAAAGGTCACAGGTTGCATGGGAGGAGGAAAATGAAGGGGAAAATGGAAAATGAAGAAATTAGAGGCATCATTAATAAAAAGGCTTATGAGGATTAGTTCATAGACTTTTGTTAGTTCAGTTTCAGATCTCTCTCTATTTTATCTCTCTCTTACACTCTTGGACACTTATGGTTTTCTTGGATAATTCTAGCATTGGATTAAGAAAGGTAAAGAAGGAAAGAGGAATTAAAGATAAAGTGAGGAATATCAGGATCAACCAACTACAACATGATTATTTGCAGATATGGTTTCCTTACTAGTTTTGGAATCCATGGTTATGCATGTGTGTATTTGGTTCTCTTGTTGTCATGGGCATGGGTTTTGCAAGGTGTGATAGTTTCTTTTAGCCTATCCTTGCCATTTCTGGATAGGCATGGTGTGATTGGGTTCTCATGTCTTGGTTGAGTTGGATTTTCAGATGGACTCGAAGCTGAGTGAGGTGTATCTTTGAAAGAAAATAGCACATGACCAACTAATCCTTGAACCAGATTGTGAATTGTAGTAAATCCACTAGCCTAGTAACCCCTGAACTGGATTGTGGGTTGTGGTAAAGACATGTATTGTGTGCCTATGTGGGCATAGAAATTCTCGACTAGTGAACGGATGGATATACTGTAAAGCCTAGAGGTGGGTGCTCTACATCGGGCCTAGGAATCCCAGGATGGGATATATGGTAAAGCATGAAGGGTGGAGTCTTGTTTAGGGCCTAGTAATATGGTGTGAATTGCAGTAAAGTCGACAGACAGTAATCTCGTCTAGGTTCTAGTGATTCGATGTGGATTGCGTTGAAGTCTAAAGACTAGGAGATAGGAAAATTATTCACAGTGTAGGTGGAGAAATTCAGTGTCATGCATGATTTTTTATGGTGTAACAATATTTTGGGGATTGCGGTAAATTTTGGTTTTATATTTTTATTTTTTATGGCCTATCAATCCAGTGGGTATTGCCATAAAGCCTCATATTGTGTCTTTATTTTTTATTTCCTAGTGATCCGGTGGGGATTGCGGTAAATCCTGGTTCGGTGGTTTAGACTTGGAAATCCCTAGTTGATTTTGGTTATAAGTACCACATTCATTCTTTTAATATGCCATGAGGGTGGTTTCCTGAAAGAAATATTTGGTGCAGACAATCTATTGTTGGGCGGTACGTGGAAGTTAGAAACTTGGTTGGCTAATGCATTCATTAAAAAGTGATATTTCTCTTTGGTGTTTTATGTGTATATATATTGGTTTATATGTGGATTTTATGGTTTTTTTATCATTGTTATTTATATTGGTTATATGTTGGTTATGAGCATGTTTTATGAAAGTTATAATGTATGGATAGCATCAAATTTTGGTTAATAAACGGATGAAAAATGAATATATGACATAATAGATGATAATGTAGCTAATTTGATAGGGCATCAATTATTCTTAGTGATTCTCAGATAAGTATGAGACCCCTATGCTCAGATATGTTATTAAGACATGTATATTACATGTTCATGATGTTTTCAACAAAATATCTATCATGGTTAGATGTGGTTAGATCAAGTCCTTGATTAAGTTTTGTGTTATAGAATTTTTCTTGTTGTCATTTATTCTCTTGGAAAGTCTCATAAATTTCAGGGCAGTAATTTGGAGACTAGCCCTAAAAAAGTGCCTTAAACTGGATGAAAAATAATGCAATCTCTCCCTTGCAATCATTGTGGGAGAGACTATAGTGTTCCAGTCACATGCATGCCTTGTTATGGGAGAAATTTGGGGGTTTAATTCATTAAAAGGCTAGGTTAACTTATGGTTTGGGAACTTGGTGTGGTGGATTAGCTCTTTGGGGTCCTGTAACATGAAAGGTTGTTATGTGAAGTGTTGGTTCATCCATTCCACTTCCTTAACTACATTTAGTGAGTTGAATCATATCATAGTAAATATTCGTCACATGTATACCCTGGTGGACCAGGTAGCTTGGGTAAATGGTGGAGGAGGGTGTTACAATAACACAACTTTCACTTCACACATCAATTTCTGGTCAGACCTATGGAATTGTATAGAAGACATATCATAGTATTATATACCAATTTTTTAGATCCAGAATGACTCAAATATTAGAGAAATATCAAGAAAAATTTTAGGCATTTAGATATTCTCCAATATATGATTTTAGAGGTACATAAATTACATTTCACCTAAGTATTGATTAGAAGCTCCATTTTTTTGTGACTTAAATTTGTGATAAATAGGAGTATGACAATTATTTTCCAACAAGCCTCCAAATACAGTTATCTGCTAATTCAGTATTCTTCTGTGAGAAGCCTTAATCCTGACTGATAATTAAATATTCTTCAGCGATAAGCCTTAATCCTAACTGCTAAATAAATATTCTTCCGAGAGAAGCCTTAAAATTGCAGATACCACCAAACAAGGTCATTATACTTCATATTCAATAATATGTGTTTATATGAACTTTACACCTACTAGAGTCCATTGAATAGGAGTGTAATAACGGATTTTGGTTACAGTCATTGGATTATGAGCATGTAACCTTTAAGTGTACAATATTCCATATATATGGTAACAATTTCTAAGATTATCCTCTAGCAAAATAAACGACGAAGGAAATAGTGCATAAGGAGACACTAGCCACAGAAGATGAAGAGGGGTTTCATAAGGTTAGTGGAAAACACAAATCGCTAAAAAATGAATCTGGTCAATCTAGTGGAAATGACTAATTGAAATATAATAATTTGTTTGTTCTCTCCATAGGGGAGAAGCTCCATCAAAATCTTGAAACTCCAATGTAGGTCGATCCAAGTAGTGGAACGCTAAATCCAAGGAAAAATCCATAATTCAAGGCCTAAGAAAATCCATAGGAAATTACAAAGAAATCACTGCAGGGATACCATGAAAATATGACCATGATGGAATATCTAGAGGGACTCAAAAATGAGGAGAAAATATGGACAAAATTTCTAGTAGAATGGCAACATATGGATTCCAGGTTCACCTACGATAGCCAGAAGCAACAATACTAGGAAATTTTGAAAAAAATACATTTTCAAGGTCAAATTAGTGGAATAGAGGAGGCATAGTCAGGGATGGACACAAATTATCCATGCAAGCCAGCCAAGAGAAAGGGACTACATCGAAAAATAGTCAAAAACAGGGCAAGAGAGGCATTCAAGAGTTGATCTCGACATAAGGGAAATTTCTCAAATAAAGATTATAACTTGGAATATATGGGGCCTAAATAGTCGAGACAAAAAAATGTACTTGAAAGACATATTCAATGAGGATAAGCCAAAAATATTGATATCATAGGAAACCAAGGTATCTGAGGATAGGCTTGGGGAGATTATTAGTCATTGTGGGAATAGGTTTTCACCATGTAAATAGATGTGAAGGATAATGTAGGGGGCTTAGAAATAACATGGAACTGCATATATATCTATTTTGAATATTGGATAACTTACCTAAGAATTATTTTGGGGAGATTTAGATACATAGGGACGTGAGAGGTCATAACCTTGATAGAATTTTAGGGTCCCCACCTACCTGTAGATAAGGACGACCTTTTAGACAACCTCTCTGCAATTATATAGATCCATCAACATGAAATATCAATCGTGGAGGGAGAATTCAACCTAATAAAATATTTAGGCAAGAAAAAACGAAGAAATTGCATGCTAGATCTAGAAGTCGAGTTCTTCAAGGGTTTCATTAGTGACCACAAACTCGGTTATACTATAATCAATGAACTGAATATATGGAATAAATACAGAGCGGGGAAATCAAATTGCAACCCATTCACATCAGTTCTTAGTGATTGAGTTGTTGATGGGAAAATATATTTTCATATAAGAATCAATTCTTCCATGCTTAGGATCAGTCCACTAGGTTGTAAGGTTGGAAATAGACCTAAATATTTCTCCAAGGAACCTCCATTTCCACATTAAATGCTTCTAGTTGTGGGATACAAATTTCTAGAACAAAGAAAAAACCTAGTGCCAGGAGGATATTGAAACTCATGGCTCAAATAGGATGCACATGTCTCAACTTAAATTGAAATAATTCTAGCAACATATCAAGGATTATAAATAAAAGAATATTGGAAATATAATGTAAATCAAGTGGGTGTTATATGAAAATATTGAAAATATCCAATGATAAATCATTACTGAGGGAATATCAAATGATCTTATTTAGGAAGAGAGTCAGTTAATCAATAGACTCGAAGAACGTAGGAAGAAAGAGGAAACCCTTTGGAACCAAAAATATAGAGTCCAATGGTTGAGATAAGGAGAGAAAAATATAATTTTTTTCCATAAATACATGGTCAAACACCACTATCATAATAAAATATTCCCTGTCAAATCCAAGGATGGAAAAATATTACTGCAACCTAGGGCAAGGAGTGAGAGCTTGTAGATTATAACCAAAATGTTCTCACTGAGCCAACTGAGGTGATCCAAATTTATGAAGGAACGATATATATATATATATATATATATATATATATATATATAAACACAAAGATACACTAAAAACATTACTTCAATTCATTAATAACAAAGCACTGAAAATTGTTTACATCCATAATGGAAACAAACTAGATCAACCGATGGTAGTTTATCTTTGAGAAGAGATGTGGCAGCTACATGCCTTTTGAAATATGTTACAACAAGGCTTGAAGGGATATTTTTTATTGTGAAATAATGGAAAACCCTAAACATCTGGAAACCTAACCCTAGGAGATAAAGCACCAAACTTTTTTTGGCCCCGTAGGGGTAAATTGGTAAATCAACATTCCAGGCTCGTAATTTTGACATATGATATTCATTTGACATGTATGATACCTCGTTAGAAAGGTATGTCTGAACACTAAAAATTTCGTTTGCGGATCCCAACCACTAGCCCAATTTTTTTCCGTTTAAGAAAAGAACATTGTTTAGGGCCAAAAAATATCTCTGGAGTTTTACGACCCAAAAAAATGCCAAAAATAGTAAATTGTATTACAATTAAGGAAACTAAAGAAAATAATGTTGGGGGTGCAAATGGAATAGGTGTGTGGCCACCAATATCCACCTGGATCATTAGGATATAAGTGAAGCCACAAGAAGCATCACAAATCATTTCTCATCCCTCATTAATGAAGATCATAATGAATCTCTTATGCGGGAGAGAAACAACTATGAGGTAGAATAAGTGGTCATGGAAATGCTAAGGTATAAATCCCTTGGACTAGACAAATTCACTACATAATTATTTCATGCATGTTTGAAATTCGTTAGATTGTAGGTTAACGCCTTAGTTGAAGAATCTCGACAAACTCAAAAGGTCTAGCATGGTTTTAACTCAACATTTATTACTTTGATTCTAAAAATTGTTAACTATTAAGGTCCTGGTGGTTTCCACCCAATTGAAAATTTCAATTTAATATATAATATCATAATGTCTTTTATTTTCATACACCTAAACCTATTTCTCCATAAGTTAATATCCCCTGAGCAAACAATATTTGTAGAGGGTGAGAAAATTTTGTCTGGAACTGTAATGGCCCACGATGTCATCCAATCCCCAAGGAAGTTTAGATTTCCTATAATTTTGATTGATATATTTTTAACAAAATATTACGATAGGTTTATATGGCACTGTCTCATAGGGGTCCTCACTTCTTTTGGTTTTTCCTCTGAGTGGATCTCTTGGATTCATGTGATGATCTCGACTACATTCTACTCTATTTTGCTTAATGGTTCTCCCTCCATGAATTTTATTCCTACCCATGGCCTATGATAGAGTGATCCTATATCTCCATTTCTCTTCATTTTGGTAGCAGAAGGTGTTGGCCATTATTTTAAAGCCACATCCATGAAAGGGACCCTTAAAGGTTTATAACCTTGTGGGAGGGATATACCTTTTACCAATAAACAATGTATTGATGACATCTCGTTGTTACATAAGATATCCCACTGTGAAGTAAGAAAGTTAAATTCCATCCTTGAAGTTTTTATTGATGCATTGGGAACCCATATTATTAGAAAAAAATTATAATGTGTTTTTCTTCAATACATTCAATACACATCCTATTGTTTTTATCCTACTTGTCTTTGACTCTCTGGTTTCACATAGGACATCTCTTAGTAAAATATTTAGGGGTTCCCATCATGGAGAACACTCTTAGAATTCCCCCCGAGAATGAGATTATTCAAAGGATTTTATTAAAAGTAGAAGGATGGGTCTTTATATCTCTAAATATGGTTGGATGCCTTGTTCTTCTGAAATTAGTCCTACAATCCATTTCCATATATCAATTTTCGATTCTTGTGACCCCTTAATCCACTTGTCAAGAAATTTCAACTACATTTAAGAACTTATTATGGAAACTAACTCCAAAATCCACGAAATGGGAATTGGTTAAATGGAAGAATATTTTTTTCCTAAGATGGAAGGTGGATTGGAACAAAAATATCCTAAACTACTGAGAAAATATCTTGAATTATTAGATCCTGAAAAAATAAATAAGATTGTGTGACCCCTCCCAATGTGGACAATTGGCCTGCATTAGATCACGAACTCCAAAATCATAAAATCCATTTGGATAAAATGCAGACACTTTACGTTTGGGATATCAAATGAGGGGGAGTTCTCATTAACATAAGCCCATTAATTATTAGCATAACATCACATGATGAATCATGAACCTCTATGGAGGAAGATGTGGACATTCTCCTTATGGCCCAAGGTAACTCATTTTCTGTGGTTGGTGGGTCATAGGAGGATATAAACATGAGATCAGATCCAACATCGCGGGGTTCATTTCCCATAATTTTTCATTATATTTGTTCAAATAATGGAACATCTCCTCAATTATTATCACTTATAAAATTCTATATGGGAAATGTTCAAAGAGAGTTTTAGCTTCTCGGGTAGATCTGTGAAAAAACACCTCAGAGATACTAGAAATATGGAGACATTATGTATTCCAATGCATGGTAGTTAATCATGTATGGGTTTCAGAAATGGGCTTCCTATTGTGGGAAAATTGAAAGGAGTGGAATAAAAAAATATTCAAGGATGAGTAGAATTGTGTTGACATAATATGGACCATGATTAGGAAAAACACTAGAGAGAGACTATTTTAGAAAAATAATGGAACCAGGATTCCTGGAAGAGCCAACCCCTAGAACCCATCATTCTTTCCAAGTTTGAATTATCCACTAATATGATCTCCCCTCCCTCCTCATATAAAACCCTTACTCTGAATTATTCTCCTTTAGTGTTTTTTCCCCCTTCTAGGTGTTTTGTTAAGTTAAAATTTGATAAGGTATCCAAAGGCTATCCAACACATGTAGGCCTCAAAGGTATCATTAGGGACTAGAAGCACAAATTTCTCTATATTTATGCAGTAAATTATAGGATCGCTAGCAATAGTAAGACCAAATTTTATGCAATGGAGCATGGTATTAAACTAGCCATATCCATGGGATTTATGAAAATCCATATTGGTGAGGACTCACATTTAGCCATATGCACTACCAAAAACTTTATCTAAAGAAACTCACATTTAAAAACTCACAAAGAGTTCAAGACTCATTAACCCGGTCCATATAATTTTTAGACTGCTCCAATCATTTAACTATCTTGTCTTATCCCACACTAGTATTATTGGGAATTGGGTAGCTGATTTCTTGGCCAGTTAGGATCCCACACACAAAGAATATTGAGAGTGGGTGGCCCCTTTCCTTAAATATGGACAAACTCAAATATTTATTTTCCATATTGGAATCTAAAAGAATGAAAAGTGAAATGTAAGATGAAGATTAGAGCTCCCTGATGGGGGTGTGACATGAAAATTGTTGTGGTATATGAATTTATTCCCACCACCCTATAAATTGTCATTATACTGAGCATTTAATTGAGGGGGTTTCATGGCCACCTCCATTCATGCAATCACATTCAAACTAATTTTATCTAGAAAATTCATTGGGAGGCTAAATTCTATTGACGATGGATGTGGTGAAAGTTATTGTGGACTATCAGTTTAGGATTTCCTCGACCTCATGCCTCTGCCGATAGACTAGTGGCTTTTGTATGGAACCCCGAAGTAGTAGCTTGATTGGAGATTTTTTCTAGAGAAAGAACCATGTGAACAAGAAATGAGGTATAAATGTTTGAAGAGGGATGTCGGTGTATTGGAAAACCAGGTTTTCCAGTTTGGTCTTGTCCTTAGGGGACTAAAACTATTCTTATTTTAATGAACTTATTGTCCAAATGAAATTGCATGCAATCGGAAGCAACACCTCATATTTTTCATGGTAATTCCAACCCTTGTCAATATTTTTAGTTTTACACTTATCTCATGTGTTAAAACTAGACCTGCTCAGAGGGGTTTAGTTGCTAATTTTTTCAATATAAATATACTTATTGGTTGGATTTATTGTTGGAAAGGTGGTACCTAGGGTTCAATTGGTTTGGATTTTAACTCTAACAGGGTGTTTCATTGTTGTTAAACTATTTCCATGATGTCTATCTAGAGTTTCTTTGTGAGGATATGTTGTTTCATTCCTCTTATCTTTTCCAAGGCACCCAAATTTGTAGTTGTTATATAATTTGTTTTGATAATCAATGTATTACATTGGGGGGTCAGTATATGAATCAACGTTTTACCTGGGGATTTTATTGTAACATTGTAGGGTGATATTTCTCCAATAGTATATATATCCCTTCTATGATTTACATATTTATGAATGTGTCTTGGTTCAACATCTGTCTCATATGCTAGTACTCTAAGTCTATTGATGAAACTATAAGTTAGCTCATAGCCTGGGGATTCAATTGGAATGGTGATAATTATGGTGTTAGTGTGATATTTTCTTGGCCTAGGAGAGGGCCTCTCTTTGATTCAGCTAACCTGTGGGTGTCCTTATAGAACTTTTTATTTTTTTATTGCTTTGTTTGTAGTTTTCACCTTGGAAATTCACATACGGTCACCGAGCAAAGAATTTAGTCTTGGGGTCTCAAGTTTACT
Organism: Pinus albicaulis; assembly: GCA_034641835.2. Classification (NCBI taxonomy): domain Eukaryota; kingdom Viridiplantae; phylum Streptophyta; class Pinopsida; order Pinales; family Pinaceae; genus Pinus; species Pinus albicaulis. The sequence continues at coordinate 167,542 of JAXQQM020088042.1, forward strand.
ATGAATTGGAAATTCAAGAGTTATTTTAGTGTGGTTTTTTGGTTTTGGTGTAGGGTTATCTCGAAATTGTATTACTATTACTATGGTCTTAATTATAAATTTCCCAACTCAAATCTTGAGCTCAGAGATTTGTAGTGCTTTACTTGTTGTTCTTTAATTCATGGAAATTTATGTACTTTCATTGTGATACACCACCACCATCTAACCATCATGAAAAGGAAGAATATTAGGATATAGAGAGGCAGGGGAGGTGGTCAAGGCATCCATGGTTGGAACTAAGACCACCAACATGATCAGGAGGCCATAGAATCCTTCCATTCGAACATCCCTAAAGACATCCATATTGAGATGCATTATTTAGAAGCAATGGTAGCTAGAGACCGACATACAATGTTTCACTCAAAAATTTTGGATGAATTTTGGAAATCAATCATGGATCCTGGTCACACCAGGGGACACACGAAGCATTATCTCCAAGAATTATTCTTGTACTGGGAAATGAACACCTTGATCAACATAATATTGATGCAGAGGAAAGTTGATTGATATAGTATTTTTGCACACCTTGATGATGTGAAACGTGAGTAGAAAAAACATGTGATTCCATATGGAGAGGATGAACGAATATATATACGAGATCGAGAATCGAATTCCGTGTATTTCCATGTCCTTTGGTCCTACATGCTCTAGTTCTCAGGATCCTACACCAGTAAACTCTTCTAATTGATTGTGGTAAGATGGTTTTTATTATATCCTTTTGTAATGACCTCATCATAGACTCTTTTGGGATCTTTTTGAAACTTCACTCCTTACAATTTTGTTCATTCTACTCTATTGATGAATGGTAAAAAACACCTAGCTTCGCACTAAGTAGGTTAAGACCATTTTTCAGAATGATGAATGCAAGTAAATTGGTGAACTATGTAATGGTTTTCTAGTTGATGTGAAGTAATAAAATCATATATATATATATATATATATATATATATATATATATATATATATATATATATATACACACACACACACACACACACACACACACACACACATATATACACACATACACACACAAACACATGCATACATACATACATATATATATGTGTGTTTGTGTGTGTGTGTGTGTGTATAATTATATAATTTAGTTAACTTTTATGTTTTATTTAATGTCCACAATGTAAGATGTATAATGGGGTAGTTTTTTTATGTTGTTTACTAGCTATTTTAATTTATATAGTTTCACTAGTACTATACATTATGACCAATCATATATTATTCAACATACATTCAAGGATAATCATGTTGGAAAGAATGACCAATATTGAGAGGTTTGGGGGGGGGGGGGGAGGGTGAATCAGTAGTGGTGGCCTTTATATCAATTTTATCTGATTTAAACTTTTTCCACAATGTCAATTATCCATGAAAATTCACAACATAAGCTCATTAACACATATAATAATAAATAAATTAAAATAATAACAATCATGAGAAGTAACCATGAGAAACACAAGCATGCACACATAAGACCACAAGTATTTCTTGTGGAAACCCTTTTGGGAGAAAACCACCTTGTTGTTGTTGCGTTGCTCCATTATTTAATTAATATGTTGAACAAATTGAACATAAATTAGCTTACACCCATAATTCAGAAGACTTAAATTCCTCCATAATATGTTGGCATCTATCAATTCAAAATTCTACTTGTCTCACAGATCTACAAAAATCTATCCATTGGAAGCTCCCACGACCAATTATCCTCACCCAACTACCATTAGACCATCCAAATCTTATTTGATGGATAAAACTCTCCTTAATGTTCAATATGTCAAATCATCATCTATTTTTAAACCTCCACACCTTCACTTTCTCCATGCGAACCGCGTTTCATATATTTTCAAATTGGATTCTTAATTTGCTCAAGATGAGAAACCAAAAAACTCCATCATTCTGCACATAAAATATGAATTAAAAATATGAATCAGAGGATGGAAAATATTCACTACTTCGCACACCAAAACCCCTCTCTCAAACACACCACAAGCTACCATTTTTTTCCACAAACTATACACAAATTCTGAATCTTCTTCTCAACTCTATCTCTAATTTCTGCACAGAATTATATGATATATCTTTGCATAAACTATGTTAGTAGTTGTTGCATTCTATACTCACTCATAATTTCTCCACAATAGCATACTCTCACACTCTCACAAAAACCAACCAAATAGACTCAATGCCTTCCTCTATTTATTAATTTTTTGTGTTGAGTCACCTAGTAAATGCTACATATTATGGACCACTCAACAATCCTTTTCACATGCTCCAAATTTTGATGAGATAGGATTCTTGACAAAATCAACCTCTAACTCCAATATCCCTTTGATATCTTCAACCTTTATTAGCTTCTAGAGGGCGCACGAATGTTTCTGACCATATGCCGAAAAATTATGATCAAGAACATTGCCATAACACTAGAATTATCTAAGAATCACTAGGAATACAGAGAAATTGTTGTGAAAAACCTTGGCCGCTCCCACAGCACAACCGTCATGCAACTGGAACTCCTCGATCACTCCCATAGTACTGCCTTCCAGCGACTAGATCTTTTCAATCGCTCCTATGACTCAACTTCCATGTGACTGGGGTAGAGGATGAAGGAAAACATCTTTCCCCAGCTCAGAAACTGCTCCAGCTTCTTCTAGAGCTTGAAAAGCCTTTCTAGGACCTCTGGAAGTCACTAGCTCCTTTGTAAAAAATCAACAAGTCATTTCCATATCATAAACATCATCATTATTCAAACTAGGTTTACTTGGATTCCAACCGAAACAACCACACTAAACATCTAGGCCATCAAAATTCTTCACAAATACTAGTCCATCAATATGTTGCTTCAGAATATATCAAGCATCCTTCAACACCTTTATAGCCATATCAAGCATCCGTTTTCACATCTATATCCTATCCAAACCCAAAATATAATATCATCAACATGAGATACCTAATCTGGGACATGGAGACCTAATCAAGAAGGCTCCTCAATTCTAACTCCTATAGTAGCCACCTACACTTGTTTGCAACAACATGATTAAAATTCTCATCATCGTGGGAGTGCCTCTAAGCTAGTGCAACATACCAACATACCATTATCCAAATCAACAAAAAAAACATGAATATGAGGATCGTGACATCCTCCCATCACACTCTATATGCAACACATGTTCCATCCCCAAGCTCCATGCTACTAGGCATGCCAAATCTAATGCAACAAATCATCCATAAAAAAGCCACTTGTAGCCACACATACATATGAATAGCCACCTAACCTTCAACCCATGCTATCAAGTTGACATAATTTCCAACCATCAAATACATCTATAATACACATCAATTCCAACCATCAAACACATCTGAAACACACATCAATGCCAACAATCTTGCCCTTTGGCATTGATGGAAACCTCATCTCAAATACTACCATTTGAAAACTAATCTTCATCGTCACATTCTCCCCCTTTGACATCAATGGCAAAGGGCTAAACATGTCAAGAAAAAAAAGTATATGCTCCTCTCCATGCAATGGACTCCAACAATAGAAAAATATACTCCACTCAATATTATATGAAGGTGATCAACAATGGAGTGCAATATTGAAAGACAACAATAATGCTCGCCATAGAAAAAATGTGCACTAAACTCCCCCTGGACATAAGCTATGTCAAAACAACAACACACTAGAGCAATAGTATACATCTCCTATCATCAACAACAATAAACTCTCTCACTCAATAGTAGCTAAGACTTAAACATATGCTCTCTCCCTTGAAGCAACAACAACATAATCTATGACCTATATATATATATATAGAAGCATAATGTGATCAACTAGCAACAACAAATATGATCAAATATATATTAGCAACATCATATATCCAACCATCTCTAAAGAAATAACAACAAATACATCTTCACTCTAATGTACTATCCAATAACAGAAAAAACTCATACATCAACAACAACATTGATTCTCTAGATGCAACTTCTCTCTAAAGTAGACATGGTAGCAGCAAATCCATGATGACAAGTGACAACAATATTACCAAACATACTCCATTGAATACAAAATTCTCCATGGATTAATTTAAACTGATATATATATGTGCCTGCCAATGACTCCTTTCCATATGCAATGGGATACTCCACATGGACAAAAGACTATGAACAAAATATGTGCAACGAAGTAGATGGCCTGATAGGATTATTACATGGCTACAAAAAATATAATACAAGGTTCTATAATTAATTCAATAAGCCCACATATGGTTGAATTATGACTTTCATGACTCTCTCTCAATGCATACATGACTCTAGATATCATATCCATGATAAGTGTTAGATTATACATGAATAATACATGAAATACATGGTTGTACCAACACAACTAACAACCCATACATAGTTGCACCAAATCTCATGTCTCATGATGAAACATATGAAAAACATGACTCTCAGTGACTATGCATGAGACATACAAGAATGATACTCTCGCATACATGGATATCATAACAATCCTCTCATTAATTCATGTCTAATACAATGTCAAAATGTAAATACATAGAGCATATGACCACCACGTGTCCTCTTTATGGTAGCAATATAATCTCAATATAAATCACATACGAGACATGTATCATCCTCTCCAAAACATTAACCATGGATTCAAATATCAACAATAATCATTAGCACATAACAATGTAAAGTGGCCCAACAATAACATGTATCATCAATATCATAAACCAACAACATGGCACATTAATAAGCCCAATATATCAGCTCTCTATAACTATACATGGAATCAACATTAACCATCATATCGAGCATGAACCTCTACAAGATACCCAATAACTAATAGCAGCGAATAAGCATATAATTATGTATTGACAACAACAACATCACATCAAAAACCATACTTAAAAAAAATAAGAATCATCATATATAGTAGAAACATTAATATTAAACACATTCATCATAAATATAAGCATCATGCACCATCATCGTACTGATCTCAAGGGACAACCACATGCATAAAATAATCAACCCAAGATGTATGATACAAGCCAACTGCATGTGTAGTATAATATCCATGCATAACCAAAATTCAATCTCATGCGACAATGATATATCAAATAAACATATAGAAATGAGTACATAGCCAAATCCTCCAAGGAACCATGGAGCCATCGAAGTAACGGAAGTTGAACATGTTCCATCTCTCCTCCTTGAGATATTTGTTCTCAAACTCATATCACAAATATTCTATGAAAATTTGATCACAACACCTTTTGAAAATCAAACATTAGTAGTAAAATTAAAATCCATTATTACGAAATAATGAGCATCATAAAAAATAACTTCTCAGCAAGTAGATATACTCCAACATACCGCACAAGTCATGGAAACACCATCAATGATTCTTCATGCAAAGAAAAATGCACCATATCCCCCCCTAAGGGCATGCAAGCCTCAATTTCTTCTTATCGTTCATTGCTACTCTTTTTTCCTCCAAAGTTTGAGTGTCTTCTCTCTTGCATGTGGATTTCTAACTATCATTTTTTTTTTTTACTTTCCATATTCTTCGTTCTTTGATTAGGTAGCCTTAAGTGTCTTGGAGTCTTGCAATCCTTGGCCATATTACCAAGATTATAACATATGTAGCATCTGATATGACCAAGAAATGGAGAAAAATATTCAAATATTTTGATCCTCCTTTTTCTCCTCCTTTCATGCAACCTGCATTCAATAGACTTGTGGCCCAAATCATTGCATGTGTAGCAATAACCATATAAATGACCATTATACATAATTTTGGTTGAACTCCAAGAATTTGTTTGTCTTTATTTCTTGTTCTCTTGATAGGAAATTCTACACCACTACTTCTTTTGATGCAAGGATCTACAATTTATTGCAATATGTCCTTTTTTCTAGAAGTTGTAGCATCTCGCATAATCCAAAAGTGAAAATGATCTTCTAGGTGCTTTTCTTGGTATCACCTTTGGTTTTTCTTCTTTAAGTTCCTTCTTTAGTTGCTTGTGTTTTTTATGGTTCTCGTTCTTGCTGGTTTTTTTATTTCCATCATTGGTTATATTTTTGGCTGCAACAAAATCCATGTGCGTGTTGAAATCTAACTTGATAGGTGAGGAAGTAGTTTTCTCCTATAAATAATTTCTTAGTGAAACCAATTATGCTTCCAATCTCTCACATTCATCGTCCTTATTTATATACTAATTTATTATTTCTTCCTCAATATTCTTTACCTCCTCAAGTTTAATTTTCAATCCATTGATCTCTTATGTTAGCCCATTTTCTTTCTCATAAGAAATATGAATAAGTATTTTCTCATCTTTACATGCAGTGGTTAGTTTTTCTGCTTCAACAGTTACAATCATTGTTGATTCATATTCAGCCTTAATGTGAGAAATATCCTTCTCATAATCACTATCAAACTCAATAGAAACATCAAAATTATAATTCAAAAATTATTTCAACATGTTACCTCATGAAACAACTTATTTTGCTGAGATTTTAGAATTAGATGCTTCTTTTGCAAAGAATTGATTTTCTTCATTCTTCAAACACATTTTCTTTTGATACATCCTCTTGTTTATGGCCATGCTCCACAATCAACTCTCCAAGCATTGAACACCTTCACGAAGGAGCACCAACTCAGATACCAATTGTTTGAAATAATGATCACTACTGAGAGGGGGGGTGAATCAATAGTGATGTTCTTTATATCAATTTTCTCCAATTTAAACTTTTTCCACAATGTCAATTATCCATGCACATTCACAACATAAGTTCATCAAAAAATATAAGCAACGATAAACTAAAATCATAAAAATCATGAGAAATAACCCTAAGAAACACAAGAATGCACACATAAGAACACAAGTATTTCTGGTGGAAAACATTTAGGGAGAGAATCACCTTTTTGTTGCGTTGCTCAATTTTGTAATTAATATACTGAAAATATTATGCATGGATTAACTTACACCCATAAACCGAAAGACTTGGCTTCCTCTATAGTATGATGGCATCAATTAATTTAGATTTTTGTTTCTCTCACGGATCTATGGAAATCTATCCCATGTAAGCTCCCATGATCAATGATCTTCGCCCAAATACCATTGTATTTTCCAACTCATATTGGATGGAGGAAGCTCTTCCTACTACTAAATCTGCCAAATAAAATTCTATGTTGATTACTTCACATCTTCACTTCCTCTATGTGAACGACATTTCATATATTTTCAAACTGGGTTCTCAATTTGCTCAACATGAGCAACCCAAAAACTCGATCATTCTACACATAAAATATTAATAAAAAATATGACTCAGAGGAGGGAAATTCTTCACTACTTCATACATCAGAACACTCCTCTCAAAAACACCACACACTGCCAATTTTCTTCCAAAAACTACACACAAATTTTAAATCTTCTTCTCAACTCTATCCTTGAATTCTGCACATAATTCCCTGATATATATTTTCATAAAGTATGTGAGCAACTACTGCATTCTCTACTCACTCACAATGCTGCCACAATAGCATGCTCTCACACTCTCAGAACAACCAACCAAATAGACTCAATTCCTTCCTCTATTTATCAATTTTCTATGTTGAGTCTCTTAGTGAATGCTACATGTTATGGACCACTCAAAAATCCTTTTCACACGGTTTGGATTTGGTTGAGATAGTATTCGTGAAAAAAATAATCACTAACTCCACTATCCCCTTGATATCTTCAAAATTTATCAACTTCTAGAGGGACCACAAACGTTTTTGACCATATGCCAAAAAATTCTAATCAACAACGTCACCAAAACACCAAAATTAGATGAGCAACACGAGGAATATGGAGAAATTCTCATAAAAAAACCTCAGTCACTCCAAAAACATAGCCTCCATGGGAATAAAACTCCTTAGTCTCTCCCATAGGCCTTCCTAATTGTGAATGGAGCTTTTCAATTGCTCCCATGACTCAACATCCATGCGACTGGGGTAGAGGATGAAGGAAAACATATTTCCTAAGCTTATGAACTACTCCACTTTCTTCCATAGATTGACAAACCTCTCTAGGACCTACGGAAGTCAATGGAATCTCTAAGACACTTCACCAAGTCACTTCCATATCATCAACATCACCAAAATTTAAACTAGGTTGACTAGGATGCCAACCAACAACCACACTAAACATTTGTGCCATCAAACTTCTCCGCAAATGCTATGCCATAAATTTGTAGCTCTAGAATATGTCATACATCCTCCAACACTTGTACAAACATCTCAAGAATCCATTGGCACATGTACATCCTCTCTACTACCAAAATATAACATCATCAACATGAGAGACCTAATCTGGGACATTGATACCATGGATACCTAATAAACAAGGCTCCTCAACTCTAACTCTTGTATCAACCACCAGCACTTGTATCCAACAACATCATCAAAATTCTCATCATCATGGGAGGGTCTCCAAGCTAGTGCAACATACCAATATACCATCATCCAACTCAAAAACAACAACACGAACATGAGGACCATGACATCCTTTGATCACACTCTATATGAAACACCTGCTCCATCCTCAAGCTCCATGCTAGTAGACATTCCATATTCAATGTAACACACCTTCCATACATAAGCCACTTGTAGCCACACACACATATGCATAGACAACTAACCTGCAACCCATGCTATGAGGTTGACATTAGTTCCAACCATCGAACACATCTGCAACACACATCAATGCCAACAAATCAATCATATCTTATTCACCATGCATTCAACCACAATATTTATATGGTGAAGAATATACTAAGTCATATACATTTATTTTTATGGCAATATGCATCTATTTTGGAACAAGGTTTCAGCATTTTACTTTAACTATCAATAATTATTAGGTGAGTGGTAGGAATTTAACTTCCGTGTAATATTTTTAATAATACTCAAAGATAGAGTGCTAAGATTTATCTCAATGGTAGTTATACTTTGTTTCTTTTGAATTAAATTAAAAAAAATGTCATGTCTGTAAGCTTCAAATTCAATTTCTATTAGATTTTTATTTATGGCATTGAATTCTGATTTTATATGTCTTTCTTGTTACATATTTGTATAATTATATGTGCTCAATTCCTATGTTAATATTTTTCATAATTATAAATAATAATAATAATTTAAAGTAAATGTTTTGTTGTGAGGTAAATGCTTTATTTTCACATTCAAAGATATAAATTTATAGTTGTTGAAGTTTAGCTAGCCTATCAACTATGAAATCTATCTTGGTATGCAACTAAGAAAATTAGATGAGATACAAAAATACAATTGATTCAAAGTGTTAAAAGATAAGAGAATGTTTGAAGTTCTAAGAAGTAAAAAATGCATTTTAACTCTTTGGCCAAAGTGGCCTTTCTCATCCTTAAAACTATTGAAGTAATATATACAAGAACCAAAGACAAAGGATCAAATAAAAATTCATGCCCATTTCTCTGAATAGTTGCTTAAGGGGGATGGGCTTATTGTTACTACCTCGAGAGTAGCCTGGGCTATTGTTACTACCTCGAGAGTAGCCTCGGCTAGGTGGAGTGCTCATTTTCTTCTCATTATTCATGAGCCTCTAGTCCATTGCAATAATATTTCATTGTATTTGATTCATATTCAAGATCATATCTTCCTTCATTTCATTCTTGTTTACAATCACCCTCCTTAGGAGAGAATTAACAACTCGGTAGATGTCCATGGTGAAAATGTATTTATTTTAATGTCTTATGGTGTGCCCCTCATGAGGAACCTAATATACCACTTCTACAAGAACCTATATATCTGTAGGACCGTGTCTTTCATTGAATAACTCGTTTTCCACTTAAGTGGTTTCATCTTGTATTGGTTGGCATGTCAAGTCTCTTTAATGAATAGTTTTGTTCAACTCGAGTCTCGGCTCTAGGGTGTCCTCTTTCATGATATTAGGATACATCCTAGCACTTTATATCCATTTTCTTGGGCATAGCTAGAGAACAGAAGGAGAATACCACTATGATGTCAGTGAGATACCATGGGTATAAGATGTGGCAACATTCTCAGCATCGAGATCCAATGTCCATCATGCAGGAGAAACCCAAATATCTGTAACAATTGAAATGGTAGTGGCTAGAACAAACATAGTGTTAGGAATCAAAACTAAAAGGAGGAGAATCACTCCATACCTAGGCTCCCTTGATTCACTTAGCAACAAATGTGGTTTTCCTCAAAGGCCACAAATAGCATTAGTTTTTCGTGGACTGAGAGGATGGAGCAACATGTTCCGTAACTATAGACATACAACCATCAAAACTGAAATGTGATGATAGAATATTTTACATGTAGTATGGGCTGATGAAACAACCTAATTGTGCCAAAAGTCCACTAGTTCTAGTTAGAAAGCCATTGAGCCAAGCTAGAGAAAAGGGGCCAAATTTCATGTTGGAGAGCTTAATATGAAAGATAACCAAGAACATATAAAGTAGAGAACATTTCTAGGAGTAATATGAGAACTCTCCACCATAAACTAGTTTGGAGGAGTTCCCTCCTAAACACTCATATACAAAGTGAAATGCCTATTAAATGCTCATGAATTCCAAGCGGGAGAAGAGACCTTGACAACCAGATTCACCTATGAGAAAAATACCATTAGCTGCAAAATTCCACCAAAATACGCTGGAATTTCCCATCATACATTTGAAAGAGCTATCTATTGAATGCCAAGAAATCCCTCAAGGTGGCACTAAGTATGGCAACTTCATGTGTATGACGGATGTTTTAATGAGAGTATTTAAGAGGTTCATTACCATGTTGCACTAGAGTGTGGGCTCATGGAACGGCTTCAACACACTGCACCTATCTCTGTTCCCCACCAACTTTTCTTGCATAGTCACTCCATCAAAGAATATTTTTTGGATAGTCATTTTGTTTTAAAAAAAAAACACAAATATTACTAGTAAAATATATTCATGGTGTATCCAAAACTTCATACAATAAGAGATACAATAGTTAGTTTAAAATAAAGTTATAATTTTTTTAATTCTATATAATTGAAAATGCATAAGACTATAGATTGAGATTGATTGATGTTTATTTGGTTTACCAATCTGTTTATTTGGCTTACCGCCCACTTAATTTTTATAGCTAGAATAATTATATATTTAATTAATTTATTCACATAACTCAAAATTTGAATAACAACCATGTGAATAATATCAAAGTACACTTCTCACACACCTGAGTGAAAAAGTACCTGGAAACACCTATTGTTCTAATCTATAGTTCAGAAGTAGTTGTTTGACATAGAGTTATCTGTCTATATATATAAGAGAACGTATGTGTTTTGGATTGTAAACATGCCCATTCAAAAATTACATCGACTGTTGTTTCAATTCAAAAGTAATACATCGACTCTTGTTTCAGTATTGCAACCATTATCCAGAAACTAATGGCTCTCGGCTGAAGTTTCGACAGACTTCTTGCATCAGAGATTTTAGAACATGACCTTAATATGCCATTTGTATTTGCACTGTCTACTTGTATTTCCAATATTAATTTGTATATGAATTTGTACATTGAATTGCCATAAACATCATGAGATGTTGGCATATGATACTGCAAACTTCGACTATTAATCGTGAATATATTATGGTGAACATTTTACCAGAAATTTGCTTTGATCGGAAAGCAGGAAACTACTCTTTCTGGTTTTCCTCATTCCACGTTACTGTTCTGTCCAATTTTGGTAGAAGCTAAACGGTAAAGTTGGTCGCGCAGGAGATCTATTTCCAACTGGGATTTCGTAGAATCCTGAGAACATCAACACCATAAAACAAAACAAAACTTTAATTGTTGAGATGATAAACAACAACTGAAGACAACTTATAAGAAAATAAATACCAATGAATGCGATAATAGTAATTATAGCAAAGGTATATGGAGATGCTCACCTGCATTATTATAGCATAGAACACCTTATTTCCACCGGTGAACATGGTATAGTTAACAACCTCCATGCCTTCCAGCTCAAGCTTTGAAAGATATACAGACAGGGGAGTAAAATTTTTGTAGGTGAAGATTCTAATCAAATAATGCGCTCCCGTTGTTCCTATTGTGACATTAGGACTGAATTCACATGGGGTTTGTCCAGGTGGATCCATATTATCCACAAGTTTCTTCATAACTAATGACGGATGAGTTTCAACTCTATCGGTTTTAATTTGGGAACTTCTAACACAGTCTGATTGTTTTCCAGAAGAAACAGGCAAAAAGCAGTTCTGATCTATCTGTGCATCAAAAAATTAAACAAGTTTGTAATTTCAGAGTTAGGACTTGACTTAAGAATGGTGTGATATGTGATATGCTTTAGGTTAGGTTAAGAAATTTTAATATAGTGGATTTTTCTAATCAACCAATGTGGTTGAAGATTGGTTCATCTTCAAGATAATATATATATATACAAAAAAATAAATAGTAATTCGTCTACCAACACTGATCCTTGAACAAATGCTAATTACTACAACAAATATCTTATGTAATGGATGCTTAAAAACATTCCTCAACAAAATCTGTACTGCATAACGATTATAGATATTCAAGTGCTTGAAAAAATGAAAATATTAGTGATATTATTACCTGCCGTTTTGGGACTATTCCACGCAGGGCAGCAAATACCAACGAGTAAATTTTTTTTATCACTCTTCTTATTTTGTCTTTTTTTCTTGAACTCCGAATTCGCCCTGCGCTTCCATATCGAATGCGAGACCCAGCTCTAGTGGGTTTCATTGTAGAAAGCCCCAGATGACGCACGAACTTCAGCAGAGACCACCGTTCAAGCACTTAAATCGCATCAACTGAGGCCACACACAATGCAGCTGGTGAGATTTTGACAATTACGACACAGGTTCCTTCTTAATAGGCAAGGACAGCTTTAAAAAAAAAAATAGGATTTACACGTTTGTGATACCTCTCAACGTTGAATATATGTGTTCGGAGTTTAGGTGGATATTTTGTAACTTAGTTCACCACATATGGTCTTTACAAATTTGAAATATGACTACGTTCTCGATAACATTATAGAGTCAATTCGCGAGCAAAAATTGGCCATCAGTTTAATATGAATACTGTAAACCCTAGTGCTGGATAAAACAATAAAGTTAATGGAGTCCATTCATTCACGAAGATACTGTTACCATTATGAATAAAAATTGATTGAGTTTTATATTAAACCTAGTTTTGATGTAATAAGGAAGATTATTCGGTTAAAGATACATTTTATTACTTTATGGTAAACCCTAGTAAACCCATTTTGGATACAATATTGATTACTGTGCTAAGTTACTTTTTAAAATTAAATATAAAAATTGGTAATTTTTCATAGATTATATATATATATATATATATAATAAATATTATTGATAGCTTCTCTATGTGGGGTTGTTGGGTTTCGGGAAAAACATGGTGCATTGATTCCTCTTCCATCCTTACGAAAAGATGGAACCTTATTTTCAATTCCAATATAGAAAAATTGGGCTATGTCTATGTATGGAAAAGGCTTCCTCGATTTCCACCATAGTTTTGGTCATTGGAGATGTTTAGGTTCATAGAAAATAAGTTAGGATGTTTACTTGAGGTGGATAGGTCATATGAAATCAATGGAAGAATAGCCATAGCAAGGATTTTAGTTAACCTAGACTGATGAGAAGGGTTATATGTAGAATTGAACATTATTTATCGATTCTTTTCTCAGAGGAAAATTCTAGATTCCGAAGGAATCCCCTTAAGAAGTCGCATATGTCACAAGCAGGGTCATGTTATTAATGATGTCCCTCTTCCTTTTTTAGGAAAAAAAAGATGAAGGGACTAGTGTGAAGGGGATTGCAATAAGGGTGGGGTGGGGTGGGGTGGGGTGAGGTGGGGAGGCTTGGCGTGAGAGGTTGCTCCATAGTTTCTACATCAAAATGAGACAAACCCTATGAATTTAAATGGACAGGGAAGATAAATCAAAGGGCGAGGGGGCAACAATCTCTAGACAAATCGACACATAGGAGAGTGGTGCTTCCTCCTGTCCACTCGATTCTCTAGGTGTTTTCTCCCTCCTTGGTTCTAATATCAATAGTTCTTTCTGTTCTCTTACAATGGGGTCACGACATATATTTTAGTCTCTCTCGTTATATGGAAATGCTTCATCCCTGCTTTTCTTGGGCATTGTCCCCTGTCCTATCACTCATGCTCCTTCCTATTGTCCACCTTTGTTTCCTTCACCTTTTAGGGATTTAAAAACCTCTTTTGAGTCATTATACTGTTATAACGTTCGATATATTTCTAGGAAGAGGGACTCGATCTTGGTTATGGGGTGTCTCGGTCCTTCCTCCCCAATCAAATCTAGAGGGTGGATTCGGGGAGGAAAATCCAATATCTAAAGGGCTAAAATAAAATTCATTTTGAATATAGCAGTAGGTAGAGAAAGGTTGATTGTTGGGGTGCTTAGAGTAGCGCGAACCCTCGACTTGGTTCCTCAATGGTTTTTATCTCCTTTAGTTGTGAGGGTCTAGCTAACCCCTCCAAAAAGTGAGCTCTGTGTGTTGGGTATGTGTTATATTCTTTCCACAACTAGCCCCGGGCGTTGTTACATTGTGTGGGGCACAACGGGTGGCTAGTATCCCCCCCCCTACTAGGGGATTTTTTAGGGGGCAAGTAGCCCCCCTACAAGGGTTTCACGATAGTGCCCCAAGAAACCAAAATTTATCGAGATCCAATAATGGTTTGGTATGCCTGAGGATGGTGGGAAGAACCACCCATTGTTTTGGACATTATTTTATGCATGGTTTTGGGTATGATGATTTTTTCCATGGTATTTTGTAGATCTAATCAAGGAAACTATGGCTATGTTTTAATCCAGAGTTAATGGATAAGGGTTTATGAATGTTTCAACTTCTATATAATGTATTGTAACATTGAAAGAAATATAATGAAAAATCAATCTTGTTTTCTCAGTTTGGGGTTCTACGAGAAAAATATTTGTGCATATTTTTTTTTTCGCCATTGTTTTGGACATTATTTTATGCATGGTTTTGGGTATGATGGTTTTTTCCATGGTGTTTTGTAGATCCAATCAAGGAAACTATGGTTATGTTTTAATCCAGGGTTAATGGATAAGGGTTTATGAATATTTCAACTTCTATATAATGTATTGTAACATTGAAAGAAATATGATGAAAAATCAATCTCATTTTCCCAGTTTGGGGTTCCACGAGAAAAATATCTATGCATATTTTTTTTCGCCATTGCATATCTTCTAATTTTAAGAATTTTTTTGCATGTAATTTTTGTGCAGGAATAAAGCCTACACTATAGAGACTAGGTCAATATGAATCTCTTGATATTATCTTCCTACAAGAAACTTTGGGGAAAGGGGATTTGATTTTCAGGGCGCTAGAATATTGTTTATTTGAATGGATTTTTGTGGCTTATGACACAAAAAGAATATTGTCGGGCCTAGATGTCAGACTTAATGAAAAATATATCAAGATTCTAGGTTGTTGGGGATCCGATTGGGTGTTAGAAGCTGATATTTTTTCTTCTGAAATAGGAATGGAGCTAAAAATGGTAAATATTTATGGGACCTACCTAGATAAGATTACCTTTTGGGATAATATGATGGTTCACTCTTATATGCACACTGATAATTTAGTGGTTAGGGGAGACTTGAATATCTCTTTTGGGGCATCTAAAATTTGGGGCCATCATGTTGAAACTGACCCCTTATTTGACCATTTCAATCATCTTCAAGAGAATCAAAAATTGCATGACGTGGAATTTATGAGGTATAATCCCACCTCGAGAAATAAGTGAACTGGTGTTAATAAAAAATAACTACGCTGATTGATCGATTTCCGATGGTTGACTCTTTATTGGAAAGGACCCCTCTCTTTCGTCAGTGGGTTGGGCTGGGGGGTGAATTTGACCACCATCCTATTTTCCTTGAGATGGAAAGGGGACTTAATAAATTAGGAATTCCTTTCAAATTCAATGTAGCATCATGAAATGATGAATCTTTTCATAACTTGGCTGCAGAAAAATGGATACCCTAAAACCCTGATAGGAAGGGCCCTGTAGCGGTTCAATTCATGGAAAAGCTCAAAAGGGTCAAAAAGGCCATGATTGAGTGGTCTTACCTTAAAATACAAAGGGAGGAGGAATTTATTGAAGAGTTATAGAAAGAGTTGGAGTGTCTGGAAGCACATGATTGGGGGGATACTCGTTGGAGGAATAAAAGCAAAGAATCATCTATCTAGAGATTGTCATGAAGAAAATATTGGCTAATAACGAGGAGATATGGAGTAAAAAGAGGGGAGAAATTTAGTTTAAAAGTGGAGATGAAAATGAAATTTTTTTTAATAGTTTGAAAAGGTCGTCAAGCTCAAAATTTTGTATTGGATTTAGATGATTCAAAGGGTGGTAGAGCTATAACATTTGAAGATCTTGCAAGGATGGGAAGAAATAATTTCAAAAATCTATATAAGTCTCCTTCTAAAGTAACCATTATTGAAGTTACCTCATTAGATTGATCATTACCTAGGTATATGGATAAATAAAATAATCATTTATTAATGTATCCAATGTCTGAGGATGAATTACAAAAAGTTATCCATAGTTTCTAGAAGGAGAAAATCCTTGGGATAGATGGTTGGTTGGTTTAATTCTTCTCTAGGCTATACAAGATATTAACGGTGGATGGATTAAAGGTCGTTGAGGATTGCACACAATCATGAAGGACTCTTGATTCTTTTAACTCTACCTTTGTTTCTATCATACTTGAGATTGATTCTCCACACTCATTTGATTACATTACGCCCATATCTATATTAAATTGTATTTACAAGGTCATATCCTAAATCGTAGCCAATAGGCTTAAACTGATCCTCTCTAAAAATGTTTCTAAGGAACAATTTCAATTTATATAAGGACGAAAGATATAGGAGGATATTGGGATTGCAAAGGAAATAATTCATAGTTTAAAATCCAATATAATTAAGGGCCTAGTGATCAAAATGGACCTTTCCAATGCATATGATAGAGTCAGTTGGAAATCTATTAGATTTATTTGATCCATTTGGGACTTGAAGTTCCTTTTAGAATTTGGGTCACAAGTTGCATAACCATTGTATCATTTACAATTCTTGTCAATGGGGGGCTTCAACATTTTTCATGAAAAGTAAGGCTTAAGGAAGGGATGTTAATTTTCTCCACTACTATTCTTGCTATTGGCTGAGGGCCTCGATAGATTACTAGTTGAAGCGAAAAGGAGGGGTGACATAAAGGGGGCAACTATAACTGATGATTTAATAATCCCTCATATATTGTTATTGGATGATATTCTTTTGTTTTGTGATGGGTCTAGGAAGGATTTAGCATCCATCAAAGGAGCCCTATCACTCTTTGAGAAAGCTACCAACATGTAGGTAGATATTCCAAAATCTACTCTCTCCTCACTTGGTATGTACAGGGACAAGTCAACTAATGCTCATAATACGTTTCCTTTTAAATCTAACATTTTTTATGAAGGACTTAAGTATTTTGGGTTTCACTTGAAATCCAATGATTATAAAAAGCCTCATTATATTTGGCTCAGAACAAAAATTTAGAAGTGATTAAAAGCCTAGAGCTTTAGGTGGATGTCTAGAGCTGGTAGATTGGTTCTCATAAAATCAACACTGAAAGATATATCATTTTTTTTGGATTTCCTTATGATGGATTCCAGAAGGTGTTCTAAATTCTATCCATAAGACATGTTGTAAAGTTTTATGAATTGGTTTAAAATAAGGCTAGGTATTCCCTTGGGTTAAATGGGATAAAATCTCATTGCCAAATATGCAAGGAGGATGGGGTCTGAAAAAACTACACATGTTTCCTAAGGTGTTGATAGCAAAATTCGGTTGAAGGCTATTATCCATAGATAGTTTGGGGAGAAAGGTGGTTTCTAGAAAGTACATACATTTAGTTTCTCTTTTAGAATGGATAAGGATCCTCAATAAGAAGAGGAAAAATGTACTAGTTGTATGGAAATACATTTTACCATCTTTTTCAATGACTGAAGAAGATTTGGCCTCTGATGTTGGACATGGAGAAAATTTTAGGATTGGTATTTATCTATAGGTAGGATGTGAATAATATTTTTTCCCCAAGAGATGATTGAATTTATCAAATTTAGTGGTAATGTCACTCTGAACCACGTGACTGATAATGCTCATACTTCTATGTGGGTAGAGGGTTAGGGTGATCCTAACAATATTAACTTTCCTATTGAATACATAGGTCAGTGGAAAAATTATACTACAACTCCCGACATCTCCCACATTCACCTTAGAGCCGGGGAGGACTCTTTATGTTGGGTACATTCTCCTTTTGGGGAATATTCAACAAAATAAGGTTACAAGTATATCATTGATGACCGAAAACTGGGGGAGTTAGCATCGTGGTGGAAGAAATTATGAAAAATTACTTTTCCTACTAAAGCTAAACTTTTTTAGTGGTGCATATTGGAAAATAGAGTCCCTACTTGTGACAATCTAAAGAATAGAAATATGGCAGGGTCTAGCTAGTGTGGCATTTGCAAAAATGTTGAAGAGGCTTTGGATCACCTTTTCCTTTACTGCTCCTTCTTGGTTGTATGAAACATTATCTGAGGTTGCATGGGACTAATTACAATGTGGAAATCACAACTTGCAAAGATGCTTGCAAGTAATGGTGGGAACGGGAAAATCCTAAAAAATAGGATTTTATCGCCTATAATGAGTTGGGGTATATCGATCACCAAGAACAACGATATATTTCACATTAGGGGAATTTTGAGGTCTAAAATGGGCCTCCTAAGAAAAATGTACAACCAAAAAAAACTTTATAAGAACCAATAGGATTCAAGATGATGATGTCAACCATGGGGGATGATTCACCATTTTTTGAGTAAAAGGGTAAAAAGATTAAAAAATAATAAAAATAATAAAACTACTTTTTCAACTCGTATTTTCACCCTATCTCCCAAAGGTTTTACTAAAATTTCGAGCGGGAGTACTCGTTGGATGCAAAATTTAATTCCTCATCTAAGGAGTACCCATGTTGCAAACTTTTGATAGACGCTACTAAGTGAGAAATGAGAAATACATGAAAACACGTGATTGCAATCACGTTTTTCATGTATTTCTCATTTTTCATATAGCGGGTTCCATAGAATTTATGCAACATGGGTATTCCTTGGATGAGGAATTAAATTTTTCATCCAAAACACCACCTTGGTGAGTAAAGCTGAAGATAGGGTTGAAAATGCGAGTTGGCATGGTTGAAAATGTTTGTTTTTACTTTATATTTATTTTATAATTTCCTTAGGAGGCCTATTTTAGACCTCAAAATTCCCCTAATGAACTTTTTTTAATGAGATTACTAGATGTAACATGCACACACTTCATCTTATCCTTGAAGACATTTTACAATTAAAAAATACTTTGGATAGAATTTTATATTGCAATATATATAGGGAAAAGAAATATTGCATAGACACTCTCTCTAAGGTGGGCACTGAATATAATATGGAAACTTGGAAAATCCTGAAGAAGTTAGAAAAAACCTCTTATGAATATTATCTTAGATATTTTATAGAGGATTTGGCTTCTCCAAAAACTCTTATGAATATTATCTTAGGAGTTTGATAGAGGGTTTGTTGATAGACACATTACCAAAATCACCACTTATCACCGTTTATGTTTTTGTTTTTCGGAGATAAAATTCTGAGGAAAGTAGGATGATATTATATACATTTCTTAATCTTTTTGTTAATATTATAAGTGTTGGTAGACATTACTTTTTGATCAATAAAAGGGCTCTTATTTAATGCCATATATTTTGATAATTTTTGGTTTGGTTGTATTAGACCTATATTGAATGCACTACAATGCATATACAAAATGTAATTTTCATAAAGTTTTAATGAAAATTAAGATTTTTTCTCGAGGGAATAAAACTATAACTTACTTACTGATCGAGGAATCACAAAAATAGATAAATAAAAAAATTAACAAAAAAATTGAATATTATTTATGAATAAAATATTTTCAATTTTGCCCAAGGGGGTAGAATATATGGTGATGCTGATGGGGTGTATTGTGTGATGTGAAGGTCATCGATTTGAAATTTCCTGAGAAAAAAATCTAGCCATGTTAAGGGTTGTTGTGGCCTAGGCCATGTGGGATCCATGAGTGATTTTGATAGCTTAGAGGCCCCTAGGTCACGGTTTCTCAAGTCATAGGTTAAGGCTAGTGTAATCTGTAGAGAACTCAAAAAACTTTACAAGCATTAATCAGATGCTCAAAATTATGCTGAAAAATTAAATTTTTCATAATGGTGTGTAACCTGAACGACCACATAGATCTCGTCTTTCTAAATTGACGCAACTCATTTCGCAGAAAACTGATAATGTATGCTCCCAAAAACGCGTTATGTTCATTTTCCCAAACAGGTAAATTTTTCCAAAACAATGTAGGTTGCCCAATCAATAGTCTGTGCATCTGATTGGGCATGGTTGACTGGTTAAAGGGTGACTGTATAGTAGTTCAATCATAGCGTGCCACATGTTCAAGTTTTATTGGTAGCTATGGGCGAATTTTCATTGGTTGGTTGGTGGAAAACCACATGCTGCCATGTGGCCCAATCAAAGGCCACCACGTGGCAACACAAGGTCCACCTGAAGCACAAACCATGCTCCACAGAATTCGAACTAAAAATCTCACACATAACAACGCAAGTCATTACCGCTAAGCCATATGAGTTCGTTTTTATATATGGTGACAAAAACCTTAGTTAAGGTGTATGTATGGCGGAGGATGGGGGAAGGAGCCATGAATTAGCCTCGCCCCCCCATTATGTTTACACCATGTAACCACAGTCAGAAATCGTAGGTTGCGGAAGAGGCTAATCACCCGCATAAACTGCCACCACTACCATGGCATGTGAACGTCACCAGTGAATAAGAAAAATTTTAGCAGAGGCATAACCAACACCTAACCACCCACTCAAACCACACCATGTGACCATTTCTGTGACCGCCAGTGGAACAAACGCCCAGACCTACATCCTATCCGCCCTCCAAACAGTCAAATTTGACCACAGTGGTGCTAACTGCCGAAAGTTAGTAAAAATGTTGGGTTTTAATATTAAAAAACATTTTTTCCCAACGCCTATGTGGTATAGTTTGAAATTTCAAATTTAAGGGTTATTGTGCAAATTAATGTTCCAACAATTTTTCCTAGAATTCGAGGAAATTGTTTATCCTTTAGCTGAAAATGGGGAAAATTTGTTGGACTCACCTGGATTTTGGGGAAATTGTGTTGCGGTTAGCAGGAAAACTAGGGAGGCTCATAACTTCTCCAATTTTTGACCAATTTGGGATCAAAAGGAGGCTAGAAAGGAATTTTTGGGCATTATTAAGCTAATGGAATAACTTTTGAATCCATTTGAGCACTATAAATGTATGTAATCACCATTTTGAGCATAATGAAAGAGTTTCAAGCCATTGGAAGCTGGACCAAGGAGACGTAGCCTAGGAGGGGTGAACTCCTTCATCATTTGTTGTGTTGTGGTTATTATTATGGTGCATTTGTCTATTATTTATGTATACTTCAAAGTTTATTTACATGCTTTATGTGTTTAAAAATTAACATAGAAGCTCTCAAAAACTCAATTTAAACATTGGTAATTTGCAAACCGGTAAGCACAATTTTATTAAGATCTCATACATATCAATTTTAGTATCAAAAATTTGTTTTTATTTGATGCTGTGAGGCTTTAATTGTTTGCAAGTGTATTTCATGATTACAAGGTTGAAAGTCAAGAGATGAGAAGGAAAGCTTGTGGTTTCAAGTCCTCGTGTTAGGTCAAGGGGAAGGAGAGCAAGTTTTCCTCAAGCTCCACCACCAATTCTTCATCAAATTGAAATTGAAGCTTCAACAAGCATGTCTCATGAAGGACGAACTGATAAAATGTCAGAAAATTAAAATACTTTCAAAAAATATTTCTTTGACATGACTGAAATGGTTAAGGTTCTCTATGAAGAGAGGACTTCAAGATTGCAGGGTGAAAGTTCCAAGCCTTCAAAATGAGAGGGTTGTCTTGGAGGAAAAGGAGGATATTGTGACAAGCCTTCAAATAGAAATGGTGACAAACCATCCTCTTCTCCAACATCATATTCACCTCCATACTCACCCCCATATTCCTACTCTTGCACAACCATGTTACTCAAACACATCCACATACAACAAGGGTGCATGGTAAAACTCCCTAATTAAAACTTGATATAAAATTCGAACTGTCTATGTATAATGGTCACGTGAATGCTGAAAGACTTGATAATTGGGTTTTTCAAAATGAATTTTATTGCAATATCTAAACCATCAAAGATGATGAACCAAAATTCAGTTGACTTAATTGAGGTTGGAAAGTGCTACTTTGATTTGGTGGGAATCCAAAACACAAGAGGATATGAAAAAACATGGTAAGGTATCCACCTCTTAGATAGATGTTCTTGTTGCACTTATAAAACAAATTTATCCATTAGCTTATATGAAAAAGGCTATTATGGATTGGCATAATTTCATACAACTAAAGGGCCAAAGTGTGAAAAGATACACTCAAGAATTTAAGAGAATATACTTTATATTAGGTGTAGATTTGAATTCACAAGACACTTTGTTGAAATATATTGGAGGTTTACACAGTTATTTACATAATACTATCATTATGTTTAATCCTACAAGTTTAGATGAAGTTTGTGTCTAGGCAACTCATCTTGAAGCAAGAGGGAAAAACATTCCACGAGAGGGTAGCAAGAAGCCATTCACAAGTCGAGACAAGGGTAAGAAAAAGTTCAAAGGAAAGGGAAAGAAGAATGCATCCGTCAAAAAGGAAGGAGAAAAACTAACATGCAAAAATTGTTCCAAATAGGGTCATGATGAGGCTGATTGTTGGAAGCTTCATTCTGAGATGAAACCAAAGACATTTAACAACAAAGGGAAGAAAAATATAGTTACAACTACACAACATGACTTAGGCTCTGATTTGGGAGATGAAACAAATATACCAACAATGGGAATGAAAGGTAAGGACATAGCAAGAACTAGCTCTTCAAGTTGTCCTAATGATATTCAAGACGAGAAAACTAGAATTGAAATTTCCCATATTCAGGTTATTTAAAAGCACACAAAAATTGATACACTCTTTGATAGTGGTTCACAAGCAGATTTGATTTCCAAAGACTTAGTCTAGAAACTAAACTTAGAGACCATTCATCATCCAAGATGTTATCCTTTAGGTTGGATATGCAATAATTTAAACTTACAAGTTACGAGGAAATGCATCTTTAAATTTTCAATTACAACAAAATTTCTTGATGAAGTTGAATTTGATGTAGTACCACTTGATATTTTTGGAATTGTGTTGGGAAGCCCATATTTGGATGATAGAAAATTTATTTTCCATCACCATGAAAACAAGTATCTCTTGTTCAAATATGACATAAAGTACATTGTTAGAGAACATCGACAGAAACTAAATCTTTCACTTGTAAATGCTAGACAAATGAAGAGACTCATTGACTCTAGCAAGAATTTTGTTCTCCCAATGGTCTAGCAAAAGAATGATGTTGAAAATGAACCTTTTCAAGGTTTTGATTTAAGATTAAAATATGATTTGGTTGAGGTTTCTAACCAATATGATTATATGTTTCAGGATCCAAAAGGATTTCCTCCCAATAGGGGAATCCAACATGAAATAAAATTGAAACAAGATTGTCCTCTTCCTAACATTGGCATGTACAGGATGTCAATGATGGAAAGTGCAGACAATAAAAATAAAATTCAAGATTTGTTGGACAAAGTGATCATCAGACCAAGTACATCGTCATGCGGGTCACCTATTTTTTTGGTGCCAAAGAAGGATGTAACATGGTGTATGTGTGTGGAATTTCATTCATTGAACAAAATTATGGTAAAGAATCATTATCCACTTCCTAGAATTGATGATTTAATTGATCAATTGAAAGATGCAAAGTATTTTACTAAGTTTGACTTAAGGATTGGCTATCATAAAATTAGAATTGTTGAAGGTGGCATATGGAAGACAACATTCAAAACAAAAAAAAGGTTTGTTTGAATGGCTTGTTATGCCTTTTGGTCTTTGCAATGTTGCACCTACCTTTATGTGTGTGATGAATGATGTATTGAGGCCATTTCTAGATGATTTTGTGATAGTCTACTTAGATGACATCTTGATTTTTAGTAAATCTCATGAAGAACATGTCATGCATGTCAAATGGTACTTGATGTCTTCAATAAAGAACATTTTTTTCTAAATATTTCAAAGTGTGAGTTTGGAAAAACTTCTTTAGTGTGTTGGGGTCACATTGTTGGAGATGGTGAATTGAAAATAAAACACTCCAAGGTTGATGTCATTTTGAATTGGCCAAAGCCCAAAACAGTTATGGAAGTAAGAATATTTTTGGGAGAAACCCAATATTAGAGGAAGTCTATTTCTAAATTCTCTTCTATCGCAACTCCAATACATGCATTGATGAGTGTGAAGTAGGTCTTCCAGTGGGGAGTTAAACAAGAAAATTTATTTAATGCATTGAAATAAAATATCAGTTAAGCTCCATTACTTGCACTTCCAGACTTGAGACAGTCATTTGAGATTCATATTGATGCTAGTGATTACGCCGTGGGTGTGGTCCTCATGCAACATGGTAAGCCTATATGTTTTCATTCAGAAACTTTTAATGGTGCAATGATTAATTATCCTACATATGACAAGGAGTTGTATGCATTGGTTAAAAGTGTGAAAAAGTGGAAACACTACTTGATGAGTAAGGAAACAATCATTCACACTGATAATCAACTATTTAAATGCTTGCAATCGCAAACAGAGTTGTAGTAATCAAGGCACTTTCAATGGATGTGTTTTCTTCAACAGTTCCCCTTGGTGATAAGGTATAAGAAATGTATCTACAATAAAGTTGCTGACATGCTTTCTAGGCCTATTGTTAGTGATTATACTATTCCTATGCATAATTCTATTTTGCATGACAGTTATGTTGAATAATATAATTTAGATAGTGATTTTTAATATGTATATGAAACTTTAAGTCTAGGGAACCAAGAAGAGGATTTGGATTATCACATGCATGATAACTTGTTGTACCATCTTGGCAGGATTTGTATTCCATAGGGAGAAAGAGTCAAAATCATAAGAGAGGCACATACTTCTCTTATTGCTGGTCATTTTGATGTAAGTAAAGAATGGTAGCATCCACGACGATATTGTTAAACCGCATAATAGCAGTATTCATTTGACTGGGGTTATTCATTATGTCTTATTAGTAAACCTAACGGCAAGACATGGGACCTAGACACTCACTTCCGGTACCTTCTCGTCCATGGAGAGTGTTTCTATGGACTTTTTGGAGGTCTTCCTATGTCAAAGAGGAATCATAATTATATTTTGGTAGTTATGGATAGGTTCATAAAAATGTGTATTTTGATGCCATGTAAAAAGAAAATTGCAGCTGAACAAACTACTCAATTATTATTTCAGAATGTTTCAGTGCATTTCGAATTGTGTGCATTCATTGTTAGTGATCGAGATTCCATCTTTGTTGGGAACTTTTGGTCAAGGTTGTGGGGATTCATGGACACCGAATTGAAAAAGAGGACACCATTTCATCCACAAATAGATGGTAAAACAGAGGAGCTGAACAGGACGGTGATACATCTTCTTTTTGGTTATTGCAACAAGAATCCTCAGTTGTGGGATGGGAACTTACACTATATTCAACATGCTTACAACGAGGCAAAACACTCTTCAATTCAAACATCACCATTTGAGGCATGTTTGGGATACTTGCCTGAATATCCTTTGGATTTCATTTTTGGAAAGTATGTTGCTATTGATGGTCATAGTGACATAGAAATATCTAAAAGGTTCATTGAAAAAACCCAATTGGTGCGTCAAGCAGTCCAAGAATAGTTGGAAAAGAGCCAATTCAGGTACAAAACAAGGCACGATAAACATTGTGTGTATCACAAATTCCAAGTCAGTGATGAAGTTTGGCTTCACATTAGAAAATAAAGGCTTCAAGGAGAAGGTAAAAAACTGAATCCAATTCGATATGGTCCATTCATAATTTTATAAAAGATTCGTGATAATGCCTTCAGGTTGGATTTTCCTTCATATATGCAAATTTATGTTGTTGTCAATGTTGAGAACTTAAGGTTCTATGAGCCACCTTTGATTGAAGATCATGAAGAACATGTTCAAATTCCTTCCATTGAGTATTTTTCTCCTGAATACCTTGATGAAATAGATCAAGACACCATTCTTGGTAGAGGAACAAGGTATTCAAAATGAGGGCATTTGGAGTACCTTCGTGTGGGGCTCAAAGGAAAAAATCCAAGCAAGGCCAAATGGATTGAGATTGAAAAGGTGAGGAAATTGTACCCTCATATGTTGAACAATTGAAAGTGATCTTTTGGGGTGCAAAAGCTTCAAGTGGGGAGGACTGATCAGGTGCTCAAAATTATTCTAAAAACGAAAGTCGTCGGAATGGTGTGGAACTTGAATGACCACGTAGATCTTGTTGTTTTCAAGCTGGTGCAACTCGTTTCGCAAAAAACTGAAACAGTATGCTCCCATAAACACATTCTGTCTATTTTCCCAAATAGGTAAATTTTGGCCAAAAAATGTAGGTTGCCCAATCAACAGTCTATACAACTCACTGGGCATGGTTGACTAGTCAAAGGGTGACTATACATTGGGCCAATCATAATGTGCCATGTGTCCGAGTTCTATTGGTAACTATGGGTGAATTTCCTTTGATTGATTGGTGGCCAACCAACGATGCCACGTGTCCCAACCGGAGGCCGCCACGTGGCATCACGGGGTCCACCAAAATTGGTTGAAGGAAAAACCTCCCTCTGCAGGATTCAAACTCCAAACCTCACACATAACGGCGCAATTCCTTACCACTAAGCCACATGAGTTCCTTGTTATAAATCGTGGCACGAACCTTGGTTAAGGCGTATGTATGGTGGAGGTGGGGGAAGGAGCTAGGGCTTAGCCCCAACCCCCCATTATGTTTATACCATGTCACCACAACCGACAACTAGAGGCTACGGTGGAGGCTAATCACCCACATAAACTGCCACCAGTACTTTGGCATGTGAACATAACCGACGAATAAGAAAACTATTATAGGAGGCCTAACCATCACCTAACTGCCCACTCAAACCACGCCATGTGACCATTGCGATGATCGCCAACAGAACCGCCACCCAGGCCACCATCCCAGCTACCTTCGAAATTGTCAAATGTGACCATCATGGTGCTAACTACTGACGGTTAGTAAAACTGTGGGGTTTTAATATTAAAAAAACATTTTTTTCAGCTCCAATGTGATATAGTTTGAAATTTTGGATTTAAGGCATTATTGTACAAATTAATGTTTCTACTATTTCGCTCGAAATTCCAGGAAATTGCTGCTCCGTTAACTGAAAATGGGATGAATTTGTAGGACCATTCAGATTTTGGGAAAATTGTGTTGCAGTTAGTAGGAAAGCTAGGGACGCTCATAACTTCTCCAATTTTTTACCACTTTCAGATCAAGCTAGAAAAACATTTTTGAGAATTCTCAAGCTAATTGAATAGGTTATGAAGCCATTTGAGTATTGTAAATGCATGTAATCACCATTTTGAGCATAATGAAAGAGGGCCAAGCCATTGGAACCTCGACCAAAAAGATGTATCCCAAGAGGGATGAACTCTTTCATCATTTGTTGTGGTGTGGTTATTATTATGGTGCATTTGTTTGTTTTTTATGTTATTTCAGAATTTATTTACATATTTTATGTGTTTAAAAATTAACATAAAAGCTCTCAAAAACTCAATTTAAACATTGATAGTTTGCAAACCGTAAAGAAAAATTTTATTAAGATCTTTCACACACACACACACACATATATGTATATTCAATTTTTATAATAAATATAATAATTATATATTAAAATTTTAAAAAAAAAATCCTGAAAACTTTTAACATATATTTGAATAACTAATTTCGGATTTAAGGCATTATTGTGCAACTTCATGTTTCGACAATTTCATCTGGAATTCCGAGAAATTGTCCCTCCATTAGCTGAAAATGGGGCGAATTTGTAATACCAGTCCGAATTTTGGGGAAATTAGCAGGAAAACTAAGGAGGCTCATAACTTCTCCAATTTATTACCAATTTCATATCAAGCTAGACAAACATTTTTGGGAATTTTGAAGCTAATGGAATAGGTTTAAAAATCCATTTGAGCACTGTAAATGCATGTAATCATCATTTTGAGCATAATGAAAGAGGGCCAAACCATTAGAAGTTGAACCAAAATTACCTATCCCAAAAGGGGTGAACTCTTTCATCATTTATTGTATAATAGTTATTATTATGGTGCATTTGTTTTTTGTTTATGTTTATTTTAGAATTTATTTACATATTTTATGTGTTTAAAATTAACATAAACGCTCTCAAAAACTCAATTTAAACATCGATAATTTGCAAAATTTAAAACACAATTTTATTAAAATGTCATACAAATCAAACATATATATATGTGTATATATGTTTTTATAATAAATATAATAATTATATATTAAATTTTTTTTTAAAAAGAAATCTAAAAAACTCAATTTAAACATTGATAATTTACAAACCCCAAAAGCAAAATTTTATTAAAATCTCATACAAATAAAATATATATATATATTCAATTTTTATAATATATATATTATATAAATTTTTATATATAATTGAAAATTTGAATATATATATATATATATATATATATATAATTGCATTTATGAAAGAAATGTCAAATTGTATCATCTCCAATATGACAAATATGTAATCCTTTTTATATCATCAATATATGAAAACTTAATAGGGTTCCATCATAGTTTTGGATATATTATCTAATAATCTTAAAAAATAATTGAAATTGAATTTTTTCTATTCATTATATAATAATTTAATTTAATTTTTAAATTTTAATTTTATAAAAAATTATTTTAATTTTAATATATATTTATATTAAAATTTTGAAAAAAAAAATTAATATATATTTAAATAACTATTTTATATTGTGTATATAAAATTCATTAATATATAATGTCATCAAAGGATATATATATATATATATATATATATATATATATATATATATATATATATATATATATATATATATAATTTTAATGTCTAATTTTTTTAGTATTATATATATATATATATATATATATATATATATATATATATATATATTGAATTAGTATTATTGTATTTTAGTGTTAGATGTTATTTATCCATTAAAGAAATGTTTATTTATTAAAGAGTTTCAATAAATTGTGATTAAAAAAATTAAAAAATTAAAAATAGATTTATATTAAGACATTTTATTAGTATAATGTTTAATATAAATGAAATGTAGAAATGATAGTGAAAGGACATTTTGTTAAGGCATTTTATAATATAAAATTCAGTTTTTAGAAATTTTATGAGAAAAAATTTAGCTATGCTAAAACTTAACAGAACTTACAAACTATACAATTAAGAGGTATATAACCTAGCAATATCTATATATATAGATAACTTTTTAGAAATTTTCTGAAAAAAATCAAACCATACTAAAAACTAATTATAAAAAACTAGAACTGAAATGTTTAATTCAAAGTTATGTATTTTTTTCCAATACACTCGATAAATATTTATAGACCCAAACATTGATCTTCATAAACACATTATAAATTTAAAATTAAAATGGTTTTACATTAATAAAATCAATATATAAACAAAATTTTATCATCTATTCTGAAGTTAATACAAACATTCCATAGCAGATTTCAGAGATATTTGGGAATATGAAGGAGTGTGGCTATTCATCTAATTCCTGTAATCCAAATTCCTAAATATATCTGAAATCTGAAATTAAGAAATCTGACAAATTCTCAAATATACCTGAAATCTGCAATAACAAAATCTGAGGAACAGAAGCTATTAACCTACTCCTATCGTCTAAATTCCAAAATTAGCTGCAATT
This sequence comes from Pinus albicaulis, assembly GCA_034641835.2. Lineage (NCBI taxonomy): Eukaryota > Viridiplantae > Streptophyta > Pinopsida > Pinales > Pinaceae > Pinus > Pinus albicaulis. The sequence goes on from JAXQQM020088042.1 coordinate 197,798, forward strand.
AAAAGTTCAGCATACATGGAACATGTAATTTATCCTTACAAAAGAAACCATGTTTTGCACAGTAATGAAAAGTAACGTATGTTTAAGGTGGGCTATCTCCGGTCACAAATCCTCAATAGGTGAACCAAAGAAGATTGATCGATCTTTTATTCTTCGCTTATGAAATTAAATGGAATAATCTAAAGCATTCGTTTTTCCTTCATTTGCAATGGAAAAGAGAGCGAGGAGAACTTACTTATATAACAAAGAGAAAGGAAAAATGCGACTTGCAATCACAAGGTATTCCAAGTCATTTGGGTATGGGATGGAATTACATATTAATCTTCATGTAAAATGATAGAGTAATTCATTATTTATTAATATGCATATAAAATAATGGAAGCAATTTTTTTTCGAAAGTTTGGAAAGAATTATTATGCCCGGAACAACTTCAAAATACTGTAGGGGACCAAACCTATAACCTAAACAACTAAACACTGAGACCAAAATATATAGTTCTGGCAGAAAGTAAAATCTTGACCAAACCTATCACCTAAACATTGGACCACGTTTTACAACTATTGCTTATGCATTGCTTCAAAAAAGTAGATTACTTGATGGTTTACTCAGTGTGTGATGCTACCAATATGATTACAATTTTTTCTCTATGGCGAGGATATTTTGGTTTTTATGAGGGAAGAATTTAGGAATATTCATAATAATTGAGGTGAATATGTGGCGGCAACAACACTAGGCGAGATATTTGGTAGCAACAACAACAACATGTCAAGTGGTATGGATGAAAGATGTTGAAAGATTTGTATCATGAGCATGACAAAGGAACTACAATATAATAGCTCAACAATTGCATTATCAAAGTTATGGTGATTGTTTTTAGTAACATTGCAGACGGAGGAACAATTCGATATCCTCACAAATCCATTAGAACAGGAATTTTGTTTATACGAGATAGTGTCACGGGAATGATTGATGGCGGTAGTTGTGATTAAGGGGGAGTGTTGGAATTAACTCCCAACCACACCATGAATAAGATAGTGGAAACGATTTGCACGCTCACGAATTTTGTTGGAGGAAGCACGAGCACGGATCCAGAAAACGGAGGTGTTTTTCCATAAAAAATCAAAGAACAAGGTACCAGGCCATACTCTGTGTTTATTTCTTGAACCACTGCATTAACTTACCTCTTTGCCCGTGGCGCAATAACAAAGTTTTTTAGTTTACCCTTAAGCCTTTGCCACAATGTTAAATCCTCGTTGATCGCGATATTTCGCGAGGACCCATAGACTCTTGCATAAACCAAACCTGAAACACTTTTGTTTTTCACCTATTTCCTCTGTATTTCCTTATTACGGTTGCTCGCCAGTGTCTGACATACATGATTTTTAAACCTTACGGTTAAGCCTCTTGCAAAAAACCGTGCGAGTTGCGATGTGATATCATCTTACATCATAATCGCAATAAAGTAACGGTTTCTGTGTAAACCGCTCACAGGACTATGTTAGTGACATGCGATGTGATTGTGCCACGTCACATAGCAATCCTAACATTTAACCATCTGTACGGTGTATAAATTATGTTGTTTGTTTTGCGATGCGATATCGTCGTCAGTATATAGCAATCACATAAGTTCTGAGTTTTTAAGTTTTTCCTTTGAAGAGCGCTCGTAGAGTATTATATTTTGGTTGCAATGTGATGTCACATCGCACTCATGTAATTCAAAATGTTTAAATGGATAGTGCACACACAGGTGAAGGGTTGATATCACAAATGCGATAAGAGCTTGGATGCAACGTGATTTCAAAGCGAGCTGATAAAACTTCAAGTTCGGGACTTTGTGTGTTTGAACGCGTTTTTGTATGTGTTTCATGTATAAACCGAAATACGGTATGTGTGCCATTTAATGAAGAAATAGGTATTTTTGACAACAAAAGGATAGAGAGGTCATTGAACATCCATCCAACATTGAATAGCATTAAGTTTTCGGGCTTAGTACGGTTTTGTATAAACAATGAAATTTCATGTTTTTTAGAGAAAGTTGAATCAATTGAAAAAGTTGTTTTGTTCCTGTTTTTACGCTCCTTGTATGGATGTTTGAGTATTTAATTTCGCATCAATTGTACATCCTCTATGTTGTATTGTAGAAAGCATCCTCTATGTATTTTTCGTTCAATATTTCCAACAGAAAATCATGTATAAACAAAATTTTATCATCTATTTTGAATTAATGCAAACATTCCATAACAGATTTTAGAGATATTTGGGGATTTGAAGGATTGTAGCTATTCATCTAATTGCTGTAATCAAATTCCTAAATATATCTAAAAATCTGAAATTAACAAATCTGAGAAATTCTTAAATATACCTGAAATCTGTAATAACAAAATCTGAGGAACAGAAGCTATTAACCTACTCCTATTGTCAAGCATGGAACATGTAATTTATCCTTACAAAGAAACAACCTTGTTTTGCACAGTAATGAAAAAGTAACATATGTTTAAGGTGGAGCGATCTCCGGTCACAGATCCTCAAGAAGTGAACCAAAGAATATTGACCGATCTTTTTATTCTTCGCGGATGAAATTAAATGGCATAATCTAAAGCATAAGTTTTTCTTTCATTGCAAAGGGAAAAAGCAAGAAAACTAGAGAATCAGACACTGCGAGGGCAAGAGAACTTACTTATCTAGCCGAGACAGGCGAAATCGAGATATGTCTCAGCGTGTCCTTCTGTTCACGGGACTCAATATGTTGGTCCTGTACCGATATGAAGGTTTAATGAAAAAGAAAAAAAATTAATAATAATACGGCTTGCAATCTACAAATATTCCAAGTCACTTGGGTATGGGGTGGAATTATTATTTATTAATGTTAATGTAAAAATGATAGAAATAATTGACTATATATTAATATGCATATATAATAATGAAAATATGTTTTTTCAACTGAAGAAATCCATGTCCAGAACAACTCTCAAAACAAAGAAATCCGTGTCTAGAACAACTCTCAAAACACATGTGGGACACAAACCTATCACCTAAACATTGGACCAGAATATGTAATTTTACAAATTAAAAACCACAACACATGTGACAGACCAAACCTGTCCCAAACCTATCACTAAACATTGAACCACATCTTCTGCTACTACTACTGCGTTGGTTAAATAGTAGATTATTTGGTGGTTTACCCAAAGCTATGATGCTACCAATATATTTCCACTATGACGAGGATATTTTGGTTTTTATGAGAAGAATTCAGAGATATTCATAATAATCAATTGGAGGCCCCGTTGGTGTGGACCTTAATAAATTGGGAAGCCCAATGAAAATGTGAAAGCATGCCTCTTTGGACGGTCTGAGTATATTTGTAAATTGAAATACCCTAAAACTTGCGACAGCATGCCTCTTGAATTTCTGTTTTTTTAGTAACCATCGAAATGTATATCTGCAGTAGTTGTCGGTGTCAGCTTTTCATAGAAAGTCCAAAGTGCACATATCTTATGTCTAATTAGTTTTCTTTTTTTCCCTTCAAAATCATCTAAATTTTTAAATTCTTGAGGAGATTTTTTAAATGTATATCTGCAATAGTTGTGTGTGCCTGCTTTCATAGAAAGAATGATTTTTTTAAGCTTTAGTCTAACTAGTTTTTTCGTTGAAAATCATTCAAATTTTTAATTAAATTTTTGTAAAGCACAGATTATATAATTATCAAATATTTTAATAAAATTTTGTAACTACGAGATTATAATTATCAAATTTCAAGATTTTGGGTGTTTTTGAGGTTTTTGGTAGCATTGAATCTATTTACACCATCATAGCATATGATTGAAACACATCAAGTGCAAAATTTCTTAATCTTTTTTTATCAGATTTCAGCACTTTTAGCGGAATGGTGCCAACAATTCCTTCACCTCTATAGACAACCGGTGTTGGAATTTGGATTTCTCTTTACCGCGTAGTACAGTTTTTTATGACCGTTTTGGTGCTTATGTTTCTTGTCAAGAAATGTTATATTTAAAATTTTGACTTTCAAGAGTGATGTTTTCATAATAAAGTAACCCTTCACAAATAAACGCTTGATTTCTGCAAAAGTACACTTCAATAACATAATTATGTTAGAAATTTTTCGAGAGGATAGGAATAGATCCCATATCTACAACATCATCCAAATGGTATTAATTGAATTTTGAGAGAGGTAAAAGGAATCAGACATGTATCTACAACATCATCCAAATAGTATTAATAAAATTAGGTCAGAGTGTACTAGAGTAGATTTATTTTTCACCTATAGTTTAATCACCATACCATTCTCCACAAAATCACAATTCTCTACACTTGTTTATTTATCAAAAAAAATATTTTTCCACCTCCACTTGTACTCCTATGTGGTTTTATTTGTCCACCCATTCTCCACACAAATCACAATTTTCTACACTTGTTTATTTATCAGAAATGGATGAAATTTTTCCAACACCTCGTTCTCTATGAAACCCATTAAAAAAAGATTTGTTTTTGTTTGTAGTAAAAGTTACCATCCAATTGAGATAAATATCTCTCTTTCAAAAACACAAAACACAAAAGAGAAAAACAAATATACGCAAATCCTCCATTTACAATAACAAGTTTCACAAAACCTAAAGGTTTTTCTATTTTCCAAGTTACCCTAACCTATTGCTATTAGTGGTGTCAACTCTCTATTTCCTGATACAAGATATTATTCTTTAATTATAACTACATAATTGTAGTATGTTTCTCTTAGATTTGTTAAGAATATCCTCGTAAAAATTTGAATTTTACATAACATAGTCAAACTACCAACAATTCACTATGAATAATAAATCGTTTGCAAGATCAACCTCTACAAATTCAATTTATTTATGTTATGTATGCAAAGGTTTATAGATATTAATAACATTTAAGGAAAATAATTGAACATCAGAAAAATTTTACCAATGCAACTTTCATAAGATATTAATAATATTTTGAAAAAATAATTAATTCAAAATTCAATTTATTTATGTTATGTGTACAAGGTTTATAGATATTAATAACATTTAAGGAAAATAATTGAACATCAAAATTTTTACCAATACAACTTTCATGAGATATTAATAATATTTTACAAAAATAATTAATTCAAAAATTCATTTAAATTTTTTTAAACGGACATTTTGCCCGTCAAATTCCAACCCGAGATAAATCCTTTTTTTAATCTTCAACTAATAAAATATATTTGCGGTCGTCGTCGGTGCCGGCCTTAATAAATGGAAAGTCCACTAAACATGTGAAAGCCTTAATAAATGGAAAGTGCACAAAACATGTAAAAGCATGCCACTATTTAATAACAACCCTGAAAAGGTTGTCGACAATAGTGATGCCTTGACCGGATGAGTAGTGGCAACATCAATCAGGGTTTTGTTTCGCTGTAATTTCTATAGTATAGATAAATTCTGGGTTTATGGGGTTAAAGTTGACTGTTGATGTTTGACATAAAGTTGACTAAGTGAGGTTGTGTTCGGTTTAGGTTTTAATTGTTTAGATTAGAAATTTGGTTAAACTGTTTAATATAATTCATAGATGATTGCTTTATCTTTAAAGAAATTTTAAAGGTTTTTCCAAACTCAATTTTAGTTTTATTTTAGATTTATGATTTTATATATATATATATTTAAAAGTTAGTAAATTTGTATAGAAGTTATATGTTCAAAAGTAGAAGGATAAACTTTATACATGTTTATTAATTAATATTAGCCATAACATCCTTTAACACAGAGACTCCCAAATCGTCATTAATGTGAGTCTAAAGATGTGTATTGTTTTATAGTAGTTTTGAGTCCTAAATCATTATTGATGGGAGTGCTTCTAACACCCTTTTTTCTCTAGTAGCCTATGCACTCTACTAGCTATGGGTTTATGTGTGTCTCTTTCCTTTCCTACTAGCCTATGGGGGTTGTTGGCATTACTCTAGTTTGTTATAGTGGCTTTTGGAATCTAGGTCTCAACAACCCCTTGTGAATGTGTGTCTCAACCCTCCCCTTGTGAATGTGTGTCTCAACTCTCACCCTATTAACATAGGGCTTATAAAAATTGGAAAAAAATTGAAAGTTATAGTAACTTTAAACTTAGACTTTGCCTAAAGACTCATTATAATGCATACCTCTAGTAATCTCAATGATGAAAATCCAAAAAAATATATATTCTAACACCATAATGTAAAGTCATACCATATGAAGATTAATTTTTGAAACTACATATCTTACATAAATATAATCCATTGAACTAAATTGTATCCCATTTTAATTTTTATATTTATCTCAAGTGATGTTGATATTTTAATCTCAAATGATGTTGATATTTTATTGCTTGTTGAAACTTGGGAGCACAGAAAGAATCTAAGGTCCCTAACATAGATTGCTTTGCACTATGAGTCTACCACAGAACAGCGATCCTCCTATAGAGCATTGGGCACGCACGGCTTGCTACATTAAGAAGAACATCTCCCCCATGCTAGGATTATAAAAAACGACCCTACAACCAATATAGTTGGATCGAGATCTGAAATTAATGATAAAAATACCTACATAGCAATACATTTATTTCCCCCCATTAATTCTAGCTTCTATACGAAAAAGAATCTAGATAAAAATGGTCCTTACAATGGTTTGAGAATGATATTTATAGCCTAAGGAATTAATGTAATATCCTTTTAATGGGTGACTTTAATGCTCGAACTTCAAGCAACCAAGTTATTATTCTAAGAAATCATTCCAACCCCAATCCTCTTTGGTTAGAAGCGAAGACCTTACTCGCGGTTCGCGGTACAAAAAGGAGCTACGAAGACCTCGGGATAATTTTTTGAGGTTGGAGCTAGTCGAGCTCCGTAGTGCTCAAGATCTCATAATTTGCAACGGTCCCAAAAGTGGCCCAATTCTATGAGATGACTTGCATCCATGAGCCCGCGAGAGCGTGGTAGACTACGTTATTTCCGATCTCCCATTATACAATGAAATAATAAATTTTGACATCTTAGACGACAACGAACTTTGAATCTAATCATACGCCTTTACTCATAACTCTCAATCATGTACATAGAGTCCATGAAGATAATCACTTATAGTCAAAGAAATTAATCTTTGATAGAAATAAAAAGCGATCTCTTTCTAAATGAATTAAAAAAATAATTTGCTTCCTTTATCTAGTATAGACAACATAGATGACCTCTATCATAATTTTTACTACAACCCTCTGTATTGATTAAAAGTTCTCAATTGAAGTCTCAAGTAATAAAAGAAATAGCAAAACCAACACATGGTATGACAAAAGAGAATGTAAAAGTACAAGGGAAGAAATTAAGGAGGTTGTTGATGGAGTCTCTCAAAATTAACAAGATAAAAATCTATAAAGCACTAACTAAAAAGGAAAAAAAGGCAATATATTCACAAAAGGCAAAGAGAATCTCTTACACCTCTCTAAAGGTGGCTCTAAATGATAGCAGCAGGCGAGGTGTCTAACTAGGAAAACTAAAGATAATAATAAAATTTCTTTTCACAACTAAATTCCTATCTTAAAAAGCTTTATGAATCTCAAATTCGCGGGGATTTTGAAACCATGCTCACAATGAAAGAAGTTTTCTCATTAGAAGACATTTATTTTTGGGGTTAAACGCATGGAAAATGGGAATGCTAAAGACATTGAAGGTTACCGCGAGGTGGAAATCTTAAAAATTGGAGGTCTTGTCCTCATCCCCCACATCCACAAGCTTTTCAACCAAGCGGTCAAGCGAAGTCCCTAAGCCTTGGACTCGAGCCTCATTATCCTACTTTTAAAAAGTGGGGATACAAATAACCCCTCTAATTATCGAACAATTATGATCAGCCCTTTCTTAGCCAAGTTATATGGTATTATTTTTGGAAAAAGAAGTTGAGTATTTCGCTTGAAAATGAAGGTAAGTGGGCTAAAGGCCAAGCGGGTTTTTAGAAGGCAACACTCAACAATGGACCACCTTGTTACACTTAGGATCATTGTGGAGGAATGTTGCAATGATAAATCCAATCTCTTATGTTGCTTTGTGGACTTTAGAAAGGCTTTACGATACAGGTTCCTAGAAATAACATATGGAATAGATTAGAAGAGCTAAATGTTCCTTTAGACTCAAAGCACGCCCTATGAGTTATACAAGAATGTAATTACTAGGTTAAAGAGCAATGAGGGGTGGTCGAAAGATATTAAGTGTAATATCAGATTTCACAAGGTTTCCCCTCTCTCTACTACCCTATTTGGCATTTACATCGACAAGCTAGAAGGTTGTTTAGAGGAAGCGGGGATGTCTTTGGCACAATCTTAGTTGGGAGAGTCATCATCATTCTTCTCTATCTTGTGATATTGCTTCTCGCTATAGGACGCCCATCGATCTTGATGAGAAAACTTAGACTATGAGGTTACTGGCTCTACCCATGGGCATGTTTGTTTACGGTGACAAACAAAATTTATGATTATCAAAACTCAATAAGGACACTTTCGCTAATTTTATGTATGACAACGAGTAACTTGGAGGAAGTGTCTTCTTACTGAAAGTACCCTAGGGAATTGATATTCATCACAGAGCTCAGTGGAACTATAGCATTCAAAAAAAGGATTAATGTGGAAAGCCTATTTTGGTCTTGAAAATAATTGTAAAACGAAAACCTCTCGTAATGTGGGATGAAATCAGTTCCTCTTTGAAACTTTAGTCACTCCCGTTATCTTATATGGATGTGAGGTTTGGGGTTACGTCATCTGAAGAATCTTGGAGAAAGGTTGACCAAATCCGAAGCTTTTTATAATGTATAACCTGTAAAATTAAAAAGCAATACACACTATACCTATTCTCCTTATGGGAAAAGGTGGGTCTTCCCCTATCGAGAGCCTATCTATGACTAGGCTTTTGTTGTACAAAGCACAAGCGCAATAGCAAAGGAGAACATGAACTTTCCTAAGCTAGCTTTTAAATTCAGCCAAAACCACCTAAGGCTTACACGAGGTTGGTATAAAGACAGGAGACCTAGTTAAACCATTGGGAGATCAGCAGAATGTTGCATTGCAAAACATTAACAAAATTAATAAAATTGTTACTTCTAAGTTCAAAGAAAAAAATGTGGTGTGAGAAAGATCTAGCAGCTAAAAAGAAAATTAAGATATTATAAAGGTTCATCAACCCCACCTTAGAAGATCAAAAGTATGTCCTGACTTTAACTAGCTCAAAAAAGAAAATTAATATAGACAAGGTTAGAAACGGAGCTCTCATGAGCTCCATAGCGTAAACAATTGGTTGATCGAGTTCCATAAACACCATGGATGGAAAGGATCTGCCATCTGCGTGAGAATATGAACATCGAGGATGAAAATCACTTCCTCTTAGAGTGCCCGAGTACAACCACATTAGAGCTCAATTTCATAACCTTTGTTGAAATACTAACACATTCCTAGCACAAGATGTCAAAATTATCACGAGCCGAAAGGCTTCTCTCCAAGCTTTTTTAGCATAGGAATAAATCTTAAATCAAATTAAATAACACTTTTCTTTGAGTGCGATAGACCAAGATTGGTCTCGATGGAGCATTAACCACCACCATCATCATCATCATCAAAAAATAATTTTGAAAACTACACTTTAAACTACATTTCTTATTTAAATATAATACATTAAACTAAATTTTTGTCCACTTTAATTTTGTATTTATGGTATTGTCATTTGATACTTTCAATAAATTGTAAAGTCAAACAATTCTGATTTTAAGGATAATTCATAAATTGTTAATTTTTTATTTAATGATATAATCCCTCCCACAATATAAACCATGGTGTAAAAAGTCACATTAAGAAGGATGCGTGAGCAACTCGGAAACACTTCCATTACGTATCTGAAGTGGATTCTTCCATAGCGCAATCAATTTGGTTGGTAATTTCGTTTGCTTTCCATACGATTTTCGTATTAAATGATAAAAATATAATATTTATGTAGAAATTTGAAACCATAGTAATAAATAATTGTGAACTATTAACTACACGCAATCCATAAAGTTTATTCTTCTTTCCATTCATCGATTCATAGTATGGATATTGCCCTAAGTCTCTCCCAACAACTTTTATTTCAGGTTTTGAAACACAATTTTGTACAATTTAAAATTGATTTGATGATGCCAATTGATCAAATCAATTTTATAGAGTTAATATATGTGAATTTTCTAAAGATATTAGTCATGCCATAATTTATCAACTATATGTGTGATTTATATTAGTTGGAAGTTAGCTTTTGTTTATGTTAATTTTCTTTTAAGATATGCGAATGTATTAAACCAATTAGTCATGCCAATTCGTAATTTAAATTAAGTGCAAATCATTTTATATTTTCACTAAATGTTTTAGTCCATTTCTCTATATTATCTATATTGATATAACATAATATTTTATATATATTAAGAAAATAAAATTTTGATGATAAAATTGAAAAAAAAAAAACTATATATAATAATAATGGAGAGAATGTAATTTATATAATTAATTAAAATTATTAAAAGTAAATTATTCATCTTAAGACTAGATATATTAAGTACTTATTAACTTTTAAGATATTAGATATTTTGAATTGCAATATTTTTTATTTATTTCAAAACTTATATATAGATATATAAAGTCAATTCCTAAAATTATATATATATATATATAGTCAATTCTTAAAATTTTAAAGGAACTATAAATATAAAATGTTTTAATTATAAGAAATTTTTAATTTTTAATTATATATTATAATACATTCATAATTGAGATATTCAAGATAGGTATTGAAATATTTTATTATGCAAATTTTTCAAGTTAAAATGTTTTTTTTATGGGATTTCTCTCTCATTAAATGTTTTCATTAATATTTTTTTTAACTTCATGTTAAAAAGTGATTGAATTGCACATGTGCATCGTATAGTAAATTAGAAGTCACTTTAATTTTAAAATACATTGATATCGAATCTTATGATTTTGCAAGAGCAGAGACCCCACATAAAAGGGAAAGCCTACTCCTAGTCTTGTTGGTTTCACCCAGAGAAACTTATTGTTAAACCACATATCACTATATTATTATTATTGTATTATTTTACCAAACAACATCCATACTCATTGTAAGACAGCTCTTTTCACAATAAATTATTCATAAAATGAATAAACCTTTTCACATTAATAATGGATGGTGAAATCTCATAAAGATCACCAATAAAATTATAATAGATTCAATGATTTGAACAATGGTTTATTATCGTTTATGCTAGATTTGGATTATTAGGATATGATGTGCTCTTGTGATAAAGCTTGAAAAGTAAGTAAAAATTTCCATAGAAGAATAAGTAAAAATTTCCATTGAAACTTTGTGGTAGAGCATCAATGTTGAAGAATTAAAGTAAACTAAAAAGTTGAAATTTGGATTTTTTTTGGTTATTATAGTAGTGCTATTTTATTTTATTTATAGATTTCCTTGTATTAAAATTAGTTTATGCTCTTTTCTTATTTTAGCTCTTTCATTTTAGATTTGTTAAAAACAACTAAAAACACACATAATTACTAAATGCACTCATATATTATGTCCAAATGGTGTATGTGTAAACACACTCACACACAGATTACATTCAAATCACTCTATTAAATTGAATTTCTGAGATTCAACTTATTCCTAATTTAGATAGAGAGGTTGAGAGAATTTCTCAACCATCACAAACCAATTTCTAAAATATGGAATGTAAGCATTAACTCCAACATCCCCCCTTAATGATTACATTACATGAAAATAACAAAATAATCAAGCTTATCAGTAGATGCTCCATCAAGTTGCCTCATAACCCTCGCAAAGGTGTAGTTGGCAAGTTGGATTCCCGTGTTCGCTTCCTCAACTCCCGAATCAAGGATCTCCCGAAGTCAATTACTGGACAACATCCCAATTTGTCGCATAACCTCATTAGGAGACCACTTCCACGTCTACCACTAACAAGGGATCCTTCCCTAGATCCGCAACTGCCATACTATTTGGACAACCATCCATATTGAGCCTTACTGTCACTTGATCTCTTCAAACACAATTGATTGCAATCACTGAACTCCTAGTCATTCTATGGACGAGCTCCCATCCACCGAAATACATGGATGCTAACCACTGTACTCGCCAGTTATCTAGGGAATCCATCTAGATACAGAATGTATCTAGAATCAGTTTTACAACATAACCTTTTTATCTATTTTGAAATTCATAACATAATTTACAAACAATTTATAATACTACTTTTTAACACGCAGATGATCACGATGCCTGGAAGACACACCCATCCACCCAACACAAAAATGCGTAGACCATAGAAAGATAAGAGGTTTCCATCTAAATAATGACAACTGAGCTAGTTTTCCAAACGTGAACTACATTCCGCCGGACGAGAGGTTTCCTCATACGGAGCTCACACCATCATAGCTTTTTCCGACATGATTGCCCCTGCTATTGAGGATTTATTTGAAACAACGTTCGAAACATTTGAAAAAATTGAAAAAAACTCTACGTTCGGAGTTTCAAAAGTCCTTTAAATTCCATGAAGAGCCTTCGCGAGAAGCCCAGTCCCCTTCAAAATGTGCAGGGAATAGTGGAAGCCAATTAACTCGCGTGGAAGACTGATTGAGAATTTGCATGCCAGTCGCTTGCGGGGGTGAATCCTGTGGTGATTAAGTGCTCAGAGACATTTCCTCCAACCAGTATCTTGGACCCAAATATTTACGGTCTACAGAAGAGCACAATCACCGAACAACACATTAAAAAAATTCTTGGATGGCCTCTCTCTGTCACAGGTTGTGCTAATGTGAATGTGCACTTTAGATTTCTGATAGACGGTGCCGACGTATGTATCGTCAGCTCTGTCAAGAAGAGAGTATTTGAATCTTCATTTGTCACCTGATCCCACCATATTTTATTCACAGTTCTCACCAAAACAAACAGAAATACTGACGACAGCCACTGATAAAACTAAGAGTTCCATCAACGTTCTGGAAAAAAATGCAAACTCATTCCTGCTTCAACCTCATAGCATGAATGGAACTTCTTCCAGCAAACAAGATCTTTTACTGGATAAACACAGCACAACACACAGGCCTCTGATCCTGTGCTCTAATACCATGTTAAAAACAACTAAAAACACACATAATTACTAAACACACTCATATATTATGTACAAATGGTGTATGTGTAAACACACTCACACACATATTACATTCAGATCACTCTATTAAATAGAGTTTCTGAGATCCAACTTATTCCTAATTTAGATAGAGCGGTTGAGAGAATTTCTCGACCATCACAAACCAATTTCGAAAATATGGAATGTAAGCATTAACTCCAACAAGATTTAGCCTGTTTTATTTGGGATAGATAGTTTTCAGTGTAATTTTTAATCTTGCAAGTTTAAATGAATCCGAAGTTAAGATTTAAAAAGAATATTTCAACATTCTTGTGATAATAATTTAATTAATTAATTATAACACAACTTCATTTAAAATTATAATTTTAAAAATATTAATGATGTTATAATTATTAATAAATTATAGCCAAAAACATGAAGGGATTATAAAGGAAATAATAACCTGAAGTGATATTAAAAATGTAAAATCTAACGAGAAGGTTCTAACCAATAAATGGGGTTGGTCATAGTGATTTTCATAGCTGTAAGACATTTTAAACCTTAAGTTATAATTAAAAATAATGAGACTAATAAAATAAAAGGAACAGCGAAAATATTTTCAATATTAGGGAGGCTATGAAGCAACAAGTCCTTGCCACTCGGTAAAGAGAAAATTAGCTCGCAAATTATAGAGAACTTGTAAGTGAAAACTTGGAGAACTTGTAAGTGCAAATAAAACATCATTTCCACAAAACTTGCAAGTTTAAATTGAAGTATGTTAGGAAACTAATCCTTGGGTTAGTCTGTGTTAGGTAATCAGTTATTAGAGTCCAAGAAACTTGGGGAACTGATTCAAAAGTTTCTTGATGTATTTATATGTGTACACATTGTACATCATTCCTTGAGACATTCATTAATATATTGTTGAAGTTTATTTCTAGTTTGTGTTGTGTGTCTTACAGTGGTATCAGAGCAGGTGAAATGATCTGTTGAATGAGGGTGAGATGCTCTGTTGAATGAGAGTGAAGCTTAATTATTGAAGGTTGCTCAATTGAATTCATGGGCCACTAGTTTTGTGGCCATCCAGAGCATTGGGTGAGATATGGCAGGAGAACGAATTTATATAAAAAAAGTGCCTGAAGCGAGACATCACAGGATGAGACCACAACTCTCCCTGCAGGAAAACAACCAGACCACAAAATGACTGCTCCAGGAGGTCAAGGCGTGAGTGAATTTATAGAAGGAACGAACTGCTCCAGGAGTATAGGTAAGGAAACTGTCTCGAACTCGCCATATGAAAAGCAAAGAAGGTTTAGATGCTAGCCATATACAATGCCTTATCAAATTGTATGGATTTCACCTCATTGGCCGATTACTCCTGAATCTTACATCCTGTCCAACCAGAAGTTAGATTATAGCTTTATACCAAAAAAGAAAAAAAGAAAAACGGAGACTGTCAATTAAAGGGTTTTTGAATTGCCGTTAGTATTCATTATTAAAAGAAAAATCAAGAAAAATCTAGCAACACAAGTGTAGATGAGAAAATAATGAGGGTCTTTGGCTGATTTCTGGAGAAGATATCTTGAATTGTGTCTAATCAGTGAAAATTCTGTTTGGAAAAAGGTTTCCGAATTATCAACAGAATTTTTATTATGTGTTGTTATATTTGAGTTTATATTTGTCAGCGTTCTTGATTGAAAACCATTGCAACAAATTGTTTTGCAAAAAAAATATTCCATTTCCGTCCTTGGATGAAATTTGCAGCCGAAAGTCTTGTTTATTCCATCAATGAGATTCTATATTCGTCGAAAATTTGAACAAAGTCACCAGAGATCTAAACTATGTTATTAGTGCAGAATGTTTTCCATTGAGGATTTACATGTTGGTTTGTGCATGCGTGATAGAGGAGGACCCTCGTAAGGATGGATTTTCGAGGAATTGAATGCCCAATTTTTGATTGAATGTTTTATTTTTTCTTTTACATTGTGCTTACAAGGAGGAGCCTTTGTACACGTTCTGTCCTGACATTCCTATTTTAATTAGGGCTTTTTCCATTGTTTTACCAACGAGAAGTTACTTTGGAAATTTTGAAACCTGAATTTGAGTTGAACTGAGCACTGGAATTTGAATTTGAATCGATACAGTGAAAGTTTAAATCCCAGCATACCATGATAATTAAGTAGTTGCATCAAAATTTCATTGAGCTTTAATTTTGTTATTCTACAAGATTCAAGGTGCCAGATAGTGTTGAAGTCGGTGCAGATAGAGTTGAAGTCAAAAAATGTTCAGGTTTTATAGATAAATGTGTCGAAGAGGAACATTGATACATTGACTCAAATTTATGTTAAATATTGATGCTGAAGAGAATAATGGTAATGGTAATTCTCTGATAAGATATGAGCATTAAAAGTCTCGGTTAAAGTCTCAGTTTATAATCGTGTGGGAAATTTATTTATTTTTTTCTCCGTGACCATTTTTAAACTTCCAAGATTTATTTGAGTTAAGGAACTAGATGAGTTGTTGTTAGAATATTGTGTACGTTGTTTTCATTTTGGGCAACTTTTGGAGTTTGCAATTAACTCAGAAATAAGGGGTACATAAATTTGAAGCATACAAAAATTTGAAGCGTATGTGAAGGCACTTTTTAAGAAACTGAATTGAAGTGGTTTTAAGTGAACATAAATTTGAAGCATATGTGGCAAGGATTTCTAACATTTTTTAAGAAACTGAATTAAAAAAATAAGGCCTTGTGGTTACAAGGGCTCATTTGATAAGTTCAAATCTTTGACAAGACTATTTTGGAAGAATTTTTAATGCTTTTTTTTACCATGAAATTTGTTAAATTTGAAATCAAAAAGTCAAAATCAGAATTTCCAATGTTGTAAAATGGGTGCATGATCAGTTGAACCTAACACTCGATTAAATCATTGTAAATCATTGTAAATTTTTTTGTATTGGTTGCATTTTTGGTGGTAGCCGACACCCATTTTTCTGAGTTAATTACAAGTTTAATTTGATATTGCACTAGATAAAATGGCCAAACTAAATGATTTAGTACAATTATTAAGAAATTTAATGTTATCTACTATCCATAACGATGTCCAAGTTAGAAAATACATGCTCTATGACATCCAATCATGTTTTCAAAATGCTAAAAGAAAAGTTGAATTCTTGGAGTTAGAATCGCAGTTACAGCGAGATGAACTTCAAAAGAAAACTTGTGATTCTAAACTAGTGTTTGTTCAGAACAAAAATTTGTTTGAGGCTGATCATTACTCAAAGAATGATCAGAGAAATGTAATGCTTTCAGGTGAAAATTTGGACGCAGTTAGAAGTGCTTATGTGAAGCCTGTTATAAGACCATGGGAAGAGATGACACACAATAAACACAGAATAGGTCTTGGTTATAACAGTGGTGTATCTTTTCACGTTACAGACTTTGCTAAACCTATAAAATTTCAAAGTGCAGGTTTTATGGATGGTGTAGTTCCATAAAAAATTGATAGATGCCAACAGTGTAACAGAGTTGGACATACGAAATATTGATGTTTTTATCTCCACCCATGCGAGCATTGTGGAAAGCAGAATCATGAGTCAAACAGATGTTCCAAAAAGAAGAGAACTGCAAGAGAGAAGCTAAGTTTTGGATGGATTGATTCTTGGGAATGGATGAAAGCAATTAAGAAGATCTACAGATCATATCGAAGAATTTGTTTGAGAGTGACGAGTCTTGCAGTGATGTCGAATATTTCTCACCTTGTATCTGACAAGGGGGGATTTTTTGGTGGGTGGTCTACTACAGGTTCGATTTCGAGATGTCAAGAGAGCATGAGTCATTGATCCACATCTTGAGCCAAAACCTTAGTTGATTGAGTTGTTTCTGAGTGAGCACTTCCATATTTGGAATTGTTCGAGGAACTGCTATGATTGTTCCGGAGTTTGTGGTCATCTTAAAACCACATTTTTTGTTTCGAGAATTGTTATCTAGGTTTTAGAATTAGTGTTGGTTGAGACATTGAGTTCTCCCATTTTCAGTTTGTGGCTATCCTTAAAAACCATTTTCGAGAGACATTCAACTCTTGGCTAAGATGCATTTCTGCATTCTGAGCTCTCATTCTTGGACTTTGGTATATCCCTTCAGATTAAGGGGGGAATGTTAGGAAAATAATCCCTCGGTTAGTTTGTGTTAGGTAATCAGTTATTAGAGTCCAAGAAACCTGGGGAATTGATTCAACAGTTTCTTGATGTATTTATATGTTTACACAATGTACATAATTCCTTGAGACATTCATTAATATATTGTTGAAGTTTGTTTCCAGTTTTTGTGTTGTGTGTCTTACAAATTATTGCTTCTATATTCCTGTACCAACGACACAATGATGGGGAAATTTAAAAAAAGAAACTTATTTGGCTTGATTATTGACTTCAAATTAAATCTTGCAAACAAACATTGCCTCAAATCTAGGAAAATTTCTACAATATACAACAATACAACATCTAGAACTCTCTGATCATTATTTTCCTCCACAAGGAAGGAATTTTTATCCTGAAAATTCAATGCAATTTATATCAACATACGAAACTTGCAGAAGGTTCTAAATTAACAAATAGCCTTACTGACTATATTTCGGCAAAGAAACACTCTTTTTACTCTAGTTTTATTACAAAAATAAAAGTTAGACCTCTGCATAAATTGGGTCCCTTGATGGAAATAACTTTTGATTGTGTAAGAAATTGTAATCCGCATTTTTAGTCTTTTTTGTAACAGCTCAAAAAACGATATCAAGAAGATTAACCCAACCATTATTCACGAAGATTAACCCAGCTCTTATTCACCAAGTTTTCTTTAGACAAGGAAATTTGAAGTATAAATTGTGTTTTTTCAAATTAAAAGATAACATGTTTTGAATTTTACTTTCTTGAAGTGTACTCCAAAGTATTTAAAATAAATACTTTTTTGAAATGCCCTCTAAAGTATTAAAACAAAAAAAAATATTTTACTCATAGAACACAACAAGGGAGTGGACTCTAGGTCTAATATTTTTTTTCATTTTGATTTTTTGGTTTTGGTTCTTGAAAAACCCACGAATTTATTTCTAATAAGAAGGCTCAGGAAAATCTCACACTTGTCGGCCTTGTTGTTCATCATCACCGAGAAGCGCCTTATCAAAAGAAAAATTTGAAGGTAAAATCAGAGGTATCATGGTGTCTTCAGAGCAATTTGAGGATCACCAGCCAAACACTCTGAAAACTTTGAATGGGAAAAGGAGAAAAATCTAAAAAATTTGAATGGGAAAAGGAGAAAAATCTAAAAACTTTGTATGGGAAAAGGAGAAAACTCAACTAAAGAATCAATACTAGCTGCTCCATACAATGGAAAACATCCTGAAAACAAAGTCCATTTATGTAATGTCCCTCTCTTCCACATACGCAATTTTTTTTTTTTTTTCCTGAATTTATCAATTCCTCTGGATTGATGAACTCAATTCTGTTCACCAAAAAATTTCCTAGGTATTCAGAATGGCCTTTTTAAATTAATTCCCATACTCTTTTTATTAAACATAATTTCTATGTTTAATCTAGTCCTCATTTTATCTAGCTTTAAATAGTATAAAGCATATAAAATTTCTTTCTAACTCCTTTAGTGGTATTAACTATTATAAATTAAATCATTAAACATTCCCTTTTATTTTATATATATATACATTCACCATATACATATATAACGTTCACCATATATAACTAAGATACCTCCATCCCATATAAGATCCCCAATGTAAAATCCATCTCCTATGTTTAAATATAATCCTCCCTTATATAAAATTTACCCTCTATATACCAGAGATGATGAATTTTTGTTTCGATTGGAGCTATCGTTTAATTTGGTTTTTATTTTAATAGGTTCACGTATGAATTGCATTCTCTGCAAGATGGTACTTAGCCAATCGAATGATATGTGGTTCTTTACATAGGGTTTTGACATACGTTATACGTATGACTTTATCGTTTCCCTTACTTCATTGATATGGAGTACATCTCAATTACTGCATCGTATCTTTGTTGATGGTTTCGTAATTGCGTTGCCTTTATAGCACTTAGCTCATTGTACGCGAGAATTAAATTTATGGATTTATGCGTATACACTAACTCTAAATTTAATATATTTTATAGCCCTGGTGGTTACGACTCTGAATGCATATTAAATATTTTGGTGTACTTGTACGTTTGGCTTGTATTGAACTACTATTGAAATCAAACCATCAAGATTATCGTCGATCCATGTGAGAGTCTCTCGATTTGTGCCAGATGCATGGATAGATTTTATTAGGGATTTTCGTTTACAGTTACTATAAGGGTTGAGTAGTAACTCTGGTTCGCTTCTCTATTCGAGCCTCCATTCTCACATTCACTCTTAGTTTGCCATCACGTGGTATCTCTGCTCGACCTCCGAGCGTTAATGGGCACCACGCCGTCTTTCTAACACTCCATTAGCGATACGCAGAGGTAAGCTAAGTTTCCTCTGCAACGTTTGATTTTTTTTTTTTTGTATTATGGAGCTGTGTCATGTATCTGGTAATTTCGATTTTTCTTTCACAGTACCCTGTTTGGACATTGCCATAACCATTCTCTTCATTATACAAGTCAGAGCGAACTTTTTTGAATGGCTCTTCGCCCATGGCGTTCGTTCTATGAGGGTTTTTTTTTCTATCGTCTGAAAACAAATCGATTTATGCACTACAGAAATTTTTGTATCGTTCATAGTTTACAATGGTTTTTCTTGCCTACTTAGTAGACGTTCATCAGTCTACTTCCTCCTTTAAGTTTCTCGTTTCTTAGTACCCATGCATTGATACTCATAGTTACCTCATCTGATTGGTGGGAAGTCTGAGCAGGCGACGTCCTACCAATAGGAGGCGAGGATTTTCGTCCTCGCGTCTTCTACTCCCTATTGTTTTCGGCGCTGACAAGGATGTTGCAATTGAATTCTTCTCCACGATTATAAATTTTCCTAGGTACAATTTCTCTTCGGCCCTTTCGCAATTCCTCTTTACAGTAACTACATTCAGTTATCTTGTCAGATCTGCTAATCTATTTCGTTTTTCTTCTATGGATTTTCGTAACTCAGATTGATACTCTCGCAATCATTCATTTCACAGGTAATAATTATAAATTTTCTTGGTTTCCTACTTTGTATAAGCATTTCCCGCGAGCTCGTTGCGTTGGTCATTGAATAATTTGTAATCCTTTCTATTTGATACAAGTCGGTACTCACGAGAACTTCGGCTAAATGTGCACTCGTTGCTCATGCGACTTGTTTAACGTTTGATTTGTATCAGTCCATGGATGAAAATTTTGAATCCAAAGGGATTCATACCCTTATTTCTATAATTTCTACTTATGATTTACACTGGACTTTATATACTCTGACTTGGGTGAAATCTTGCCCATATGAGGGTGATATAAATTGCGTTCCTACTATTACTATTTTCTATTGATAATTTTACATTAACGTCCATTTTGGTCCTGCCGTATGTGAGAACTTATATGCAATAGTTCATGTCTTTCCTATTTGGAAGTTGAAATCATTCATACTGATGATATTTTTCTTTAATGGTACTATCAGTTACACCAGTGTATTGTGACTCTTGGCATCTACTTTGTTTTCGAGGTATACAGAAATTTTATATAATTCGATGTATTAATTGAGAACTCTCTCATGACCAGAAATTAAAATCTCTAGTACAGACTTTGTTTTCCATAGCATATGGTTTTGTCAATATAGTATTTTTAATTCTCCTGCAATACTTCATTCATTTCCTTGTTGGTTATTGATATAACTCCAGATCTTCGAAGTTCGATGATGTAAATGAATTTATAAAATTTCAGTCATCATCTCATTAGACTTTTTATTTAAGTTTTGCTGGATATAATTTCTGTAATTATAATCTGTTCTCATGTCTAATATGCCATGCTAATCAGTACTGTAACCACCTATATATTACATGCCTTTGGTTTTTATATAGATAATTGTACTAGGTAGTAAGTATACTTCTGGGTGTAATTTTAGAATGAATTTAATTCTGTGACTGAAATTATAGGTATACTGGTAACCTATTCAAAATTTCCCCATTCATTGCCTTCAATACCTTCTAACTATTCCTGACACTTTTATCCATTATATACTCTGTGTTTTCTGCTTTATTTATTTCACTATTGAATTCAAGTAAATATATACTTGGTATCTAGTTTCCTTTTTCAATTGTTAGGATTTATTTCATGAAGACAGAAGCAGATTAAAGTTAAACTGTAAATCATCTTTTAGAAATATGTATTCTCAGATTTAAACCGGTTATGGTTTAGAGATTCTGATGAATTCTTTCCCATCGATGTGATTCCTACAACTATACAGAAATTGAAGGCTAAATCTGCTGAGATTTCTGTTAAATGTATGGAATATTGTCACACACAGCATGTACATATAATACTTTCACATCCCATACAACATAAAATTTATACCTACACATTATAACATAAAAATATAACTGAACTGTCCATACCACTTAATTAGATGACCAATCCACCCAACCTTAGAATTCGTTTATCTCCAGAATTCACCCCCGAGCTGAGATCCCTCGAAGAACAGATCAACCTCTAATCTGTTTAGGAGTAGCTTATTTAAGCTGTTGTTCCCCAAAGCCTGTTTCTAATTCCGTGTCCAGAATATCAGGATGCTTTTCTTCCTGTTTTCCTAGGCTTCCCATTTTAGGGATTTTTTTTAAAGCTACTTTATGTTTTTCCGAGCTTTTTACCTCTTCCCAACTACTCTCCACATCATTGAGGAAACTAGATTTTCCTCAAAATCTAATTTAGATATTCTTTCAAGGATTTTTTTTTTTTTTGAAAGATTGTGGGGAAAGTATTTGCCTTTATCCATCCTCATGGATTTAGCAAGTGATCTCATAATTCTCATTTTGGTCAATCTGCACAAAATTATTTTATTCACTTTCTCAAATTAAATATTTAATTACATCCACAAAATACTTGTCCTTTGGGGTCCACTCCCCTTAGGATTAAAGTTCAAATGTCTAGTTTTGAATTTCAAACACATAAACTAGGGGTGTTACATATTCCCCCTCTAAAAGCAAACACCATCCTCGGTGTTGTTATTTAACTACTAGAGTTCATTGTTCAAACAAAAATGGATATCTTTCCATCATTTCAGCTTCTCTTTCCCATGTATCTTCTTCAGCAGTAAAGTGCTTCCACTGCACCTTTACTCGTGCTACCATTCGGTTCCTCAATTCAATTTCTTCCCGCTCCAATATTCGAAGCGGTTCTGGAAGGAGCTCCCCTTCTGGTTCCACCTGTACCACATTCCAATCAACTATGTGAGAAGAATCATGTATATATATTTTTAATAATGAAACATGAAACACATCCTGAACTCTAACATGGGGTGGTAAGGCCAGCTTGTAAGCCACTGGTCCCACCTTTTCTAATACTTCAAAAGGACCACAATATCTAGGAGCCAGTTTTTCACAACTTCCAACATAAAGTGTGCTCTTTTTGGGTTTAATACACAAGTACACATGTTCTCCCACTTTAAATTCTCGGTGTACTCTCTTCTTATCAGCATAGTTTTTCTGGCGATCTTGTGTTGTCTTGATGTTTCTTTGTATCTGTTTCACAATTATTTCCATCTCTTGTAAGGCATCTGGTCCCAACATTAGTTTATGCTCTGGCTGGCTCCAACTCAAAGGAGTATGACATTTTTTTCCATAGAGTGCCTCAAACGGACTCATTTTTATGGAGGATTGGTAGCTGTTATTGTAGGAAAATTCAACTAAATGCAAGTAGTCTTCCCATTTTGATGGTCTATCCATCACATACATTCTCAGCATGTCCTCCAAAATCTTATTAGTTCTCTCTGTCTGACCGTCGGTCTGAGGGTGATAGGCAGTACTAAAATTCAATTTAGTACCCATGCCTCCAAATAGACCTTTCCAAAAATCTGCTATGAACTTAGCATCCTTGTCTGAAACAATCACCTTTGGGACCCCATGGAGCCTTACTACCTCCTTCAGGAACACATTCGCTACTTGGGCTGTCCCGAAAGTAGATTTCACTGGTATGAAGTGTGCAGCTTTTGTTAAAGTGTCTACTACTACCATCACTGAATCGTGTTGGTATTTAGTTTTGGGTAATCCTGTTATGAAATCTATGGAAACTGTGTCCCATTTCCATTCTTCAATCGGCAAAGGGTTTAAAAGACCAGCAGGATGCTGATGCTCAACTTTAACTAGTTGACATTCCATGCATCTAGCTAAATATTCTGCTACATTTCTTTTCATTCTTGGCCAAAACAACTTCTTTTTCAAAGCTGTTAACACTTTCTGATATCTAGGATGCCTTGCATATGGTTGTTTATGATATTCATCTAGAAATTCTCTTTTCAAAGAATACACATTGGGGATATACAATCTATTTTTGTAGCAGATTAGCCCTTTTTGGTTTTGAGTGTAGTCATTTATCTCTTTCTTTAGTAGTTTTACCTGTAGTGTTTCATAATTTGGATCTTGGTCTGCTGCCTTTTTCAATAAATCTTCTATATCAAATTGGGCACTACCTCCAATGCTGTTTATATTTTGACAAGCATTTTTGCTCAAGGCATCAGCAATTTTATTTTATTTTCCTTTGATATGTTTTATGTCCATATCAAATTCACTCAAAAAGGACAACCATCTGGTCTGTCTCGCATTCAAATCAGTTTGGGAAAATAAATACTTAAGACTAATATGATATGTCATTAATGTAAATTTCTTTCTAAGAAGGTAGTGTCGCCACATCTTCAAGGCATGAATAACAACAGCTAACTCCAAATCATAAGCACTATAGTTCTGTTCATGTGTCTTCAGTTTCTTAGACTCATATGCAATAACTGCATTTTCCTGCAAAAGGACTCCTCTGAATCCCTCTCTACAGGCATCTGTGCATACAACAAATTCTTTATCAGGATCCGCAATTTTTAAAATAGGGGCTGTAGTGAGTTTCAGCTTTAATTTTTCAAAACTGTTTTGGCACTTTTCAGTCCACTCAAATTTGACACCCTTCCTTTGCAGTGAAGTTATGGGGTGTGCTATGGCAGAAAATCTCTCCACAAATCTGCGATAATAACCTGCAATCCCCATGAACGATCTCACTGCTGAAACATCAGTTGGCACAAGCCATTCTCTAATAGCCTTTATCTTTTCAGGGTCAAAAACAAACCCTTGTTCAGAAATAATATGACCCAAGTATTGGATCTTGTCTTTATAGAATTCACATTTACTGAATTTGGCATATAACTGGTTTTCTTTCAGCGTTTGCAACACTATCTTCAAGTGTTCTTTGTGTTCTTCCTCACTTTTTGAGTAGACTAAAATATCATCTATAAACACAAGTACAAATTTATCCAAGTACTTATTTAACACACTGTTCATTAAGCACATAAAGGTGGCAGGGGAATTTGTCAACCCAAAAGGTAGGACTACAAATTCGTAGTGACCATACCTGGTTCAAAAGGCTGTTTTGTTGATGTCTTCTTCCTTAATTCTGAGCTGCTGATAACCAGTCCTTAAGTCAATCTTCGAGAAGACTGAAGCCCCTCTCACTTGGTCAAAAAGATCATCAATTCTGGGCAAGGGGTATCTGTTTTTAATGGTCAACTTATTCAGTTGACGATAATCAATGCACATCCTAAAGGTTCCATCTTTCTTTTTCACGAACAACACCGGTGCTCCCCAAGGAGACACAATCAGTCTGATATAACCTTTATCTAACAATTCTTTCAATTGCATTTTCAGTTCTATGAGTTCAGGTGGACTCATTCGATAAGGGGCTCGGGAAACAGGTGTTGCTTCAGGCACCAGATCGATTGAAAAGTCAATCTCTCTTTTGGGGGGAAGATGAGGAATCTCATCTGGAAAGACTTCCTTAAAATCTCTTACTACTGGTAAAGCATCCAACAGATTTTCTTCAGTTTTCTGTTCTATTTCTTCCACATGTACTGCATAAACTTGATGTCCTTTCCTAGCTATTCTTTTTAATTGCAGTGCTGATATTTGTCTTACATAAATGGGTTTTGGTTTTCCTTTGAGAATAAAAGGTTTCCCTTCTTCATCTACACAATGCAGGGTCTTATCCTAGCAGTTCATCAGGGCCTTCTTCTTTTCTAGCCAGTCCATTCCTATCAGCAAGTCATATGAACCTAATGGCAGAATGTTCAAATTTACTTCTGTTTGAAAATCATTTAATTTAATTGTTGTTCGGGGAAATTTATGTGTTACCTTCCTCTTGGTTCCAGTGGCCAGCTGAACCAACCATGACTGCTGAAATTTTTCAGTTTTAAGATTACATTTTTCTACAATTTTTGGACTAATGTAACTCAAGGAAGCACCCGGATCAATCAAAACGGTGACAGATTTGTCAGAAATATTACCCTCCATTTCGACCATGGTAGCTTGGTGCTCTGCTTGCTGGTTCTCCAAGGCTGCACTGATGGTGGGTATATTTCGTGCTATGTCATTTACTGTTGTAGCTTCTCAATCCCTCATAATCATCTGAATGTTTCGATGGGGACAATACCTCAATAGATGGGGTTCTCCACATCCCCAACATTTCAAAGGTTCCTTCATTTTCACTGTGCCCTCTTTCTTATTGTCTCCATCTATTTGTTTTGAAGCCACTTGGGACTGAGCAGTTTGACTTTCTTTGGGTTTATTAAATTTCTTTCGCTGATGATCCCTGCCAAAATTCTTCAAATAGGCTGGTTTCGGTTTATTTCCTTTAATTTCACCTTTGTTTAGCCAGCTTTTCCCATGCTCAGCCTTTCCCTTAAACTGCTGATAGCATAATCTAGCCTTCCTCACTGCCTCGTCCATAGTTTTTGGTTTATCAAACTCGATCTTCTCTTTGTATACAGTAGGAAAACAGTTCAGAAACCTTTGTACCTTTGCTTTCTCTTCTCTAATGTAAGGGACATATCTCAATAGATTTGTAAACTTAGTGACAAACTCATCAATAGTAAGCTGTCCCAGTCTAAGCTCATGAAATGCTTTTGCTTTATCATCAGAGTAACATTCATTTAAGTAGTGGTTTTTGAACTTAACCTAGAATTCTTCCCAAGTAACTGTCTTTTCATCAATGGTATGAACCATTTTCGTCTCCTCCCACCACAAGGTAGCCTTACCTTGTAGTTGGTAGACAGCTAATCTAGCCTTCAGATTGATTTTGTATTCATAGACCTGGAAATACTTGATCATGCTCAGCAACCAGGCTTCAGCATCTTCCTCCTTCTCCCCATCGTAGGAGGGAGGTTTGATCTTTCGAAATTCCCCTTGTAATTCCTTTTTCTGCTTATACTGATGCCTAACAGCATCATCATCATCATCCTCAGACTCATCAGTCTTCCTCTTTTCGGAACCTTCACCTTCTTGGCTGTTCCGTGAAGTTAGTTCTCTGATGACCTTTTCCTGCTCTACACTGGCTAGTGACAATTTGTCATTTTGGCTTCTTAGCTCAGCCATTTCTCGTTGCAACTTGTGCAACATAGCCAGTACCGGAGCGTTGGGATCTGGTGTATTATATTCATCACGCAGATCGACATAAATTTCCTCACCTTTTGCCATTGCAACACCACTGTACACTTAAACCACACAGATCAGAAAAAAATAAAATAAAATAAAAATTATACGTCATAATTACAATGAGCACATAACAACATTGAGCACAATGAAAACAGCCCAGTTTTATATAACTTGGGCTCTGATACCATTCGTAATGTCCCTCTCTTCCACATACGCAAATTTTTTTTTTTTCCTGAATTTATCAATTCTTCTGGATTGATGAACTCAATTTTGTTCACCTAACAATTTCCTAGGTATTCAGAATGGCCTTTTTAAATTAATTCCCATACTCTTTTTATTAAACATAATTTCTATGTTTAATCTAGTCCTCATTTTATCTAGTTTTAAATAGTATAAAGCATATACAATTTCTTTCTAACTCCTTTAGTGGTATTAACTATTATAAATTCAATCATTAAACATTCCCTTTTATTTTATATATATATACATTCACCATATATATATATAACATTCACCATATATAACTAAGATACCTCCATCCCATATAAGATCCCCAATGTAAAATCCATCTCCTATGTTTAAATATAATCCTCCCTTATATAAAATTTACCCTCTATATACCTGAGATGATGAATTTTTGTTTTGATTGGAGCTATCATTTAATTTGGTTTTTATTTTAATAGGTTCACGTATGAATTGCATTCTCTGCAAGATGGTACTTAGCCAATCGCATGATATGTGGTTCTTTACCTAGGGCTTTGACATACGTTATACTTATGACTTTATCGTTTCCCTTACTTCATTGATATGGAGTACATCTCAAGTACTGCATCGTATCTCTGTTGATGGTTTCGTAATTGCGTCGCCTTTATAACACTCATCTCATTGTACGTGGGAATTAAATTTATGGATTTATGCGTATACACTAACTATGAATTTAATATATTTTATAGCCCTGGTGCTTACGGCTCTGAATGCATATTAAATATTTTGGTGTACTTGTACATTTGGCTTGTATTGAACTATTATTGAAATCAAACCGTCAAGATTATCGTCGATCCATGTGAGAGTCTCTCGATTTGTGCCAGATGTATGGATAGATTTTATTAGGGTTTTTCGTTTACAGTTACTATAAGGGTTGAGTAGTAACTCTAGTTTGCTTCTCTATTCGAGCCTCCATTCTCACATTCACTCTTGGTTTTCCATCACGTGGTATCTCGGCTCGACCTCCGAGCGTTAATGGGCACCACGCCGTCTTTGTAACACTCCATTAGCGATACGCAGAGGTAAGCTAAGTTTCCTCTGCAACGTTTGATTTTTTCTTTTTTTTTGTATTATGGAGCTGTGTCATGTATCTGGTCGTTTCAATTTTTCTTTCACAGTACCCTGTTTGGACATTGCCATAACCATTCTCTTCGTTATAAAAGTCAGAGCGAAATTTTTTGAATGGCTCTTCGCCCATGGCGTTCGTTCTATGAGGGTTTTTTTTTCTATCATCTGAAAACAAATCGATTTACACACTACAGAAATTTTTGTATCGTTCATAGTTTACAATGGTTTTTCTTGCCTACTTAGTAGACGATCATCAGTCTACTTCCTCCTTTAAGTTTCTCGTTTCTTAGTACCCATGCATCGATACTCATAGTTACCTCATCTGATTGGTGGGAAGTCTGAGCAAGCGACGTCCTACCAACAGGAGGCGAGGATTTTCATCCTCTGCGTCTTCTACTCCCCGTTGTTTTCGGCGCTGACAAGGACGTTGCAATTGAATTCTTCTCCACGATTAGAAATTTTCCTAGGTGCGATTTCTCTTCAGCCCTTTCGCAATTCCTCTTTACAGTAACTACACTCAGTTATCTTGTCAGATCTGCTAATCTATTTCGTTTTTCTTTTATGGGTTTTTGTAACTCAGATTGATACTCTCACAATCGTTCACTTCACAGGTAATAATTATAAATTTTCTTGGTTTCCTACTTCGTCTAAGCATTTCCCGCGAGCTCGTTGCATTGGTCATTGAAGAATTTGTAATCCTTTCTATTTGATACAGGTCGGTACTCACGAGAACTTCGGCTAAATGTGCACTCGTTGCCCATGCGACTTGTTTAACGTTTGATTTTTATCAGTCCATGGATGAAAATTTTGAATCCAAAGGGATTCATACCCTTATTTCTATAATTTCTACTTATGATTTACACCGGACTTTATATACTCTGACTTGGGTGAAATATTGCCCATATGAGGGTGATATAAATTTCCTTCCTACTATTACTATTTTCTATTGATAATTTTTCATTAACGTACATTTTGGTCTTGCCGTATGTGAGAACTTATATGCAATAGTTCAGGTCTTTCCTATTTGGAAGTTGAAATCATTCATACTGATGATATTTTTCTTTAATGGTACTGTCAGTTACACCAGTGTATTGTGACTCTTGGCATCTACTTTGTTTTCGAGGTATACAGAAATTTTATATAATTTGATGTATTAATTGAGAACTCTCTCATGACCAGAAATTAAAATCTCTAGTACAGACTTTGTTTTCCATAGCATATGGTTTTGTCAATATAGTATTTTTAATGCTCCTAAAATACTTCATTCATTTCCTTGTTGGTTATTGATATAGCTCCAGATCTTCAAAGTTCGATGATGTAGATGAATTTATAAAATTTCAGTCATCATCTCATTAGACTTTTTATTTAAGTTTTGCTGGATATAGTTTTTGTAATTATAATTTGTTCTCATGTCTAATATGCCATGCTAATGAGTACTGTAACCACCTCTATATTACATGCCTTTGGTTTTGATATAGATAACTGTACCAAGTAGTAAGTATACATCTAGGTGTAATTTTAGAATGAATTTAATTCTGTGACTGAAATTATAGGTATACTGGTAACCTATTCAAAATTTTCCCATTCATTGCCTTCAATATCTTCTAACTATTCCTGGCACTTTTATCCATTATATACTCTATGTTTTCTTCTTTATTTATTTCACTTTTGAATTCAAGTAAATATATACTTGGTATCTAGTTTCCTTTTTCAATAGTTAGGATTTAGTTCATGAAAACAGAAGCAGATTAAAGTTAAACTTTAAATCATCTTTGAGAAATATGTATTCTCAGATTTAAACCGGTTATGGTTTAGAGATTCTAATGAATTCTTTCCCATCGATGTGATTCCTACAACTGTACAGAAATTGAAGGCTAAATCTGTTGAGATTTCTGTTAAATGTATGGAATATTGTCACACACAGAATGTACATATAATACTTTCACATCCCATACAGCATAAAATTTATACCTACACATTATAACATAAAAATATAACTGAACTGTGCATACCACTTAATTAGATGACCAATCCACCCAACCTTAGAATTCGTTTATCTCCAGAATTCACCCCCGAGCTGAGATCCCTCCAAGAACAGATCAACCTCTAATCTGTTTAGGAGTAGCTTATTTAAGCTGTTGTTCCCCAAAGCCTGTTTCTAATTCTGCGTCCAGAATATCAGGATGCTTTTCTTCCTGTTTGCCTAGGCTTCCCATTTTAGGGATTTTTTTTAAAGCTGCTTTATTTTTTTCCCAGCTTTTTACCTCTTCCCAACTACTCACCACATCATTCGGGAAACTAGATTTTCCTCAAAATCTAATTTAGAAATTCTTTCAAGGATTTTTTTTTTTTTGAAAGATTGTGGGGAAAGTATTTGCCTTTATCCATCCTCATGGATTTAGCAAGTGATCTCATAATTCTCATTTTGGTCAATCTGCACAAAATTATTTTATTCATTTTCTCAAATTAAATATTTAATTACATCCACAAAATACTTGTCCTTTGGGGTCCACTCCCCTTAGGATTAAAGTTCAAATGTCTAGTTTTGAATTTCAAACACATAAACTGGTGTTACATGTATTTGGAAGATTATACCTTCACGCATCTTGAACACGTGAAAACTCCGTCTTGACTCTCGCCGACAATGATTCTGCTACTGGCGTGTGAGAGAATGGATACCCTGTCACTTCATTCACAAAGCCATATCAGTGTGACATGTCTAGGATTAGGGAAACTAATCAAGGTTTTTAGATAAATGACCTCTCTGTAGCCTTGCATGGCTCTGCATTACTGTGACTCGCTCTGTGCTGGCTCTATTGGATGTCTCTCTGCCTCTCTCCGCTGATGTTTCTCCGGCTCAGAAAATATTTCTCTCTAGATGCATCTCGGCCCATCACTACACTGAATCACTTAGATCTAATCTTCTTCCAAGCACTTGCTCCATTAGAAGAATTTGATCTAAATATTCAATCCATGTCTCTTTCCAAATGATCCTCAACCCTTCCATTGTAGTCTTCTCGTTAAGAAATCAACGACCGATATTACATCTCTAATCAACGCCTAAGATTCTTACATGACTTGATCTTTGTTTTTTCTAGATCATTCTCACTATGTTTTATTAATACCTTTTAATAATTTAAATTCCCTATGTTAGACTTAGGGCCTCCATTAAAATAATTAATTATTTGAATAAAACATAATATAAGTGTAATTTTCACAAACAATTTTTGGGTTCTTTCGAATACCCGTGCTTAAATCTCTCCACAAAATTTGGGTCTTAGAGCACTTCAGATGCTACCAAAAATCAACATACTGCCTCAATATGAAAATCAACCATGGTAAAGCATGGTCAACCATATTTATTATATGGGTTATAAAATTTATCTTAGAGTTTATACACCTTTGGTTTATAATATTAATCGCTTTGGCTTAATTTTATTCTATTGGGTTTATAATTCTTTGGGGTTTTAGTACTAACCCCTTCGAATTAGTATTCCCTTTGATTAATTAATCTAAGAGTTCATATACATATGATATAATATTATTCATATGGTTTATAATATTAATCCTCACATTTAATATAAATTCATTGGGTTTATAATCATGGTCAACCATGGTCAACCATTTTCCATCTTCACATTGTGACAAAGATTGTCTCAATATTAAAATCAACTATTGCCAACCATCTTCCACCATCATTAACAATGGTAAGCCATTGCCAACAATGGCAAACCATTGTCAGTAATGGTCAATTATGGTTAATCATGGTCCAATGTCACATTGTGACAAAGGTTGTCGCAATATGGAAATTAACCATTGTCAACCATGATCTAATGTCTCATTGTGACAAATATAGTCTCAATATGAAAATCAACCATTGTAAACCATGGTAAACCATGGTCCAATATCATATTGTGACAACTATTATCTCAATATGAAAATCAGCCATGGTCAACCATGGCCAATAATGGTAAACGATCGTCAACAATGGAAACCCCTTTCTAGTCATCACTAAGCATGGTCAACCATGGTCCAATGTCACATTATTACAAAGATTGTCTCAATATCAAAATCAAACATGGTTAACCATGGTCAACCATGGTCCAACGTCGCATTGTGTCAAAGTTTGTCTCCATATGAAAATAAATGTTGGCAAACCATGTTTAATTTAGGGTTTATAATATTTATCTTAGTGTTGATATACATTGTGTTTTAATATTAATCCCTTGAGTTTAATATTATTCCCTTGGGTTTACGATCACTTCAGGTTTTAATATTAACTCCTTAGGTTTACTATTACTTTAGGTCTATAACATCAATCCCTTGGGTTTATTAATCTAAGAGTTGATATAACTAGGGTATAATATTATTCGTAAGTTTTATAGTATTAAGCCTTAGGTGTAATATAAATCTATAATAATAATAATAATATAAAGTTAACTTTTACTTAAAAAGACACACTTAATAAATATTTGATATGGTTGATATATGTTTATAGGCTTATATACATCATATTAGTAAATGTGGTTGTACTTATGTTTTATATACGCTTATATAGATATATCAACCATATTAATAAATATATAAATTAATTAATAATAAAATATTTACTTATTATAAATTATTAATATATTAGATATCATTTTTTAAAGTTAATTGCGTTAAGTAAATCATTCATCATAAATAAATGAATTAAATCTCAAAAATAATATTTAATATAATACACCCTTATACTAAATTAAAATATATTGTTAAAATATTTAAAACATTATTGATTTAAAACTTCTCTGGCCACACTATGCTTTTCTTAACCACGTGGAATGCACCTGGATATTAGCATTAGGTTACCCTAAATGATAGGAACCTATCCTAAACCTAACTGCCGGCAGTCCTATTAATTGAAAAAAATAACGAAACAATCCGAGAGAATAATGAAGGCATAAAAGGTTGAAAGAGCTCTTCAAGTTCAATAATTCAAATACAATATAATAGGCGAACACGGCCTATATATAATGAGCGTGAGAAAAAATTAAATGCACTGAATATAATGATAATGAGCAGGGGCGACCCAATCACTCCTTTAATAATCCACATCCCACTGTTTAGATCAGAGGTTGAATCCGTCGGACAAAGCCATGGATTAGTCATCAATTACTTTTAAAAAATCTGATTTGCTTGACTCTAAATAATGAAATTGGATTAGTGAACAATTACTTTTATAAGATCTGATTTCCTTGACTCTAAATAAGGAAAATGAATCGCACAAAATATGTGATTCGAAATTTATGACCTATCATGACGAGTCGGGATAAATTGATTTGTGTTTATTTTCTTTTCAATTAGGTTGTGAGTTGATGAGGTTGTATGAATTATATTACAAAGAATAATAATTACATTTAACTAATTGTTAAGTGAAAAAACAATTAAAAGATCATGATTGACCTATGAAAACGCATTGCCATTTGGCCCCACAACTTGTCGTTATCATTTTACTTATTTTCCTTTTTTTCAAAGAAAAAAACGCTGATTATATTGAAAATATAAACAGTACATGTTCAACAAACTCTCAATACTACCCAGAGGTAGATAGAACATAATAATGCCAGAGACTTATTTTCCTACCTCCATGAACAACTTTGAACTCTGATATAGTATTCGTCGTGGCTTCATTGCTTTTGTCATTCTAATTTAACTTCATCGATGGAACAATTTACTTATTATAATATTATACAATTTTACTTATTATAAGATTATACCTTCAGTCATCTTGCCAAAATAATTTTGGATCTTTATGCAATGTTTTCCTTTATTAAAAAATAAAAACAACAAACCACTTCCTTGAACAATTTTAAACATTTTCCAAACCAGAATTTACTCATTGACCATATTGGAAAGCGAAGTAGTTTCAATTTGCAATACCTTTTATCAATTTGATACTTTGTCCTTCCATTTTAATCAACGCTTGGATGCCACTTTCGGGTGGTAGTCAATTCGACTGTTATAAATGCATGACCGATGTTACTTTCCTTACTCTCACTTTGAAACTGCGATGGTGTAGAACCTCCTAGTTTTATCCACATTCAAAAGTTTACGACTTTTTCTAACTCGAAAAATTTGAAAATCTCATACCAGCCGACCACTATTGTACTCGTCATTCTCATTCATGTAAGAGAATGGATTCACTAGCCCCAGTGTTCGGAATTTGAAGCCGAAATGATCTGCTATTTATGTCGGTGCGTTTTTGCTGGTTCGGATGTTTAATAATCCTTTTCCACTGTTAAAAAAACAGTTCTCAAAAGTTGGTGGCATTGTGATTTTCCTTTCTAAAATATATTTCTTAAATTTTTAGAGCTCTTAACAGTGTGCAGATTACACAGGTGAAACTTACTATTTCAAAAAACCAGGTTTCAACAAAATCCAGACATATAATCCAAAAACAATGACTTATTCGTGCCATAATTTTACAAAAGTTATTTTTAGTGAACAATTACTTTTATAAGATCTGATTTCCTTGACTCTAAATAAGGAAAATGAATCGCACAAAATATGTGATTCGAAATTTATGACCTATCATGACGAGTCGGGATAAATTGATTTGTGTTTATTTTCTTTTCAATTAGGTTGTGAGTTGATGAGGTTGTATGAATTATATTACAAAGAATAATAATTACATTTAACTAATTGTTAAGTGAAAAAACAATTAAAAGATCATGATTGACCTATGAAAACGCATTGCCATTTGGCCCCACAACTTGTCGTTATCATTTTACTTATTTTCCTACCTCCATGAACAACTTTGAACTCCGATATAGTATCGTCGACGTTGCTTTTGTCATTCTAATTTAACTTCATCGATGGAACAATTTACTTATTATAAGATTATACCTTCAGGCATCTTGCCAAATATTTTTGGATTTTGGATCTTTAACCTGCTTTCTTTAAAAATAAAAATAAAAACAACCAAAGCACAGACAATTTTAAAGCATTTTCCAAACAAGAATTTACTCATTGACCATATTGGAAAGCGAAGTAATTATTTTTAATTTTATAAATACCTTTTATCAATTTGGTACTTTTTGTCACTTCCATTTTAATCAACTTGGATGCCACTTTCGGGCGGTAGTCAATTTGACTGTTATAAAAGGATGACCGATGTTACCTTCCTTCACTCTCACTTTCAGGAAACTTCATCGACGGGGTATCTGATTTTATCCACATTCAAAAGTTTACGACTTTTCACAACTGAAAATTTGAAATTCTCGCCTGGCCGACCACTATTGTACTCGTCATTCTCACTCACATGTATGAAAATGGATTCACTCGCCCCAGCGTTCGGAATTTCAAGCCAAAATGATCTGCTATTTATGTCGGTGCGTTTTTGCTGGTTCGGATGTTTAATAATCCTTTTCCACAGTTAAAAAAACAGTTCTTATAATTTGGTGGCATTGTGATTTTTCCTTTCTAAAATATATTTCTTAAATTTTTAGAGCTCTTAACAGTGTGCAGATTACACAGGTGAAACTTACTATTTCAAAAAACCAGGTTTCAAACAAAATCCAGACACATAATCTAAAAACAATGGCTTATTGGTGCCATAATTTTAGAGGGAAAGAGTTATTTTTAGTTGAAATTTCATTTTAAAATGTTCAAATTGTTTTGATGGAAGAAATTGAGTCAAAACCAAAAACAATCTTTGGCATACTCTTGACAGCTAACATAGAATTCCTAAAATTTTAGAAATGTTTTACCAAAATCATATCAAAATTTTCAAAGAAAAATTGTAGTTTCCTTGAACTACTCTAAAAAGAATAAAAAAGAATATTTGGACTACCATTTTCTTCTGAGATGTTGTATCAGGTTGCCATTTTCTCCTGAAAGGTTGTATCGGGCTCCACATGCAATATGTCGTAGTTAGTCCTAACGAATACATCGATAGCTATTTTATTTGTTGGGCTTCACATCCCATTTACATTTAATATTTCAAAAACTATGACCTTAGTAGAAGGAAAATAACAGCATGACTCCCATCATCCACCTAAATCCATGGTTAGAATGAACCCTAACATTTCCCGTGGCTGAATTTTGAATATGACTGGTGACGAAGATTCTACGTTTTGTGACAGGAATTATAAGAACCTAAAATGATAAATTCCACTAGTAAAGGTGCTCACAAATTCCAACGCTTGCTATCTCTCTGTAAGCTATTGAAACGCGTCACTGACAAAGTCATATCGCGATGCAATGTCGGGATTATTTTCACAGTTAATAATTGTTTGGGAATATCATTTGTCAGATGTTATATGGTTGTAATTTTTATGGTATACAATTCTTCCCTTCCAATTTAGCATAAACTTGAGAAAAAAAGTGTATAAGTCAAAGAATGGCTTATTTAATTGTTTTGAGTGTTTGATAAATTTGGAGTTAAGTTGATGATGATAATGATGATGGTGTAAACGTTCACTGAGACCAATCTTTGGTCTATCTGACCTAAAGAAAAGAGTTATTTAGTTTGATTTAAGATTTTATTCCTATGCTCAAAAAACTTGGAGAGAAGCCTCCCGGACTCACTATAATTTTGACATCTTAAAAGGCTAGGAAGGTCAGTATTGCAACAAAGATTATGAAATTGAGCTGTAATGTGGTTGTACGCGGGTTACTCTAAGAGGAAGTGAATTTCATCGTTGATGTTCATATTCTCACAGAGATGGCACATACTTTCCATCCATGGTGTTTTAGGAACTGTCCAACGACCTGTTTCACTATGGTGCTCATGAGAGTTCGTTCTAATCTTGGCTATATTAATTCTCTTCTTTGAGCTAGTTAAAACAGATAGATATTTTTGATCTTCTAGGATGGGGTTGATGACCTCCTTATAATATCTTAATTTTCTTTTAGCTGCTAGATCTTTTTCACACCACATTTTTCTTTGAACTTAGAAGTAACAATTTTTTTAATGTTATTAATTTTTTGCAAAGCAAAATTCTCGTCGATCTACCAATGGTTTAAGCAGGCCTTGGTGTCTTTATACCAACCTCGTTTAAGCCTTAGGTGTTTTTGGCTGAAATTTAAAGCTAGCTTAGGAAGTCTATTGTCTCCTATGCTATTGAGCTTGTGCTTGTACAACAGAAGCCTAGTCATAGCTAGGCTCTCGATAGGGGAAATACCCACTGCTATAAGGAGAATAGGATATGGTGTATTGCTTTTAATTTTAAGGTTTTAATTTATAAAACGCTTCTGGATTTTCTCAATCTTTCTCTAGGATTCTATGGAGATGCTGCAACCCCAAACCTCACATCCATATAAGATAACAAGAGTGACTAAAGTTTCAAAGAGGAACTTCTTTCTATCCCACGTTACAAAGTTTGCCAGTTTACAATTATTTTCAAGACCAAAATAAGCTCTCCACCCCCCATTAATCCTTTTCTAAATGCTATAGTTCCAGTTGAGCTTGTGATGAATATCAATTCCTAAGTAATTGTAAGAAGACACTTCCTCCAAGTTACTATTGTCATACATAAAATTACTGTAAGTGTCCTTCCTGGATTTGATAATCATAAATTTTGTTTTTTCAGTGTTAACAGACATACCCATGGTAGAGCTGAAATACTTAAGAAGTCTAAGTTGCTTATCAAAATCAGATGGTCACCTTGCGAGAAGAACAATATCGTCAGCATAGAGAAGAAGGATGATGACTATCTCAGCTAAGATCATGCGAGCACATCCTGCTTCCTCTAAACAACCTTCTAGCTTGTCGATGTAAATTCCAAATAGGGTAGGGGAGAGGGGGCAACCTTGTTTAAATCTGATATTACACTTAATATCTTTCAACCACCCCTCATTTCTCTTTAACTTCGCAATTACATTCTTCTATAACCTTATAGAGGCTACTCTTAGTTCAAAAGGAACATTTAGCTCTTCTAATCTATTCCATAGGTTGTTTCTAGGAACTGTATCGAAAGCCTTTCTAAAGTCCACAAAGCGATAGAAGAGATTGGATTTATCATTGTGGCATCCCTCCATAATGATCCTAAGCATAAAGAGGTGGTCCGTTGTTGAGTGCTGCCTTCTAAAACCCGCTTGACCTTTAGCCCTCTTACCTTCACTTTCAAGCAAAATGCTCAACTTCTTTTCCAAAATAATTCCATATGACTTGGCTAAGAGAGGGCTAATCATAATTGTCTGATAATTAGAGGGGTTATTTGTATCCCCACTTTTAAAAATAGGGATAATGAGGCTCTGAGTCCAAGTTTTAGGAAACCCTTGCTTGACCGCTTGGTTGAAAAGCTTGTGGATGTGGGGGATGAGGACATGACCTCCCATTTTTTAGATTTCTGGCTGGTAACCTTCAATGTCTTTAGCTTTCCCATTTTCCAGGCGTTTAACCCCAAAATCAATGTCTTATAATGAGAAAACTTCTTTCGTTGTGAGCAGTGTTTGAAAATCCCTGGCATTTGGAGATTCATAAAGCTTTTTAAGATAGGAATTCAAGTCGCGTAAAGAAATTTTATTATTATCTTTAGTTTTCCTAGTTAGAATCTACCTCCAGAATTTCTTAGAAGCCACTTGAGAGAGGTGTAAGAGATTCTCTTGTCTTTTACGAATATATTGTTTTTTTTTCCTTTTAGTTAGGGCTTTGTAGGTTTTTATCTTGTCAATTTTGAGACATTCATCAACAGCTTCTTTAATTGCTCTCCTTGCACTTTTCCAATATTTGTCATACCATGGGTTGTTTTTCTATTTATTTTATTACTTGAGAATTCAATTGAGAACTTGTTAATATAATATGAGAGCGTTGTAGTTAAATTATGATAGAGGTCATCTATGTTGTCTATACTAGATAAAGGAAGCAAATTAGTTTTTAATTCATATATATATAATTTTAATTTTTCATTCTAAATAATAACTTTTATGAATTATTAGTATGGTGTATATTACATAATCTAAAATTGTAATTTAATAATTTTTTAATAAATTTTAAAGTGAAAATTATTTAAATATTTTAACTATTATTAGTTTTGTTTTCAATTTCTTTATATAATTTATATTGAGATATTTGATTTTTCATTGTTTTATATTAATATATACCATTCACATTGAAATATTTATATAGGATGTTTCTATATGGGGAAGGGAAACTCTAAGATAAGTAGTTTTGAGGAAACACAAGAAAACTTTTTTTCGAGTCGGAAAACTTGTAATTTTGGGTGTCACTTGCCTACCCTAAATTTTTCCCAAAAAAATAATTAATGTCCTATCATTTTCTTACCCCAAATTTTATTTAAAAACAATAATTAATGGGTTGAAAATCCCATTATTCAACCCAACATCTGTAATATTCAACCTGGAACCCTACTAAAGATATGTAATTAATGGTAATGTTAATTCACAAACCATTAATTGTTTTAAGATCTTTGAGAGTGAGTTCAATCTCATTGAATTTAATATGGAGAAAGTAGGACTTTAAATCTTACTCAAAATAAAACCTTAACAATTTCCAAGATTTCATTATTATTGAGGGGTTGTAAGCTTTCCATTGGATTCTATCATGTAAAAGGATTTGGAAATAGCATTTAATGAGTAGCACCAAGGCCTCTATATATCTTGAAAGGTGCATCAAGCCTTCTATATATAATGGAAGACACACCAAGGCTTTTATTTACTTCTAAAGACCTCTATGTACCTAGATGTTTGTGCCATTGATTTTTGAACTCTTTTTGTCATGACCAAAGTCATCACTTTTTATTATTTTATTATTTTTAGTTTAAATAGTTTCAACTTATTATTCATTCCTCACAACTTAATATATAATAAATCTTTTATTCGTTCCACACTTCTAAAAATAACAATTTAAAAACTCCCACAATAAAAAATTTATAACTACTCATGAGTTCAAATAACCATTAAAACACTCGCACATTAAAATATTTATGGGTGCTCCATTCTTTATAGTGACGAATATATTTACATCACAAAAGTAACCATTTAAACACTCCCACAGTAAAATATCTTTAAAAAACAATTGACTAATATCAAGGAAAAATTTAAGGTCGAGACAAAATTGTAATCGGGTAAAACAAACCCTAATAAAAAGATATGCTCATTACACCAAATCAGAAAAATATATGAATTCCTTCTATCAAATAGTCTACTCATACATCATCTTAAGTGGAAAGTTAATTCCACATGTAGCAAAAACTTTTCTTAGGATGTTTACATGTACTCAACTGAGTGAATGACTCATTAGAAGAAGTAATTCAATAATAAGTCATTCGCATTACATTCATAGTATTTATAGCTAAGTAACTAGAAATTGCACCAGAGGTTGCTAAGGAAACGTCGTAAGGCATATATTCTGGAAGCATCGTGACATACAAAAAATCATTGGAGATAAAATTTAGTAAAAAAAATGTTGTTCAGATGTCTTCAATCATAAGTAGCAGTACATGTGAGCTATTAAATCCTTGAAAGTGTCCATTGTTAGTGCCATATATCTGAAGTGATAATTCATTCAACAATGGATGAACTCTTGGAGGTCCTTGTGACCCAACTGAAATTTTATAATCCTCACCACATCCAAAAGCCTCGAGTAACAAACCATTATAGCAAAAATCACCTGAGAAATTGTTGGGTCCTATCTTTTCAAACATTTAATAACATCTTGAACCACGTGAAATTTGAGAACCATATGCTATATTTTGTGGAGCATAACCATACAAAGTTTCACCATAGCAAGTAGACAAACTTCCTGGAAGCATTGAATCAGTGTCACATGACTTATAGGTATATGAATACTTTAACCCTGTTAAAGATTGCTTAAGGGAAGACAAAATGAAAATTTGAGACTCTTCTTCCTGTGATCATGTTTATACTTCCCTATGCTTTTTTATTATTAATAGGAGTGCTTCAAAGTGGTCATCACTCGGATCTGTGTGAACAAGAGTTGGTGTTATATTATTTCCAAATGTTACGGTAGCACTAGCATCCAATTTTTTTTCGATAATCAAACAAGTTACATGATGATTCCCCCATTTCATCTGGGATTAATGAACCAACATTTCTTCTCCACATGAATTCAAATCCCCATTTTTGGTGAGCATTCATTTTCTCATCCAACTCCAGAATTGGTATTCTCATACAATTCATGAGACTAGAAGGATGGGAATCCCTTTAAGGAATCCAAAATGGAAATTGTCATGTCTCTAGAACAATTATCCTTGTGCACTTGATAGCTTGATATTCTTATCCTTATTTCTGAATTTCATAATCCCTGTACTTTGAAAGGTACAAATGGAATATGCACAAATGATTCTCTTCATCTTCGGTATTTACTTCCCTCGAGTAGCTAGGTATTGTTGTGTTTCTTGAGTCCTATTCCAATCAACCAATGGAAGACTGTAAGAATAAAAAAAAATCATCAAACAAAACGGATGAGCAATCAGAATTTTTGGAAACACAACTACATTGGAAAATTTTGTAATTATTCCATAGCTATTGAGTATTTTTGGATACAATTCCATGTATCTTAGAACAATTTTCTTACAGAAAAGGAATCCCCAACCTTCTAGTTCTATTAATAGATAGTATTACAATTGATATCTAGGTTGCTATTTTTTTCACTTTGGTCATTGGTTTTCATCTTCCCTCCCAAAAGGTAACAATTAAAAATAAAATTTCTTATATTTAAGGATACATTTCAACAAAGTTACTATTTGAGATACCCACATGCTTGGTTTCAGTGTTTAAAATGATTGATACTAAAGGGGCATATACACACACATTTCAAATTGATCAAAGTGCACGCATGTATGCATTATTGTATTCTTACCTATAGCCTTTTTTGCACAAGGGATTTAAACATTCCAGTTTGTAAGCCTTATCTAATGTATACCTTGCAGTGCGTACAAGACTGGTGGATGTCTCCAAAGGGATATTAACACCTGAGAATTGCGTCATCTTTGAAGTCAATCACTTTATGGGAAATGATATTGGTTCATTTTTTAGAATGGTTAACTTTTACTACCGAGATAAACCACAAATTCGGATAAGGAACTATGGATATCATTCATCATCCTTTGTATTATATTCTTATCCTTGATATTCCTCTTTCAGTATTTTATAGTTGGTTCTTGAAATTTGCTATGAAAAACGGATTTATTAGCACTCTATCTGAGGTAACTTCGTGCACCTTGCAATGGTTGTTACTTATTTCTGCAAGTTTGTTGACCTTACCCGAGCACAAGGAAATGGTGAAGCTCTTCCCCAAAATTTCGTTTTTTGGTTGCCTTCACTCCATGGCCACATTTTTATATCTATAAAGAAGAATAATGAGGCCTTCAAAGGCACTGTCGACAATAATAATAACAGCGCTAACAAACATGAGACAATTTCTGTCAAATTATTTGTTAAAATCCTTGAACATGATGTCAAGGTTTGGTACAATAGCCTTCCTTATCGTTATATAAAAATCGGGGATAAAATGATTAAATCCTTCCTTACTACATGGGAAGTGAAAGTTGACAACAAGTTTATGTTAAATCAACTACATTAAATCAAAAAGAAGGAGAATGAAATGAGTAATTTGGGTGATGCCCAAGATGAAACCTAGAGACTCTCACTCTAACATGAAGAAGTGAGGGTTAAGATTAAACCAAGTTTCTGCCACAATAACAACAAGAGTCTGGATTAATCTGGGTACCTACCATGACAACTCCTAAGCCAGATATCCCAATACCAAAAGTATGGAGCAATCTAGGCATGAAGAGCATATCGAACAACAATCCCTAAACTAAGATAAACCAGGAACCCAACCTGTGAAATTCGAAACTGGATGGAGAGGATCTATAAGATAAATATATAAAAGCAAAAAAACATGTCAAAAATGTCCCCATAAAATTTGAAATAGAATGGAGAGGTTAACATCCTATTGTGATAACCACTTTAATTTTCTCCCATATTAAAATACATTTATTTATTCATCTATTAATTGAACATTGATTTACTAGTTAATTGAATATTTACTAACTGATTAGGAAGAAAACGATGCCATTCTCATTTTTCAAACTATCCCTGTATCCATTACTCCTATTTATTCTTGCATTAAAATACATTTATTTATTCTTCCTTTGATTGAATTTTGATTATTTGATTATGAAGGAAACGATGCAATTTTTTCAAATTTATCCCTGTATCGATTACTCGTATTTATTAAGGAATTCATTAATGGGATGGCTTCTTCAACGTCTCTGACCATTACTTAATCATCTCCCCAAAAGAGCCTTAAATTTCTTGAAGTGTTCACAGTGTGGAAACCTGCATGCTTCCCTCCTAGGTGTGACCATGATCTATCACTATCATCATATTCCATTGCATATTATAGATATTAATAGGGTAGGGAATAAAATCAATTATTAACTTGATTTCAATAGATTTCAAACTCTGAACATTGAAAAAGGTTGTAATTTATCTGTGATACATTTTTAAAGGTTTTTTGATATATATTTGAGTTTAACTAGTTTAGAATTAGATATATATTTTTAAAGTTATAAGTTTGAGTTGTGAATTATCTATTACCCCTATGTACTAAAAAGCTTTTAGGATGCTCAATCTATATATGCAATAAAAAACCTATTTTAAATAACTAAGAACAAATATGACCTAAAAATATTTTTCCAAAAATTAGAAAAAAAAATCAAATATTAACTTTAAATTAGGAGCATAAGTTCAAATCAGACATTCTCTACTTGGAATTGATTTTCAAGTAGTCTGGCCCTTGTTCTTGCCAAATACATAAAAATGAGGTACAATAGACTTTCATTACATGATCAAATATTTGCATATTTATCATCCAATTAGTTGTGATCTACATTCAAAGTCCAAAATGAAATATAAACTGAGGACTGCATCAATGGGGTTTGTAATTGCAGAATAACATGAGATTCAAAATGCATTAGCATCTCCTCTTCTACATGATTGATATGTTCGAATTGCATTATCTCTAGCTTGTACTAATGGTATACTACAAATAAACGATTAGTGAGTGGTATCTTAAGTGATAGAATATTGAGCTTATCTATGGAAGATTCAGCTTATGATTAATAGTGCCAAGGTAAATTCAATGAACCAATGTTTCATGATGGGCACTCGGTACCACTCCAGCCTCACTTCATTTTACATAAATACATTATATACACAAAAATATATATGCATCAATCCCTAACCTACTTTCTCTTTAAAATGTACATAATGCATCAATCTCTCCTAGATATGATACATTGTCATGAAATTAATACCAACGCAACTCAGGAGCAGCTCGGTAGGGTTTTCAAGGAAAAATTACCAGATAGTGAGTTCCTTGAAAGAAAAGACATCTAACACAGAAAATAATTAGAGAAACGTTCTGAACATAATAAAGGCATATATTCTTTTTCATTGAGAATTAAAATTCATGATAACTATATAGAAGAAACTCCATGCTTCTATTTGTAAGAAAAGTTAACCTTTCAAAGAGAATGGACCTCTGAACATTAAAATTCATAGAACTGATAGTAA
Source organism: Pinus albicaulis (assembly GCA_034641835.2). Classification (NCBI taxonomy): domain Eukaryota; kingdom Viridiplantae; phylum Streptophyta; class Pinopsida; order Pinales; family Pinaceae; genus Pinus; species Pinus albicaulis. Next base: position 242,475 of record JAXQQM020088042.1, read on the forward strand.
CCCATCGAATGAAATGACAAAGAAATATTTTTAGTAAAAATTTAACCTTAAGGCATTAACATTTACACGCAAGGGAAAAACAGAGGAAAGTATAAATAAGCCTATAACATATAACTCTAGGAACCATATTCTGTGATTGTTCCTGCAGAGAATTAGAAAATCCTGCACCTGAGACCAAAATTAAAGAACTATTAAATGATGAAATATCCTAGGAAAAATATCGTAAATAACTGTAGAAAAAAAAGTAAGGGTTAAATTATTTACCAAACAATTGGCCATAGGTTGTGCCTATCCCGGAAACAATTAGAACCATAAGAAAAGTAGCGTCAAGGTTGAACAGTACCAAGAAGGATGGAGGATACCTCTGTCACGTCCCAAAAACTAGCACAAGCCCCTTGAGCTTACCCGATCACAAGAAATTGATGAAGCTCTTCCCCAAAATTTCACTGTTTGGTTGCCTTCACTCCATGGAAACACTGTTATATCTGCAAAGAAGCATAATGAAGCCTTCAAACGCACTCTCGAGAATAATAATAACAGGGATGACGAGCATGAGGCAATTTTTTTTGAAATTTTTTGTTAAAATCATAACAATAATAGGGTTGACGAACATGAGGAAATTTATGTCAATTTTTTTGTTAAAAGCATTGGTGATGATGTTAAGGCCTAGTACAATAGCCTTCCTGGTCATTCTATAAAAAGTGGTGATGACGTGATTAAAGCCTTCCTTACTACATGGGAAGTGAAATTTGACAACAAGTTTCTGTTAAACAGTTGCATGAAATCAATAAGGAGAATCATAATGAAAAACCTATTTTCAATAACTAAGAACAAATCTGGCCTAAAAATAATTTTCCAAAAACTATAAAAAAATCAACAATTAACGTTAACTTAGAAACATAAGTTCAAATTAGGAATTATCTACTTGGAATCGATAAGAAAGTAGTCCGACCCTTTTTCTTTCCAAAGCCATAAAAATGAGGTGTAGTAGACTTCCATTACATGATCAAATATTTGCCTATTCCTCATCCAATTGGTTGTGGTTTACATTCAAATTCCAAAATGCAATATGAATAGAATGACTACATTTGTAGGGTTTGCAATTGCAGAAGAACATGAGAGTTAAAATGCATTAGCATTTCCTCCCCTGCATGATTGATATGTTCCAATTGCATTAGCTCTAGCTCGTAGTAATGGTATACTACAAAGAAATGATCAAAGAATTATATCTTAAGTGAGAGAATATTGAGCTTATCTATGGAAGATTATGCTTATGATTAACAGTGCCAAGGTTAGTTAAATGAACCAATGTTTCATGATGGTCACTGGGTACCAGTCCAGCCTCACTTACTTTTACATAAAGACATTATATAAATAAACAAATAGATGCATCAATCGCTAACCTACTTTCCCTTTACAATGTACATAATGCATTCACAAAATGCAATACAATGCCTAAACCTCTCCTCGATACGATACATTGTCATGAAATTAATACCACAATAGCTGAGGAGTAGATTTGTAGGGATTCCAAGGAAAAATCCGACAATGGTCGAAAGCGAATTTAACCAAACAGGAAAAATCAAAAGAAACTTAATGTTCTTTTATTAAATCAAAGACCATGATAACTACATGAGTAATTACATGTACCTATTTAGTAAAGTTAGCAATTGAATTTAAGTAAAGTGCAAATATTATTTTATTGTACAATGCATTTTTAAATATATAAACAAATTAAACATTTAAAAAATAAACAAAATAAAACATAACTTTACAAATTAAATAACAATAAAAATCTTACCAATTTTAGGTTTCATATGTTAACTAAAATTGACAATTTTTTTATTTTTTTACTTTCCTTTTTTAATTGAATTAAATGTTCTATAATACTTTGGATCTCTTTGCTGCTTTCATTGTAATCAACTTAGATGCCACTTTTAGTTGATAGTCTAATGCGATGATAAATGCATACATTCAATCTTCCACTAACAATTTCTCAATTTCAAAAATATTCATTGATGGAATGTAAATTATAGATTCTTATTCAAGTATAGCTTCCGCAAATGAAAATTTTAATTCAAGACATATTGTGGTTGGCATCATGTCCATGTAAACAAAAATGAATACACTCGTGCTTGAGCTTTGGAATTTGACTAAATGGTCCCTCACGGAGTTGTGCCATTAACGTTTGGGGGTGAGTTGGGATTTTACGTAGAAAGGCATTCCTTTCTGCTTGTTTGAATGTCTTTATTCCTTTGGAGCCAATGAGAGTGCTTTCTCATCGTCCTTCCAGCCAGTAAAAAACTGACATTTCACATCTCCTCCTCTTACCAGCGCACGCACATTTTGACCAGCTCGCAGTCTGAAAACTCCACGGCGGCAGTCCTGGGAGCGTCTTCAAGAAGGGCGCAAAACATTGTGGGCTCGACATCCACTTGGTGGAAATGGAGATCCCCGCAGACCAACTGGTTCTGGGCAAGGTCAATAGCAACAGTCTTGGTCTAAGCTGCGAGCTTCATGGCCGGGGCTTTAGGTTTTACAGGCTTGTCCTCCTTGGGCTTCACACGCTTCTTTAGCTCCACCAAAAGTTTGAAGGAGTTCTTGACCTTGGGCATTGAGGATGGTGTGTTGTTGAAGTGGAAAGCCGTGTTTGGCAGTACTTTGGTGAGTTGTGTTATCCTGGGGCCTCTTCGGTCTTGAATCTCGCTAAGGATAAGAGAGATGGCAACTGTGATTCCGAGAAGTCATGGCTTCTTCAAGGTAAGGGCTGCTCCGGGCTCTTGAAATCAATAATGTTTGTTTTCTGTTTTTGGTTCTTAGTGCTAGTCTGTGAGGATTTACCCCAAAAGCGTTGTTCTTGAAGCAGTTTTTGGTTAAACTGATAGTTTGTGACTGATTTTGGGAAAACCTGGTTTGGGTGTTTCAGTGAGATCAGGTTAGTAAGTTTTATATGATCGGATTTGGGAAATACTAGCTTCTTCTTCTGCAGTGATCATTTTTGTCACGTTTAGTGAAAATGATGATCCTTGGTTGATGTGGATGCGTATTTTAGCTCTTTAACAGACTATGAGCAGGTTTGGAGGTAGCTTTGTTCTTGACTAGTGCAATCGATTTTATTAGCTGTGAAACCTCCTTTCCCCAGTCTTACCATTGGTTTCTGTTTAGTAGTAAATTTTCTAGGCTCATGGGAAAATCTATTTTCTCATAAAATGATTTTTTATCACATGTTCTACTTTATAGCCTGCATTTTTGCGTTGCTGGAGTAGTGGTTCAGTGGGAAACCAGTCGGAGTTTTACCTCCATCGGCCCAGGTTTGATTCCAAGTTTTTCGGTGTTTGCACTGCCTCTCGTGTAGTTGGAATACCTGCTCGCTTGGTACATTGATGTTCCAATTCGGCCGTAGTTTCTGTTACGTTTCTTACGTTAGATAGTCCTTGTTCAGCTTTTGGAGATTGTTTTGGTTTATTGGAAGTAACTGATTTCGTTGTTCAGCTTTTGGAGATTGTTTTGGTTTATTGGAAGTCACTGATTTTCCTTACTAGAAATATTGAGAACAAGGAATCCTGATAGGCGTTTTGAGATGGACTGCATTTTGGTTTTTGTAATATTTTCTATTAGGTTTAGATAAGAGAGGGTGGAATGTTGTATTCTGCATCTAAAAATTCCTGTTGTTTGAGTCTGTAATGGGATCTCTGTTATTTGTTGTTACCTTTCAGAAAAATGCTTCGTTAAAGAATTTACATCATTATGTTTGGGTTTATCTCTCAGGAATTTGTGCTTTTAATCGTTAACAGCATGTCTTAGCTTTATAAAATATATTCAATTCAAACTGAAAAAAAGTAATTGATTCCAATGCAGAAAATGGGGCTTCAGAGCATGAAGACACTGGGAACATTCCTGAATCATTTTACACCAATGGAGGCCTGAAACTGAGAGTGGTTTGGACCATCAGCTCCCTTATTGCAGCCTCTGCAAGGCATTATCTTCTTCAAAATATCATATCTGAGCATCCCACCTTGGAAAATCTTATTCTTACTGATTCAGATCAGCAAGGAGTTTTATGCATGAACAAAAGTCAATTGCAAGAATTTCGTGATAAACCTCTTGCAGCCTCTGCTTCATCTAACAGAACCCAAGTTCCTGCACTAAACATGAAGCTTTGGTATGCCCCAGGCCTAGAGCTCCCATGTGGAATGGTGTTGAAGGGTGCAACCCTGGTCTCAATTCGCCCTTGTGAGTACCCAATATGCAAGGAAATTGATGGATTTCTGGCTGGAGCTTTCGAAGGACCATTCAAGACTGCAGCTAGCCTGCTTTCAAAGCGGAGGACATATCTTCTGGAAATGAATTCATTCTAGGCCTCAGAAGTTTGAACATAGGCAGTTAGCTAAACTGTTACAGGATTCTCTATGATTTATCTCTTGTTTCTATACATTCAAGAAGCCTGTGAATGAAATATCAGTTGATATCAGAGTAATTTGATCCTGCCTTTGAATTTGGTGCTTCCATAAATTGTCCAAATGGGTATAAGTTGGGCAACCATTTTGATCATCAATGAGCTGGACCGGGGATGCTGTTACCACTTTCCCTTGCTCGACAATTTGTCCAGATCCACTACAATATTTTCAGAAGTTCATCAGAGTACTTTTCAGCCCTGCATTTCCTCTTCGTGTCACTGATATGCCAGTGTAAGAATTCTTGATGACAATTTGATTTGTTGTGAGGATGATAAGAGTCAGGAACTTGTTATTTATATAGAGACAACAATTTCTAATTTCTGATAAGTTATATCACATGAAGGTTATGTACAAGCTGGGTTGAAAAATTCCAACATCTCATTGCCATGCAAGGATAAAATTACACAGGACAAGTGGACGAATATGTCCTCAGCAAGCATAATAGCCATAGTTTACCTTTGATGTTTTGGAGTATTGGAGGACTACTGTTCACTGAGAATCCCTATCTCAATAAGTAACTTCTCTTCATCTCAAAAATTACTTGTAAATTTCAATAAAAATCTGTAGTTGTAAAGCATAATAAAAAGCTGTCCACCGATTTCAGGTTGTGGGAGCTAAGTTGCTGCTATTCAGCGGTGCCAAGCAATAAATAAATACACAATACTAACTACAATTTGATAAAACAAATTTGTAGATATCTCTTGTTCTACTTATTATTTGTTTTAGCAGTTTCAATAAATTTGATAATGTGGAGATCTCTTGATCTGCTTCTCTGTTTCTTATGGGTTTTCTCAATGTTTTACAACAGCAGAAACAAATTACAAATATTGATGCGGTACTTAAATAGAATGACAGCTCTCCTTTGCCATCATGACTCAAAACTCAAATCAGATACATCCTTATTCATAGCGCCCTTTATTAGCTTATTGTATTTGCACTGAGTATAAATGACTAAATGATTATTCTCAAGATAAGGTCCCGGTCTTGACATCTTCTCAGACAAGGTCCCAAAAGGGCTTATCTGGGCTCAGATTATGTCCGGGTCTTAACTGAGAAAACTAGCTCTGCTCATTTAAGGTCTCAAACTTATCTTCCTTTCTGTTGAGAGGAATAATGAAAACCATTATGATCATTGTGAGAGGAGGTCTGCTCCATTTAGCCATGAAGGGCTTTTACGTTCTCCAAGGGTGGGCATCTTGGTCTTGACATCTTCTCAGACAAGGTCCGAAAAGGGCTTATCTCGGCTCAGATTAGGTCCTGATCTTAACTGAGGAAACTAGCTCTGCTCATGTAAGGACCCAAACTTACCTTCCTTCCTCTCGAGGGGAATAATGCTAACCATTATGATCATTGTGAGAGGTCTGCTCCATTTAGCCATGAAGGGCTTTTACGTTCTCCAAGGGTAGTGATCACATTTGGATACAAATCTCTGTAATTTATATTCAAGTAATTTTATTATTACAAACACGGATGAGGATATATTATTTATCTCCCTTTCCAGTTGTTGAGGCTCAAGACAAAGGCATCAAATCTAACTTTGTGCTTATGCGCATTCTTGATATGGTTTGGTAAGTCCTCAATGGTTGCTTTGGTAGGTAGACCACTATTTGTTACATCGAGAGGACTTTGACAAGAAACAACATCTTCAGCAGGTTGAAAATTGTTCAAACACTGAATGTTTCCAGAAAAAATTTAGCATGTTCTTTGATTAATTTCCTTACAGATTTATTTTCCTTTTCTGTGATCTGCAAGAGATAGCTTGCCTTAAGAAGCAACTTACAGAGAAAGAGTATCCTTTCGATCTATGTCCTAAGGGTTTGAAATGAAATTTCCACGTTCTGTGATTTCCATTTTGAATGAGAGGTTTGGCTTTTGTCTACATCCTCTCATAATTTTTCCATAACCATGCAGAGCTATTCTTCAATACACAAGACATGAAATGCATAAAGTTCTACAGTACAAGATGAAAGCATCGTAACAAAACATGCAGCTTGCTCAAACTAATGGCCAAATGTTTGCGGTTAGTATGGATTCATATTGTTTTCTATTCAATTTGCAGGGCAACACGAATGTTGAAAAGAAAATACTTGGGGGCATATCAAGAAGTTTCTGGTAGAAAATATCCGTGAAGTGTGTCTAACAGAGTTTATATTCTACTTTTTTTTAAATTATATTTTACAGGAATTATGCATGATTCGAGGAAAGGTAAGCTACCTCTTTCACGTGTTCTGATGGTAATCCCTACTAATTTAGAGAGAAAAATTGGCTGATCAATGTACTTGAAATTCCTTACATTTGCAATATTTATTTTTGCTGCTTTGTGGGTATTATTTGTTTCTTATTTCGTATCTTAATAAGAACTATTGTACAAGAGACTGGGATGGTTTCTGTTCTTTTATTTGATTTGCTTATTCTCTGACTTCAAATGACAAAACTATTTTATTTTTAACAGTTGAAGCTGCTTCAATATGACTACAATCAAATGTCTGCAATGTATAAAGTTAAAACAACAGAGGTTGAAGTGAGTGTGCCCTTATGTTCCTATCTTTTCCACTTTCACTGCACCCCTTCATACACATTAAAGAGTCTTATTATCTGATGCAGCAAAAAGTGAGTGATTTGTCCAAGCAACTGCAAGACAAGCACCAAATTGGAACTAAGGTACATTTCTGTGTGTGGAGAGGGCCCCTGTTGCCGAATCCGAGTTCGGCTACAGGTGTAACTGCAATGAAGACTATGAAAATCTTTTCAATATGACAGCAGGCCCTGTCTCAGACCCTGTACACTGGTTCCCTTTTTACTTGTTTTCAAATTTCAAACGTCCTCTGTTCGAATCCCATGCCGATTTTCCTTTTTTTGCAGGTTCGATCGGTGCAGAGTGTTCGCAATTTGGGTTCACCGTGGGCGGGAATGGAAGCGGAACGGCAGCTCCTCAGTCTCAGACAGCAGCCTCTCTATCTCAGACAGAGGCATCCAAAGGTACACAAATACATATGCTTTGTTACTGTTCCCAATATCTCTGCCTGCCCAACTCAGTAAAAAGTCTAAAATACATTCATGTGCCTACTCCTAATATATTTGCACCTTTATACAATTTGGGTTCTGCTGTTTGTATCTGCAGGTTTTATGGAAGATATTCCGTACTTGACAACCATGGCTATTGCACTGACCATCCATTTTTTTCAATTCTAATTGAAATAAACCAGTCCTTGTTGGGATTAGGTAGTGGCTATTTTTCTTGCCAAACCAAATTCATTGTGTGTCACTAATTTGCAGGCTTACATTTTGATGGTAATTCTGTGTTTGGTGTAATATTAAGCAGCTCCAACGATGGAGACCTCGCTGGTTTTTCATGTGCGTCTGGCTGGACTTTAGACTTTATACAATACATGTCCATGTCCGTGGTTCTACCTGAAAAAACCCATGTCTGGGGTTTGCCGATAAAAATCGGCCGTAGAATGCTCCCTGTGTAAAAGCAATCTCATTTAGTTGGTTGATCACGGTTCAATTCCCATCGAAAGTCATTTTTCGTGCACATGGACTTTAAAACGTGAGTAAATCATGTTTTAGCAACATTTGAAGTGATCTAAATGAGAATTGTCTCCAGACCGCGAGTTGAATTTTTTGGCAGCATCCACTATAACCAGATTTTTTAACCGAAAAATAAGGTTTCGTATTTTCTTATTTGGTATTATAATCTCTGGGGCATCTTTTCAAAATTTCACTCCGATTTTAATGGTGTTTTAATTCTCTGTATAATATTTTATAATTGTCATGTCATCATTTATACATTGAAGTGAAGTAGACAGGTTTTGGAATAAGTGCCAATTTGCTGCTGAACTTGATGATTTAGAAAGCTTTGAAGCCTATGATAATCTGTGTCATTCCACACCATGAAATTCTTATGCCAATGCTGAAGCATCTTTTTCTTGTAACTGATTGTTAACAATTAAATTATGCTCATAGTCTTTTTGTAACATGTGCATCACCATGGACATTAGCATCTAACATTACTAGTTGTAGACTTTTGTTCAAACCCATATGGAAAAACATAAAAACAGAAACAGGTGTTTTTGTACCAAAATAGGGCTGTGCCAAACTTATGAAGTTGCTTTTGCCATAGTATCATTATCGACAATAGCATCCAAATTTACAACTTGAGATGTTTGTGTAAATTCATAACATATTTTTCAACATTTATTCAATTTATATTATGTGCTAATATATGTTTTTTCTCGTCTTATGTATCATGACTCATTTATGAAATTTAGATCAAAATTTGTAAAACAACATTTTTGTAAAATTGCGTTTGCAAGCATTGACAAATTGTTTTTGGCATATATTCTTTGGCTTCCAGCCTACATTTTTACTGTAAACAGTTATTTCAGGGTTTCATAGCAGCATTATTTTTAGGTTTTGAATCACTTTTAGCCTTAGGTCTTGAATATTTAAATTAATGGCCATTGGTAGTAGTCTGCCTGACAGATTTGTGATGCCAGTTCTTTTGTTGTTATATTAACTTTAAAGAATGTGGGTTCTTCGTATCGATATACTGTGTTAGTGTGTTGAGTATGTTCTATGGTTTTATCATTGGATTCTGTTTTATTAGGTGTCTCACAGGCTCTTAATGGTGGTTGTTGCTCTAGGATGCCAAATATAATGGAAAGAGGAAATTGATGAGATAAACTAAGCAGAGGCAATGAGATCACAATGGATCATATGGGAAAAATTCAACAATATGAATAGATATACCCTTCATCTCAAAAACTAAAATTACTTCAAATTAATAATTAACAAACGATACTCCTATCGGCCTCTCCACTTGAGTAACTTGATCTCTGTCCGAATTAGATGAAACCAAATAAAGTGTATTGCAAGTGGCGCTGGATAAGAATCCAGTAAATTTTATTTGGTTTTGTTTTAGGTACTTGATAACAGTACAGTAAATTTGATTTATTTTTGGGCTTATTTTAGGAATTTTTAATATAGTAAGAAAATATATTATAATTTAGTTGGGGAAATGAATAATCTGTTTAAACAAATTAAATCAATACATATATGAGTTTTTTTCGACCCAAAATTGTTCCCCGTATATGATTAATGTGACGGTCACAGTAACCTAATTTTGAACCAAATCTTGGACTCTTTAATGCAACGGCATTAAGAATTACCAAATCTAATTCTGATCTCTGCCTTGGGAAAATTCTTGCAATATTATGTTTTCTTAATTGCAAATATATTGTTAATGTTTTCTTAATTGCAAATATATTTTTAATGGGTGATCTCAATTATTTCCATTTACAAGTCATTTCAATCTTCGATTTTTATGCAACAATTCTGCTAACAGAGAGGAAAATTTTGCAGGTAATCGTAATGATATTATGATCTACATATAAGATAATCTCCCCTTTATTGACCTCTTAAAATGCATGTATAGAGTTTGGTAGCCAATCATGTTATGGAAATTTTGGTTAATTGACTTACCTAATTTTCAAGTGCAGAGGATTACAGAAAAGGCGGGTGTCGTTCTGTCCTTTGATCCCAAGCCAATTGAGGTAAACTTATGGGAAAGTATGTGGTTCTGGCAAAATTTGTTGATTCTCTTTTATTCATATAATGAATAACGGGACTGCCTGTTATTTGTTTCAGGGGGACTGGAATGGTGTTGGATGCCACACAAATTACAGGTAAACATTGTTTTACAATCTACGAATCTATGTAAAAAATCACATGAAAAGAATCTACAAAAGGGTAGGTAAGTGAGGAGCATTGGTGACTCGAAAAGAGGAAAGCATTTGAGCAAAACAATTTTGGCAGTAATTATTCCGCTATGTACAACATATACCAATAAACGAATCAGCGTTGGAATAGATTTACGTTTGCATGTGTTTCCATTGGAGGAAACCTCTAATGCACCGCACTCTTTGAATAGCACCAAGTCCATGCGCAAGGAGGGAGGCTTCGAAGTAATCAAGAAAGCAATAGAAAAACTGAAGTTGAGGCATAGGGACCAATTACTCATCATGAAAACTCTAGAGAAAAAGAAACAAACTGAATTGGAATCGAAATGTCTAAATGAGATGATCTATTTAGGCTTAATACAACTCACAGGCTAGTAACAATAACTACGAAACCTTAATGAAATGTCAAAGCAAAAATAATTTACACTTCATTGTTTTTCAGCTACAGAAATACCAACAAAATGGATTAAAAAACAGATCTCCTGTTTAGTGGATAGATTAAATTTCATAAGACAAACCTCTTGTTCCTCCTTGATGTCAATCTTATTTGAATCTCTAATGCCATTGACCTCATCAACAGATTTAGGAGAAGCCTGCAAATGAAATGTACAAAGAAATGGATCTTTCATGAGTCCATCTAATGGAGTACTTTGAATTTTCCTCTGACATGGAAATCTAAACATGTAAAACTCAGAAGTCACTACCCCAAAGATTTACAACTCTAGTGGAATATAGTCATATCTGAATTAAATCTATCTCTTAGTTTTTAATACAAATAAAGTATAGTCAGTTTTAATGAAATGAAGGTTTTAAATAGCTTACCATCAGATCAATTTCAAAGTTGCCAGGGTAAACACTTCTAGCTGGAGGATATTGTTGTATCCTGTAGACAGCACAGGTCAGATCATTAAACAAGCACATATGCACATTACATATGCTGGTTCATCTAGGGAATGCACTGTCAAGCTTTACAAATTAAGAAACACCTCAGTAAATGCACATCCAAGATCCCAAAAACAACCTTGCCTCAAATTAAATGACTATTTATCATAATAACAGCAAGAAAAGGCAGATATGTACTGAACTACCATAGCATCAATGAAGCACAAACAGTCAAGTAAGAATAAAACAGAGATATTCATTAACGCAAAGCTTTACATAGCATACGTATAATGTCCAAAATTCAAATGTCAATTATAATAAAAACATAAGTATCAGTATGCTTCACATATTTATAGCATAAGAAACATAATCGAGCATTTCTTTTCTTCTCTCTATCTCCCCTTTAAACAGCTTGTTCCCATGCCCAATTTATATCCATACCTGGAAGAATGGCAGTGTTTTGGGTACATTATGGTTAAGCTTTAGGGTCAGAAGAGAGGAATACTAAGGCAAAATTTAAGAATTTCTTCATTGGAAAAATCCTCTAGTTTTGAGAAAAAATTCCAGGAATCAAAGCTTCCATGAAAACACCCAAGTAAAGAAAACTTGTAGGAGGTCATGGTACGAGTATACTATGTCCTAGTGACCACCTGTATGATCTCGGAAAATTCATAGTAGTGCATCCGCAGTTTCCTCGAGCATGGGTGCCTTATGATCCATTCTGAATTCAAAACAATCTTCCGGAAACAGCAATGTAGTATAGACTGAGATCAGCTTTTGTAGGGGTCCTTGTGATTCCTTTTGGCCCCAAATGACCAGATTGATGTTGTTGCCAAGCAAACCTTACCGAAATAATCTTATTGGGCTCCTTTCTTTATTGAAATTGCAGCTGGAGCTTTCTCAGCTCCTCTTGAACTTGTTATTATGTTAGCACAAATCAATTTTGTGATACAGTAAGGTGGAAAATAACTAACCTGTTCTGTGTGTAGAAATCATGTAATTCACTGAAATGAGTGGTCAGGGTTAATCCCTGAGTGCTTTGATCACCCTTTCTGTCACTAGGGCTTTTTCATCAACCTCTAGCCTCAACTTTCTCATCATTTTATGCTCTGCTCTTATGAATCTGAGAATCTGCTTGTGTGTTATGTTTGTTGCTCTATGCTTTGTAATTGTTGCAGAGTGATTTCTCCAATCCAATACAATCTGCTTCCAGTTTTTCCATTGGCTACAAAGCAATTCAATTCTGGTGATCCTGTAAGAGGTTAGACACTAAGCCCATGACTAGAGGAGGTGTACTAAAGACAGGTTCACCCCAAGAAATTGTCTCACTAAAGATAGGTTCACCCTAAGAAATTGTCTAAGCATCGGTATGGGGAGGGAAATGAGAGACGCCTCACTGGTTGCCACGAGACAGCAAACATCAATACCTTTTCCTGGGTATGTTTCATTTCCATTCCTTCCTTGTGACTAACTGAAAACTAATCTGCCAATTTTGACTAATAATACGCCTTTTTGATGGCTGGCTATCAGGGTGTTGCAAATCGAGGAACTTCAGTTAGAGTGGGCCGGGACATAGAAAAAGAAGGAAAAGGTGTGTGAGATGCTGCCAAACCCTATCTTCGATTTCCATCCCTAAGATAACTGATGGGTTATTGATTGCAAAATTGAATACATATACTCTGAAGATATTATATGATGCATCTGCACATACTTTGGTTGTAAAAAACCATGATAACTGTTCTCCTTACTAATGTTTCTCAACCATTCTTTTTTGTGGGGTTGTCTTATTTCCTGCTGTTTTCTTATTTCTATGTATCTTACTTACTTTGAGATGATTACTGCCATTCAAGTTTATACGGTTCGAGATAGCATTTACTGCAAACTGTTAGCTCCAAACTTTGATGCCCTGTTATTTACATCTGCTTGAAAATCTCGAACCTCCCTCTCCGCACTAACAAAGAGAACACTTTAAAAAGAGAGAAGAAAAAAGGAAGAGGCAAAGAGAACACATTAAAAAGAGAGAAGAAAAAATTACACTATTTCTCCTCGAAACAGAAACCCAAAATGACCTGGAGTAAAGCCTATCTTATGGTCCTGCACAAACCTCTTCCATATTTTCTCGGCAGCCCTTTGAGGAAAAAGATAAAGCATTGCTCTGGTTTCATTATTTTCTTCTTTCTCAGTTGTAAGTGATTGATTATAGAAGAGTGAGAACAAAATAAAATGACCTGGAGTAAAGCCTATGTTATGGTCCTGCAGAAACCTCTTCCATATTTTCTCAGCACCCCGCTGAGGAAAAAGATAAAGCATTGCTCTGGTTTCATTATTTTCTTCTTTCTCAGTTGTAAGTGATTGATTATAGAAGAGTGAGAACAAAATAAAATGACCTGGAGTAAAGCCTATGTTATGGTCCTGCAGAAACCTCTTCCATATTTTCTCAACAACCCGCTGAGGAAAAAGATAAAGCATTGCTCTGGTTTCATTATTTTAGTCCCCATTGCCCTTTGGGGATTTTGAACTTTAGTGCCATGTAACCAAAATCCCATTGAATTTGTTTATAATTTTGGTTGGAAATATATTTATGTTTATAATTTGTTTATAATGAAAAAGATAAAGCATTGCTCTGGTTTCATTATTTTTGACCCCATTGCCCTTTGGGGATTTTGAACTTTAGTGCCATGTAACCAAAATCCCATTGAATTTGTTTATAATTTTGGCTGGAAATATATTTATGTTTATCCTAGCACAGTTACTAGATAAGCATATAACAAAAACAAATGCAAAAGTAGATTCTGCTTTAGTATCATTGGGCATATATGCCCCTATGAGCTTTGAAGCTTCAGAGCAAGTCCTTGATTCCCAGAAGAAATGCCTTCTAAAATTGGAATTTATTGTTTGTAACCAGTGCTCTGCATTCATATGTTTATTGTTACGACATGATTAGTTGTTTGTTCTTCTAGATGGATAACTACCGAAACTAAAAGACATGTTTCTATAGAAAACTGAGCACAAATTATGAAAATACGATATGTCTTATTTGGATGTGATCTGCATTAGTTCACCTATCAGTGCCTGCCCTTACTCTCTCAACCTGGAGGATATCTCAGTAGTTTAGTAAAATATTATTAAGTGAAATGTATTAGGGCATGTTTTTTTCCTGACTAATTTTGTCTACTAAAATATTATTAAGTGAAATGTATTAGGGCATGTTTTTTGCCTTACTAATTTTGTAAAATTAAACAGGGCATATTTTCTCCCTTTGTAATTTGGTACAATGCTTCAGGGTAAATATGAGTACAAAATTTGTGGCAACACATGTCTGGCTATTTTTTCATCTCCATATCTATGTTCTTGCTTGCTGATTTAGGGCTATCCTGGCACTTTGGGGGCTTAATAAGCCATAGAAGCAGGCTATGTTTCATCTCCATAACTATGTTCTTGCTTGTTGATTTATGGCTATCATAACACCTTGGGTGCTTAATAAGTCATATAGTTGTGCTCGAACCCCGAATCTGCTAACTCAAAATAGAAAAAATGTCAGATTCATAGTTCTAGCTTTTTTCCAGCTACTTACTTTCTTTGTTGATGACTCCTTTGTAAGCCTTATAGATTAGTTTTTCGTTATTTCTCCTTATTGCTGGGCTGGCATCATGAACTTGTGCATCTGTTTTTTAAATTTAAATCAAGTGCATATTATACTGATAATGATCTTTACTCTTTTGTTGTGATCTAGATGCTGACCGTTTTACTGTTATTTGTGGCAGTGTTGGTGCAAATGGGACTCTATAAATGGTACTCTCCTTGCCAATGTGTCATTTTCTTTGACGGAGACAAATGCCAGTTAAAGTAGCTCGACATCCCACCTTCAGTCACAAATTCATCTAATTCTTTTTCTGGTTACCCTTTCCATCCTATTTTACAATTTGCCAATCTGCCAATTTTATAAGACAAAAGCACAATGTTATTGATTTATATTTGAAACTAACAAAGGACACTTCTTTATTATTATTATTTAACAATGCAAGATGTAAATATAGAAAATGAATACATCTTTGGAGAGAAATCAGCTGTCAGCTGTAATTTTGGGAAAGGGAAACCTGAAATTGCATTTAATTTAAAAAAAGAGTACACATTCATTGTTATAGGAAAAATCGAGTTATCATGGTTTACTAGATATTTTGTATATGTATTATAATGTAATTTTGGGGAAGGAAAGCTGAAAATGCATTTTTAAAAAAAGAGTGCACATTCATTGTTATAGGAAAAATCGAGTTATCATGGTTTACTCGATATTCTGTATATGTATTATAATATGTGTACAATTATCACTGTCATTGGTTGATTATAGGATTGGTGAAAATGATACTCTTATTTGTTAGTTGTATGCCATTTTCTGGCAGTAGGTGAGACTGGGCCTTGTTATAAAATTAACTTTAATATGTATATATTAGTGGAAATGTTATTCTTTTATTTGTTAGTGGTATACTATCTTTTATTTGTTAGTGGTATCCTATTTACTGATGACTGAGAACGGGATTTTTATAAACTCAACTTTCTCATATATATAAACTTTTACATATATAAAATGAACGTTTAAAAAAAATTTAAGTTGTCCCTTTTGAGCAGTGTCACTCTGTCCTTTGAGGCCTCGACTTATGATGCAACATGTTGAACATTGGGGAAATTTAAAATATTTTCAAGTTCACAAAAATTCAAAAACCGTTCACAGTTATGTTTATGTCGATGTGTGATTGATGTATTGCTATTTATTATGTTTTCCAAAAGTTTTTTTACTTATCAAATATTTTGAATATTTTATATCTTTGTGCATATATTTCATCTCTGTAAATTTAATATTTTTAAAAAGCATATATATTTACGAGTCCATGTCATGTTTGAGGCTGTTTATATGTACTGTATCGGACATGCATTCTCCTATGTCAAGTCGTTCAAGTTGACATGTTAAGCTGAGTTGGAACATTGATATTGTAAAGCTATTTTAGCTTATTGTAGAGCTATTTTAGCTTTTCACTTTAATTTAAATGAAAATATTAAAATCATTGAGAGAATGGGCGTGCTTCGACAGTTTCGGACCAGCATTAATGGAAGAATTGGTAAGGCATAACAACAGTAGAAGGGGTCTGTGAGGAAATGCATCATTAATAAGCATCTCAGTGATGTGTCGTGCGTTCTCGCGAATATATTTTATGAACTGGAAGTCGAGATGATCGAGCTAATGAGATCAAGATTGGGAGTGCCATTTAGCAGCATAGGCCCTTGCATTCCCTCCACTTTTCTCGACGGCCGTAATCCCCAAGATGCGCGATTGGGCGCAGATCTGTGGAAGGCGACGGACAAGGTGCAGGAATGCTTGGATAGGAAGCCCCCTCGTCTGTCGTATACATTTCCTTTGGCAGCGTCACAGTCATAAACCCGCAGCAAATCCATGAATTGGCCTTGCGAATTCAGAGCAGCCAACAACATTTCTTGTTGGGTCATCCAACCTTCTCCCGGCCACGACGACATTGTGGAATTCTTTCTGGCAGGTTTTGTGGAGAAAACCGAAGGGCGTTTCCCAAAAAACCACAAATGGATTGCGGGAGGGGTTCATAGCTGTAAATGGTTTTTAAGTGAGGGGTGCCACAATTTGCCAAACGTTGCCACGTGGTTGTAGAGACGGGGTTGCGGACCCCTCCCTTCGTTAAAATTTAAATGGGCAAGGGGCCTCGCAATCCAACATGGACCTTCAATCTTTATAGCGCTCATCTCGACCATTCAAAAGTGCAAGAATTTTATTCCTGTGCATTTTTTGTTAACGCCTGGATAGTCAAGGGGATTGTTAAAAGTCATTAAATAATATATAAAATCTAAATTTATATATTTATTTTATTTTTAATAATTACATGTTATGATAAGAAAATATTTCAAAACCAACAAAAAAAAAAAAGAGAGAAAGAAGATAATAATAATAATAATAATAAATAAATAGAAATAAAATAAAATAAAGATAAAATTAAAATTAAAAATAAAATAGATAAAAAAATTCTTAATTGCAAAAATAAGAATAAAATAGATAAATACATAAATAGACACAAAATAAAACAAAGATTAATAAATATATAAATAAAATGAAATAAAAATCAAATTACATAAATTACAACTTAATAATATTAAATTAAAAATTAATATTTTTATTAAAATAAATATAAATATTTAAAATTCAAATTAACTATTTCAAAAATATGTTTTGAGATATGGTCTGATGACTTGTACCGTTCTTGTTATGGTTTCAGCTCCTTCTTGCGCGCGTCAGCTCCTCCGCGTCCATGCTGTTGTCGTGTCGTCCCCAATCTATTTTCCACACTCAAGGAATTAACTCAAGAATTAACTCAAAATCTACATCTTTTGCCCCCCTTATATGATTGGGAGGTCTCCTTTCAACTCTAAGGTTTGGTCAATGCTTATTAAACTAAAGTCCGTCGTGAGCCTTTCGAGAGGGCGTATACTTGTTATTGCTTGGGGTTATGGTCTAAGAAGTTTGAACATCAAAATATAATGAGAGGATATTGCCTTTTAATACAGTTTACAAGGGGAGGATTTCTATTAATATTCGAGCGCTTTATAAAAGAGGGAGATAGCCTCGGTGCATTATTCAAAGGATATTCATTTGTTTTTATTATTGTCGAATAAATTAAATATTAAAAGTAATTAAATAATATTTAAAGTTTGAATTTATATATTTATTTTATTTCTAATGATTACATGCTATGATATAAAAAAAGAAAAAGAAAAAAAAAAGGAATAAATAAATAGAAATAAAATAAAATAAAGATAAAATTAAAAATAAAAATAAAATACATAACAAAATTCTTAATTACAAAAATAAGAATAAAATAAATAAATAAATAGAAATAAAATAAAATAAAGATTAATAAATAAATAAATAAACACGTGTCAACTTAATCTATTCTAATGTGATTTTCGCAAAGACATTTAGTACATTTGCTTCACTCTTTCTAAAATAAAATAAATTACTTTCTAATTGTTTGAGTCAAACTAGCCATTTCAATCTTACTCTCTCTACTATTTAGTATTTACTTAGTACTATTTACAACTTCAATCAATGTTTTTCTTTTTTTGTACACGCTTACTTTTCAAATTGTGATGTGCATATATCATTTCAAATATGATTAACAATAATTTCAAAAAAAAAAAAAACGCTTCAAACTATCATGTGCATGTGTCATGTCAAACATGATTAGCAATGAGTTGAAAAAAAAACTTGGAATATTCAAGATATACAATTGCAAGTAGCATACTTCAAAAACTAATTTACAAATATGGTTATTTGACATTACTATTTCCTTTCCTTTTATACTTACAAACCAACATCCTCTCCTAACCTATTTTGTGCCTATGCCTTCTTTACCAAGGAAATAATTCAACATGCCCTATTCCAAAATATATGTTCCATAGGGAAAGCCTTTAAACTACTCATTGTCAAGGACGTATTTCCAAAAGTTGCATTTGTAAAATTAGTCAAGACTAATAAGATTCATCTTAATATCTAAACTTCAAATCAAATTATTCAAGAAAGTCATTCTCAAGCAGTTTTTCTTAAACGCTCATTCACATAGCACCTCCTTTCGGTGTTCCTTTGCACCACAGGTGCAATTGCTAGTAATAATCCTTTGTTTTCCAAAAAAGAGGGTGAAATTCATATGTGAAAGTTGTATGTTTATATTTTTCGAATTAATATTAGTTAGTGGAATTTTTATTGATATTGGTTAATAGAATTTTTTACTCTTTTGTTAAAATATATTTTTGAATATATAAATGAATTTTTAAAGCATTTTAATTAGATGTAAATTTAAATTTTAAAATAATTGTCAAAGAAAATCTATAAAAAAAAATATAACTAGAAAATAAAAATAAAAATTATAGTAAATCTTTTTCAAATGTTATACATCTCTTATATCATGATCCACATTCTCAATCATAGTATCTATCATGACAGGTTAACACATTCAACTTAATGATGTTTCAAAACATCCAATATCCATGTATTTACCATTAACCAATTGATGGATGACTACTTGGATGGTTTTGTTTGCAATTTCAATAACTCCCCCTTAGTCATTTGTTTTTGCAATTTATAAATAGTTGTTTAATTTCACGTGTTCCACATTTCTACAATGTCATTTGTATTTTCAAGCATAACATTTTGATCAAAATGGCAGATTAAATTAATGAATTTTTTTACTTTTCAGCTCTACTCTGAGAGACTACACCAGGAGGGACTGCATCCGCAAGTCGCTCTCCATTCTCATTAAATATAAAACAATATACAACTTACATAAAAATAGGGAAGTTAGAACCAATACCTAAGGAATAGAAACAAACTCCTAATCTAAGGTTCTCGTGAACCAACTCTCTCTAATTAAGTTTCTCCATTATATTCAACACTCCCCCTTAATGGAGAAAGGGTTCACAAATATTCCTAAAATTTCCCTAAAAATTTCAAATTTAATTCTACCAAGAGGCTTAGTAAATATATCGGCAACATTATCACAAGTATTACAATATTCAACATGAATTTCTTTTGACCGAACTTTCTCCCTGATGAAGTGGATCCGTGTATCAATGTGCTTAGTTTTTTTATGAAACATTGGATTGTTTCCAAGTTTGATGGAGGTCTCGTTATCACATATGATAATTGTTGCAACTTTCTGTTCTTCTCCTGCATATTCGCAAACTAGCCTCAACCAAAATGCCTCACAAGTTGCTACACACATCGTTTAGTACTCTACTTCCGCTGAAGAGAAGGAAACGGTGTTCTCTTTTTTATAAATATCATCTAATGATGAGATCATCTACATATAAAGAAATCAAAAAATTCCCCCCTTTTCATCAAACAAAATATAGATATTGGGGTCATTTTTACTTCTATTATAGTTGTGTTGTAAGAAGAATGAATCAATTTGATCGTACCATGATCTTGGAGCCTATTTTAGCCCATATAAAGCTTTCTTTAATATATAGACTAAATTTTATTTCCCCTTCTTGATAAACCCCTCACGTTTCTCTAAATAAAATTGCTCTTTAAACTTCCCATATAAGAAAGTAGATTTAACATTTAGTTGGTCCAGCACCCAGTGATGCTTAGTAGCTAAGTAAATTAACATTCTGATTGTATTAAGTTTGGCTACCAGGGTGAAGGTTTCCTTATAGTATATACCTTCTTTGTGTGAATACCGCTTTGCAACTAGCCTATAATTGTATTTATCTATGCTCCCATCTGCTTTAAATTTGGGATTGTATATCCATTTGAAACCTATGGTTTGTTTTCCCTCATGTAATTCAACTAACTCCCAAGTTTTGTTTTTAAGAATTGATTCATGTTCCTCTTCCAAGGCTTCCCTCCATTCACTATATTGACTCGCTTCTTTATAACTAGATGGTTCAATAATATTTAATATTATAGTTATAAAAGAATTCTCCCTATATCTTGGTGAAAGTTGTGTTTTCCTACCTAATCTCCTAGGTGTTGGAGTGGCATCCAACTTGTTTTGATTAACCTTTGATGGACTTGGTTCGACAATTTCATCTATAACATCTGCTTCTTCCTTTTTCTATTGTCGTTGCTCATGGCTTTCTCCTATTTCACCATTCCCTTCTTCCACCAACAAAGGAATGTCCCATTCTTAATTTTTGTCTACATTGTTTACATCATGAACCTATTCATGAAACACTACATCACTACTCGCAAGAACTTTATTAGTAGAGGGATAAAAAAGTTTGTAAGCTTTAAATTTTGTACAATACCCAACAAAAGTGCATTTGATGGCCTTTGAATCCAATTTCTTTCTATCCTCCTTTGGTACATGGGCAAAGGATTTGGATCCAAAAATTATTAAAATCTTATCTACAGGTTTTAAACCCTAATAAATCTTCAAAAGGATTTTTAAATTCAAGACTCTTTAAAGGACTTTTTTTTTTTAATACACTACAGTATTTATCACTTCATCCCAAAATCCATTAGAAATATTCTTACCTTTCAACATTCTTTGAGCACACTCCACAAGGGTTTTGTTTCTCTTTTTTGCAACCCCATTCTGTTGAGGAGTGTGGGGTACTGTAAACTGCTGCAATATTACATGGTATTTGCAATATTTTCTGAAGTCAGCCTTCTTGTACTCTCACCCTTGATCCGAGCAGAGAATCTAGATGAATTTACTTCCCTACTTCTCAATCATGCTTCTGAAAATTTTTAAATATTCAAAAGTATGACTCTTTTTGCTGAGAAAATATAACCACGTAAATCTAGTACAATCATCAACAAATAAATTATAGGAAACAATAAGCACCTCCCAATGATCTTGATTGCATTGGCCCACATAAATCAATGTGGACTAACTCTAATATATATCTCTGTTTTCTATTTACATTAACAGGAAACTCATCTCTGTACATCTTCCCAAGAGCACATGCTTCACAATCGACATGAAATTTCTTTAAATAAGGAAGACTAGTGACCATACCTCTTTTCTGAAGTAACAACAAATCTTTGAAATTAATATGGCCAAATTTCTCATGCCATAAATCTTTCGTTGTCATACCTGATGATGTCAACACATGATGTGGTGCACTTCTCACATTCATCTTGTAAATTCTACCCACATGAATCCCTATTGCAATGGTGTTCATAATATCCACAAAATCTTTAACAAAAGAATATGATTTATTAAATTCTACCGTAAGGTTCTGATCTGTTATCATTGAAAAAAATAACATTATTATTAATTTCGGGTACACACATCACGTTATGATGCCTAATATTTTCATCAAGTAGAATTATAGGAACATTACCATGTCCTTTGATTGGGTACCCTCTGTCATCACCAATGTATATGTTTTCTCTAGTGTTGGCTTCTTTGAAGACTTCAATCCATTTTCTGTTACCTTTCATGTGGGTAGACGCTCCTGAATCCACATACCACATATCTGCTTCATCCTTCTCATTAGATTTAGCCATAAATAGTTTCAGGTCCTCGTTATGGTCATAATCTTCAAAGTGTCTTTCTTGTCTCTTATATCTCTACTGACCTTCATCAAATTTCTTCTTTCGGTAGTGTTTAGCCATATATCAAATTTTACCACAAAAAAAACATTTTAATGGTGAATCATTCCTATTTGGTGGCAAACCTTGAGATGGATTTGGACTTTTTTGTGTTGTACCTCCACCTCTCTAACCTCCATTAGCCTTCCCTCTGAAGGGCTTCTTTTTTCGCCA
Source organism: Pinus albicaulis (assembly GCA_034641835.2). NCBI lineage: Eukaryota > Viridiplantae > Streptophyta > Pinopsida > Pinales > Pinaceae > Pinus > Pinus albicaulis. The sequence continues at coordinate 264,848 of JAXQQM020088042.1, forward strand.
TTAACGCAAGATATGAATTATGGGGTTTAAGTGTCATCTGCCTTTCATCCTCTTGCATGGGAATCCTTGTCAATTCTTCGAATCTGGGGGATTTCTCTCTCGGATTCATGCCTGTTATAAACATCTGGTAGTTGCCATTCATACCATTCATATTAATTGTAATCAGATAAATATTACTTATAGCCTCTCCAATGTCTCCAAGCTTGTCTTTAAGGTCTTTTATGCATGAGATGAATGCAACTACTATCTCATTCTCCTCCATTTTGATGGAGAGAATCTTCATTTTCAGGAATAGTAGGCGATTTGTGTTTCTGATTTCATAGAGATCTCTGGGAATTTTCCATATCTCATTCGTTGACTTGCAATCTCTAATGTGAGGGATGATGCAGTATTTGACTACCATCTTTAGCATTATTTTTGTGTTGTTCTCCTTCTTCTCCCACTCCTGTACTATCACGGTTTTTGCACCTACTACAATTGTACGTTTCACTTCACCACCATTCACGATCAACCATGCACTATGCCCTTCTAGCATAGTATGTAATTTGAATTTTCAATTAGAATAATTGGAACCATCGAGCTTGTTGCTCTCATTCAAGTATACTTCCATCTAATTATTCATCTTGACAACAAAAAAATGACTTCCAAAAATTGTCAGAAAATCAGACCTGTAAACGAATCTACCCCAGATCCACAATAGAAAACAATGTCAAGAAAAATATCTACCTGATCTTCGACCACTCTATCAAGATGCTCTTCACACTCCAACACTCCTCAATCATCCAGTTGTTGTGTTGTTCCTGCTAAGCAGAATTCCTGTAACAAAAACACAAATCAACATTGTTTCTCCAAGCTTGTCTATGCTAATTTCAGAGATCAGTGTTTTTCTCTGGCATGGGTCCGCATTTATCGATGCATTTGTGCCTCTGAGGAATGAGTTGATCGATGTTTTCTCCATTAAAAAAAATAAATAAAACCCACTCAACCTCACTTAGGCTACCCTCATGTCATCAAGGGTTTCTCTTCTACTGTCTCGATACTCACAGGGATCAAAATAGCTCTGGCTTTAATTCGACCCTATATCTCTCATACCATGATAAGAATGTCATATTAAATTAATGAAAGTTGTATTGGTTAGCTCTACTCTGAGAGGCTACACCAAGACGGACTGTGTCCACAAGTCACTCTCCATTCTCATTACAAATCAAACAATATATAGCTTATATGCAAATAGGGAAGTTAGAACCAATACATAAGAGATAGGAAAAAACTCCTAATCTAAGGTTTTGGTGAACCGACTCTCTCTAATTAAGCTTCTCCATTATCTTCAAAACATTTATCGTGACAACCTAACACATTTAATTTATTTCTGGTTTAGCATCATGAAATATCAATGGAATTGCCATCAACGAAATGATGGATAGCTACTTGGATCTCCAATTTCAATAATTTTGTATTAGTCATTTATCTATTTTTAGAATATATAAATATTTATTTAAAATATATAAATAAATTTAATATCTTAATTTATATTATATTATTTATAAATATAATAATACATTTATGATCTACCAAATATTTTCCAAATGAAATCACATATACCGATTATAATAGGGGATTTATCCGCTATTCGCAGTCACCTAGGAATTGCTTATTCGATTGCTTTACAGAAGCTGGTATGATGAGAATATATTGTTTAGAGTTTCCTATCATTTCCGTTTGAATTTATGTTTTTCCACTACACTTCTTTTTCCATCGTTGATGATGGGAATTCGTTGATCTCACTTTCAACGTCTTTATGTTTGGCATTATTCAGTAATGTTTTATGTGCTTTCATATAATGATAAAGGATTTTGAAGTTAAGAGACATTGTATTCTTTTGTGACTATAAATATTAGAAAAGTAGAACTACATTTGAATAGGAGTCAAGAATCAAGGGAGATAACATTTTTATAAGCTTGTGTAAAAAAATATTTATGAAGTTTTCATAATAATATGAGCTGTGAGACAACATATATTTATGAAATAAATAAATAGAAATAAGTATAGGGTTGGATGCTTTCATTATTTAATTTACTATGTGAGGTTTTGATAGAAAATTAAAATTGTAAGTTATACTATCTTGAAGTGAAATAAAAATTTGTATAAATATATTTTCACTCACTTTCTTATTAGTCCCTGCCTCCCGAAGGGATTATAGCAAGTTTTTTAATATATATTTTTGAAACTTATTTATATATTTTTAATGGCTAAGATGAGTTGATGGCATTAGATAAACTTTGGTGTAAAGCGATTTTTTTCCTACCATGTGTGAGTATTGACAAATCATTTTAAAAATAAGAAAATCTAATTTTTTGAATGGCCATTTTGATAAACAGTTTTGGTCCCTTACACTAATGTTTCTATAGTTAAGATACCCTAACAATGACATTGTTACAATAGAGAGACCCTAACATTGATGTTGGTGCAATCGAGAAAACCTACCACTCACTGCCTCTTTGTCATATTATGCACCTCTTCACCCTACTACACCATGTGTGTATCTTCTCTGTCTACTACTAATTATTTGAGTTAGCCTATTATTGGCTTATCGCTACATGCATAGTTTGAGGAATGAAAACTATCAGGAGGAGAGCGGAATCAACATTTATAAGCGGATAGGCGAGGAACTCTTTTATGCAATTACATACAAAGAAAAAATGCCTTGATCAAGACAAGAAAATGCAAGGAAATCTATATTTTTAATAAAATATTGTCTTAGGAATAGTAATCTTGTTTAAAAATGAAGTAAAATACAAAACTTTGGTAATAAAAAGCATGCAATATACCACATTTAAAAATTATCTTATTCTATTATTTTTTAGGACCATGAAGTGAGCATGAACTCTCTCTTGTAAAATATATGATAGTTCAATCATTAATTTTGTCTTGAGAAACAACAAATGATATGCTCTATTAAGAGGACTTGAACACATTAAACAATATGCATTAACTTATATAAATAAAATAAACACTTTTATGAGAGCTATCTAGGAAAATGACTATAGCATTATTGTTATGGAGAGACCTACTAAAAATTCACAAAATACAATAGTATATGTTAAAATCCATCCACATTTTCATGAAATGATAAAAATCACACATACATAAATATGGATTAAATATATTCCCACTTGTAAAAGGAATCTCTATGGCACTTAACCTAGATTATTCCTAGAAAACCAATTGATATGCATTTATTATAGGAGCCACAATTATCTATGCTTCCTAACTTATTTCAAGAAAAATTCAGATGTCCCAAGTATATAGTGGTATCTTTAATCTTTAAGAGAATGGTCCTTGTGCTACAAGATAGAGAAATTTGAATCATATCCGAAAATAAAAGTTCGTGATCACATCATGTAGACTTCACAAGCTTACAAAATTTATGTCTACTTCCTAAGGTAATTAGACCAAAATCTAGATACACAAAGCAAAGAATAAGTTCTTCATTTGAAAAGGTTAGGAAGGCTTTCTCCCACAAAAAATCATACCTATTAGAGACAAATATAGTGTTTTTCATATTTTTATTTATCTCATACCGAGTAGCTCAGAGAAAAAAAAAAAAAAAATCAAAAAAAATCTTCCATCCATAGCTTAGAGCCATTAGACCATGAATATACCTCCCACCTACCTTAGCTCAGTGAGTCATGGTTCCCATACTGCATTGACTCATAAGTAGTAGGATACCATGAGTGAAAGTACCAATTTCACGTAACTATATCAAGTTATGGTTATACGTGGGAGGAAGTCTGGTATCTGACCTAGATGGAAACCTTTATCAAATTCATCCTTTAAATTTAAACAAAATCTCAAAATTTACCACTGAAACAGTTGGCTTATTCAATTCTCCTTAATAATTAGAATTACCTCAACTTATTTTCCCATGGCATATCTTTTGATTCTATCACTATCACCCCATCTTTAGTGTGAATAAAATCTCCACTTAGACCTTGGCTTAGTTCTATATCTACAAGATCCTCACCTAACATCTCTTCTTACCCTGAATTTTTACTTTATAGAATTTGTTTCAGCAAAATTCCCTGGTTATCTCAATACACACTAGTCTAGAATGGTACCATAAAATCCATCCCACTTGTCATTATTATGAGCCTTCTACTGACGCAGTTAACTGTAAAAGTTGGGGAAGAAATATATGGCAATTTTGAAGAATTCAATGAAAATTCCTCACTACAAAATATACTGGAATTAGTCGACTCAGAATTGGCTGGAACGTAGCTACCTTAGTTGGGGTAGTAGAAGAATCTACTAAGTAAACTAGTTAAAATATATGGTTCCCTTGGCCTCCCGCTGATGGTATGAAATCTACCTATACAACCACAGTATCTAGGTGAGGTGGCGTGATAGAAAAAGTGGGAATGTTGGTAGATGATAGAAAAAAATCTCCCGTGTGTCAATTCAATTTTCATTCTCAATGCAACCACATTTCCTTGTTCATGTAACATTTGGATGCATGTGAATTCAATGATGTATTCACTTCTTTTAATTATTTTTATTAAATTAATTTTTTGTTTAAATATAATATCATGACTTGTATGTTCCTTTTTTATTTCTAAGTTGGACTAATCTATTAATATGAAACATAATGTACATTGCAGGACTTACCTCTGGAACTGCTTTACTAGCCAATTCCGGAGGTAATATTGATCAAAAAACCAAAAAATTGACCGCCCCTAGCAGGGAAACCAAACCAAAATATGCTACCCACAGATCAGAAACCAGCTTTGCACAGTTGCTTCATAGAGTTATACAAAAAGGCCCTAACAGCCAGCTTGCCCCAAAAATTCAAAAAAGCATAAAAATTGACCAAAAATAGGTGAGGAAACCTATCATTGTGATGGTTGCACATCATGCTAGGTGTCGTTTTTTTTTGAGGAGGCTCCTCCACAATGAGACATATGTACTTCTCAGATGAATCATCATCTTTCTTAGACTTATGTGCAGTGGGGTCAGGTGAGGACATCGTGCATGCTTGACTGTGGCCTTTCCTCATCTCCCTCTCTGTGTGCTCATAACTCCCACTACTGTTACCTGCACTACTAAAGGACTGTGAGCCAGATTTGATGGGTAAGGTGGTAGATTTTATAGAATCCTGAGGAGGCACCAAGGAGATGGTGGACTTCCTCATGCGCTTTCTAGAGCTCGAGCTCATGCAGTTGGGTTGCGCTTCTTGGAATGCAACAGAAATAACAGCTATGATTCTTGGTATGTCTAAGAGGCTATCAAAGTAAAAATAAGCAACATTATCAGCTGGAGGTAGGGAGTTGGGCTCGTCATGAATGGAGAGAGGCGAGCAAGAGCCTACTCCTCTGCCTCTACCCCACCTGCACATCATGCGATAACTTCTCAACATTATGGAGTTGGAAGGCGAGCAGGAGGGAAAATGAGGGATATGGGAGGGAAACCACGTCGAGTAAGTGCAGTGGTCAGGCCAATTGGTATCAGCACTAGGAGGATTATGAGCACAGAGGTCAGGCGAAAGGCTATGAGCACTATGGACAGGTGGATGGCTATCAACACCAGAGGGTGGTTGTGCTAGCAGGAGGCGGAGGTCAAACAATGATTCAATGGAGCTCAAGGTCCAAGAAGAGACCAAAGACAAAGACAAGGAATGTCTGCCGACTGAAAGAGTTAAAGAGGAGGGACACGACACCATTAAAGGAGGGGCAGGATAGATTGCAAAGCTAGAGTAAAGGTTGAGTTTGGCAGAGTTGAATGCCTAACGCTCGTTGCTGTCGGCATTAAATGTCGTGGTACCAACCTCCTGCATAGCCATGTGTCCTAGCCAAGTGTCACGCCTTGGGCCAGCCAATAGCCCATTCCATTTAATCACCCGCATCCAAGAACATGACTTGTATGTTAAAGGATAAAAGAATATCATTTTTTTCTTGCAACCAAGAAATAAATGAATTATGAACCTAATTAACATTGAATGAGTTAGAAATTTTAGGACCTTTGGCTTGAGGATTCCATCATTTCTTCATAAAATTCCACTTCTAAAGGAATATGGTCATAGGCATAGGGCCTACAATGTTAAGAAGCATTTAGAGCACCTCAAATCCTTTTCCCTATGCAAATTTTCAAACTAAATTACAAAAAATTTCCAATATATTTTCTTATGCCCTAACCACCTTAAAATTATGTTGATGGTTCTGAATTAATTCATCAACATTGGGTAAAACTACCTCATTGGAATCCCAAATTAGACCCTTTTCCATTTGGAATGGTGGGTATGACTAAAATTATGGGACCTATTTCCCTTAAACAAATTTATATGGAATGAGATGGAATGTGATAATGTATTCTATACTAGGAACTGAAATAAGAACTAATATAATTTACTATTACACCTGGGTAAGATAAAGGAATATGTGTTATAAAGATGTAATAATTAAGGCAACGATATAGATCATTATGAAATATTAACTCAATTAAAGTGAATTAATTAAATTAAATTAATTTATTATAACATGACATATGATTGAGATCTCGTTGATCACAATATAAAGTAAATTTAAATCAAGCATATTAGTGGTGACCATGAAAGATTGATTAATACATGCATGTGAACAATAAATATAACAATTCCACTTAAAACAAATACACAAATAAATAGGACAATAGTACCTGATAAATTGTAGCTCTGTTCATGGAAATACTATTGATTAAGTTTAATATAAAGAAAAACTTAAATACAATAGTGCAATTTAAGTCTGTGCTTACAAAAAATTCAGTACACCTTCTCCATCTTGGAGAGGGAATTTATAATTTTACTACAAAATAAATAAATAAAATTATTCTAGCAACTCTTCAACAAAAACAACAATAGTGAACAAATCTGGAAATAATTACAACAACTTTCCACGCTTAGGAATAAAACTTCCCAATGGATAGTTGTCATATTCTGAGAATATCCAAGAAATTGGTAAGCTTCAAGGGATGTTTAAGCTTGATCCTCATCTGACCTGTGAAAATAACATTCCTTAGGGACGGAAATATCGGCATGGTGATCTTGGAGAAACACTGGAGAACCAACCATTGCTTGTGTGGTTTCACTAGAAACTTCAAATGATGTTTGAGACTAAACTTAAGCAACTGATCAATATACTTGGCAATCTCTTTGTTGTACTCATGCCATGTCTTAGCTAATATCTTGGTTTCTGGTAGAGTAATTTTGGGGAATTTTTGAATGACATTAGATTGAAGAAAAATATGATTCACTGACTCAACCATTGAGCTGGCAAGATTTTGGGTCTAATTTACAATAGCTTCCTCCTACTTCATTTTGATCTCCCACTCTCCGAAAAATATTGTCTTATGAGCCTCATCCATTTTTCTAGATTTGCAGATCTACCTTCTTCACTTTCGTGAAAAGTGAGAAAATCAAAAAGCTTTTCATTCACTTCTTCACAATAATTTTTCATATCAGATAATTGATCCCCCAAGTAATTCGTAGCTTTGCACTGATCCTGAATTATTATAAGTTTATTGCAAAATACCTTTCTTCGGTGCCTTAGAAGAGTATTAAATTATGTAGATTCCTTCTTAAGTTCTATCAGTTGAGGATTGACATGAAATTGTTATATTTTCTCTTGCATTTTCCTAATTTGATCATATTTAATCTACAACTCTTTATCATATTGTACCTTTAGTGAATCAAACTTTTGTTGTAACTCTGTCACTTGGTTCTACCATTGCTCATTTACTTTTTATTTCTCAGCCTCAAGAGTCTTCTCCAAAAACATGAGCCTTTCCTCTTCTTCCTTTAGAAGTTATTGATCTTATACAACCTTATCAATGGTTGTTGAAGCATAAGCACTAGTGAATTGAGTTAGGATTTCTAACTCGTCTGTAGGTTTTGTAGTAGATCCTTTTTATAAGACTTCAAAAGGGGAAATTTTTCTAGACATTAATTCTTGCGATTGATCCAATTTCCTTTTCTCCCTTCCTCTTTTCTCCGTGAACTTATGTTCAAGATTGTAAAAAATGTCTAATGGAGGAATATCTTCAATATTAATAACAACTTCTGAGGTAGGAAAATTAGAAATAATCTTAATCTCTTTTTGATCCTATGTGCGGGACTTATCAGTAACATCCTTTGCCTTTGTACTCTGGTGATGATTCTTGGAATTAATCTGAACATTTCCTTTCTATGAAGTCTTTACAGTATTAGTAATTTCATCTAGTTTGTCAGTCTTTGAATTGAGAGTTTGATTAAAGTCTTTCCATATTTCATCCAATTTGGGATTAAAAATAAATTATTTTGGTTGAGATGTATAATAAATCACAACACGCTCTGATTGAGGAGGCACTATGGACTGGGTATACCTACCAATTTGAACATTTGAAACTGAAGTTATCTCTTGAGCTTATTGTAACAAATTCAGAGGAATGTTTGCTATCCTAGAAGCTCTATATTATGAAAATTGGATCTTCTCCTCTGGGCTTAATTATTATTTTTCTCATCTTAACTCTAAGTTATAATAAGGCGATTGTTCAAACAAGTCATAGATCTTATCGACCTTATGGAGAAACTTCTAGAGATTCCGAGAAGCATTGAAATTCTTAACCACTGAAATAGGGTCATAATGTCTATTCGTAATAATAAAAAAATTGAGAGCTTGTATGGTGAGAATTTTTTTCTCTGCATGGAAGTAATTTGGTAAGGAAAATATGCCAAAATTAGATGGGAAAATTGGCCAAGATTTATTATTAGATTCTCTTAATACCTTTATAATGTCGTAACCCACTATTTGGTATGCAACCTCTTTTTTTACCAATTTATCTAGAATATATAGGGGTAAGACATGAGTATGGGATAAACTGCCATAAACTCTGATATAAGTAAATTATTCCTCCTTGAACCAATTTATGACCATGTGAAGGTCATCCATGGATTCCTAAGACATACGAGGAGGGAGAGATTCAAAAATGGCTTCAGAAATCGGAATTATCACCCTGTGAAAATTCAATAGAAATGTTCAAAATAATTAGATTCCCATAGGATATCATGATAGATATGAATGAGCTTCGGGTATTTAACTATCCATTTCCATTCCATGGCAGGGAAATCCATTTTAAAACAAAGGGAATCCATTATATATGCAAAAATATTTCTACCTTGCATAAATTCCAAGATATAAGAGGCTAAATTATCAGATAGCATGGTGTCCCAATAAAAATAAAACCTTCAATCGCACCTTCAATTAAAGGAACCCAATCATCATGGAATTTATGAACATGGAGTTTTGCATGTAACTGAAACATCATAGCGCCCATGTGCAAAAAATGGAGGGGAAATGGAATCAATTTAGTACTTACCGAACTCCCCAAATTTATGCTTATTAGGATCTTTTTTCCATTGTCTATTTTTTTTTTGATGGGTATCCATTTTCCTTGAAAAATGCTTCAACATACTAATTATTGTACATGTACTGTGGGCTCAACAAATGATACACACTTTGTAAATATTTGCTGGCCAAAGAACCTATGAATGTTCCCTTTGACGTATGTATGTTCCTTCCTAAAATATCCAAGTTATCTATAACCCAACAGACCATATCTATATAGGGCATCAATTTGGGTCTCGCAAAACTTCTATGAAGAAAGGAATTAGTTGGATCCTTTGTTGTATTCTCAAAAACATGTATTGAATCATTTGTTGTAACTTTTCTCACTGTAACTTCAAGTCCTTCATCCTCTAAGTAGCGATAAATAGCTTCCCAAAAGGAAAGCCCAACATCTATGGTGCATACAATATCAGATAATAAAATCACTCCTAGATTCTTTTCATCAATGTACTCTACAAATGGCCTAAAGGGTTGTTGTGGTAGAGATTTTTTCTTGACATTACCTCCTTTCGTCGATTCGTAGTTTCGAGAATCAGAGTTTCCCTGTAATGGAAAGGTGCAGGAAATTATTAGAGAATAATCAACAACATAGAAGGGCTAGTCTAAAACTTAACTTTGCAATCAAAATCCCCTTTTGGAATTAATTGATAAAATTGAAGCGAATTAAATGTAAATGTTTATTCTTGCAAGATTATTAAATTCAAATCCAAATATATTAAGTGGAACCATGGGAAACCATGTGAAGGACGACATGCGGGATTTCGGGAGTGGAATATCGGAGAGCTATTTGAATTTAACTTATGGTATTGTGATCCTCTGAAATGATAAGTTATGAAATACGAAGGGATCCAATAACGGAAATTCCTGATAATGAGTATCTCTGATATGAAATATATGAAATATAAAGATTTTTTAGAAGGTAACGCAAAATATTATAAATATCCACTTGTTTGTCACGTATCACCATATGCATTAAGGTATCCATCTGTCTGTATTGATAAAGGGAATGTAGAAAGTAAAGTCAAAGTTTCCTCCATTTTCCTGGGTCTAGGACCCATTTGGTATTTCCAATAGTGACTTCTAAGTCAGAATGATACATCGTGTCACAAAATTATTTGGCCTCCAAAGTCCTAATCTCCATTCAAACCGTGAAAGGAACTATATCATAGAAATTATCCATAGTCTCCCAACCAAATAGATGGATTTCTCTAGAGGAGGAATTCGCTGATGAGCTTCCCCATCAACTCATTAAACGTTGACACAATTCCATGGCGATCGTAAACCAGGAGACAAAATCTTACAAGAACATGTATAATTGACCCCTAAAGGCCTTAGAATGGACAACGAGGGATGTGATTATCACAATTTTTTGAAAACTCTCAAGGACACTAACTACAACATGTTTGTATGTTTTTAGTGTAGCAAGAGAGACATAGTCCAAGAAAAAACAACATTAAAGATTAAAATATGGTTGGGTAATCCATTTGGGTGGTTGCGCATGGTTTTACATATGGACCCGGAGTGACTTGGGAAGTCCATAAAGGTTTAACCACAAAATACCTTAAAATAAAATGGAGAAAGAACCAGCATACCAAATGCCCTCTCATTTAACCCAATGCGGGAGAATTAAACGACATTCTTGAAGGTTCAAGAGTTACAAATCTGTAATGAATTGTGCTGGAAGAACACAAAGAAATTTGTTACTGTTGCTTGACCCAAAAACCCTATCGAGACCAACTTTCGTGGGAGAAAAAAAATCACAACACAACCCAAAACACAACCACAAAGACAACCCACCCCGACACATTCGAACAACAATACTTTAAGAAACACAATTCTCCAAATATTCAATACAGTAATACTTAAAATACTCGCAACCAGTCCCATCTGACGGTGGGAATGCACCATAGGAAATGGGCATGATAACTTGTTAGGAGTATATGGTTGTTGGGAATACATATAACAAACTCAAACTATGACACAAAACCACATTAACCATAGAAAGAGTAGGAACCTAAATATACCTCACAAAATTAGTAACTGGACCGTGCCACCCTGAAGTTGATTCTTCTATGCGGCACCCTTGGATACCATGCATGCAAGTATATAAAGTCCTTGTAGAAACTAGGCATTTCTCCAATTTTGAAGAAGCTCAGGGCCAAACATCTAGCCTTTGCCAAGTGTTGAGCCTACCCTTGTAATTCTCTTACCCAAAAAAATCCATGATATGGCAATCATAAATTTCCTTTGATCATCTATTAGAATAAATCTAGCCTACTACTCTGCTACTCCATGCTCGCGTCATTACCAACTTATTACCAAATTATGGTCACATCTCCTCCAATCAGCTACTACTCTGCTACTCCATGCTCGCATCATTACTAAGTGAAAATACGTACCAAGGGGTTAACAATCCCATCTATTTTAATCCACTCGTGCTTGACTTAATGACACTAATCCCACTACTTAAAAATCCCCTTCATGTAACCATTTCTTTTGTCCATGAGTTAGAGAGAGAAAGCCAAGTGGGGGACCTGACACTCTCACCAAATACCACCTCCCATTCAGCCACCCATATCCCATGCATGGCATTTATGGATTTGGTTTGCCAAGGAGTGGAAAAACCACTATAAGATACTTCTCTAATCGCCATCCTCTAGATTTTCACCCCCAACAAGGAGAGCATACCTATGAGCTCTCGTAGTATGAAAAAAGCTCAATTTAGCTCTGCCACTAAGAGAGAGGAAACATAAATGTTAAATTCGGGATACTGACAAGGCTCAGAACAATCCCTTTGTTACATATCATAATCCCTTTTATTAGGAAATTGTGGTACTTATATTAATTCATCCTAAGTATGATTAAAGGCTAAATTTTATTATACAGTGGTTAGTTTATTACATATCATAAAATTTGGGTACTTATATTATTCATTATTGTAAAATTGAGTAAAAGGTAAATTTTATTTCTATAGTGGTTAGTGATTATTGATTATTATTAAATGCATGTGATTATTAGTAAATATATGTAAATTGAGTAAAAAGTCAAGTCATATGAAATAAATTTGTTGGTGAAGGCTAAATTTTATTACACTGTGGTTAGTTTATTACATATCATAGAATTTGGATACTTATATTATTCATTATTGTAAAAATGAGTAAAAGATAAATTCTATTTATACAGTGGTTAGTGATTATTAGTAAATACCTGTGATTATTAGTAAATGTGTGTAAGTTGAGTAAAAATTCAAGTTATATGAAATAAATTTGTTGGTGATTAATAAAGAATATATTTTTATTTATGGCATATTTGTAAATCTTAGATTATTAAAAAAAATTACTTTTATTAAAAAAAACTATTTTTTAATTAATTAATAATAATTTTAATTTTATATTTCATTTTAAATTCTAAAACTGAATTAAATATAGAAAATATTGAAAAATACCATTCATATATATAACCATAATCAATGGTTAAAATCAAACATTTTACTGATTCAACTCTTTACCAACTAATGGCCACATCTCTCTGGTAGGTATAACCTGATGGCAGTGACCGACGTGGATTGACAACTTCAAACGGATATGTCCGCAATTATTAGCGAGTTTGACTGGAGATTGTTTTGTTGGCATAAGAGGGATTGACGAGAGTTTTTCAACGTCAGTCGTTTTGAAGATATTTATATTCAAATTCTCTGGACGTCTCTGTTTGGCAATTAAATTTTTCTAAGGTATCAGTCGATAGTTATTTTTCCATGTAATAAAAAAAGCTAAGTCTCCATGTAAATTCAGCAAAATCACAAAAGCGAAAAACCAAAAAACTAAATTCTAAGAAACCCTAAACCTAATGAAATGTAGTCCTTATCAGACCATTCATTGCAGTCCAATCTCAATAACAACCGGAACAGTTTTGAGGTACCAAGAATCCATAATTAACGAACAGGATACAGGAATTTTTCCATATGCGGACCATTCATGCTGGTACTAAGCAGTTACCCATTAATTGCGCTAATGTTCCTGACATTGCACCGTCGTATGACTTTGTGAACGAGATGCGTCAATAGCTTATCCAGTGACTCGCGTATGAGGACAATATTTGTGAGAGAGTTGGAATTTGCAGTTGCGTAAAGTCATGAACTTCCAATTACATAAAGTGAGTAGTCGTGTCAATAGAGTTTTCTGGAACTTAAATAGTGTAACACAGGTTACAATGAGAACCAACCTGTACGCAAATGTTTCCATGATTGGGCTGACAGAATCAACGTCCTCTCAAATCTACGGCTCGGGTGGGGAAATCTTTAAGTGGGCCTAACGATAATTGAAAATTCCAGTCAAAGTTTTTATATATTATGGATCTATACTGAACCTAAGGCTCGGGTGTGGAAATCTTTAAGTGGGCCTAACGATCATTGAAAATTCCAGTGAAAGTTTTGATATATTATGGATCTATGCTGAACCTAAATCAGTTTCACTACTTTTTTCTTTAATATTCAATATTCTATACACTACTTCAACAAAACCATTTCACAGTACTTTTTGTTGGCAGTAATGATTCTATGAGTTGTTTTTATGAATTTAGAAGCTATTAATTTTGAAGCTATAAGTTAAAATCATATCATGTCCGACTTATAATTTGTAAAAGTCAATGATATAAATCTTAAATATATAATTTCTTTATATAATGAATAAAAATATCATAATGTGATTTGTGTTGTGTGATATATCTCTTCCAATTTCTTGCACTTTCCTCGCTAAGCGCAGACCATAACACAAGCCATGAGGGTTAGGGTTTTCCCAAGATGGTAAAGTGTTCAAAATCATCCTTGAGAAGTCATCGCATACTCGGAAGTTCATATAATTTCCAAATGTCATGATCCATGTAATTGTTGACTGTGGTTTGTCTTTAATATATGGAGATTTTGTTAACTTTGGAGATTACAGATTTCAATTACCTTGAAGGATTTTTTTCATTTCCACGTATATTTTTCTCGAAGGATGTTTGGGAGGCGGTTAGACAACGAACACGAAACCAACTTTATCCAAGGCTAAACGCTCTTCCAAAGACACTAGATTGACAACATTCTCCTTATGACCACCCCTCGCATCTCTGCCCAATGTTGCAGAGGTAAATCTGACGATGATTTAGCTAACCTTAACATTGAAATATATGGTTGGCGTCCTTCTATAATTTTGAATAAAATTAAGAAATATAATTTAATAGATAATGTATATAATTTTAAATTTTATGATAATGATGATTGATATTTATTAAAATAAATAGGGTTTATTTAATTTTAAAAACTAAGTATTTTATTTTTCCTGTTTAAAAAATATTAAAAAAAGTGTTGCAAATTATTTTAGTTTTGTTAATTTAGAAAGTTAAATTGATTGTTAATCTCACAAATAATTTGAAAAATAGAGTGTATTTCAGTATAAGGTATTCAATTTAAGAGAAAAAAAAAATCATTTTAGGCATTCTTAGTATTGTAAAAGTGACAAGTGTTTTCATTTCAATTTTTTTTTTTTTTGGGAATTTCACCATCAAGTTTATGATTATTTGTTTTTATTTTAGTAATATTTATTTTCTACTTAACACTACTTAAAACTGAAAGATAATTTTTATTTTCTAAATTTGAATTAATCACTTATAATATATTAATTTCACTTTTTCTTTAAACTTTTTTCAGATTAATTTCATTTAACTAGACAAGTTTCACTAAGTCATTAAAACATTGTTATTTTTTATTAATTTTTAATGAGATGAAACTAAATTATTTTAATTTTAGTGAAATATGTTATTAATATAATTTATGTATAAAAAACTTAAATATGTTGTTAATAATTTATGGGTAAATTTTTACATCGTAGCATCTCGAATTTGTCATTTTTAATATAAAAAATTATTTGAAAAGTAAAAGCAATATACCAAATCCCAAATCTCATGCATTTTATTAGTAAAATCATTATTAAATTACATAATATGTAAAATCAAATCAAATCAAATTGTTTTAGTTTTATAAAATTATGTTATTAATATGATGATTTTTTTTGGACTTACTCTGGACAATGTTTATCCCGTGAGAAATAGGGGAACTATTAATCTCGTGAAACTACCCCATGAATGGCCCTATATGACATCATTTGTAACATGATCTTCAAAAAAAGCATCATGTATATTTCTTTATTTGAATAATGAGTCTTTGTATTTTGGGAAAAGACATTAAATAAATTCTTATTTTTATAAAATCATTTTTTAAAAATGTGTATATATAGTGTATTAAAATTATGTGGTTTTCAATTTTAGATTTAATGTATTAAAATTTTTAAGTTTGGGAATTTCATGGTAGAAGTGGGAATGTTGGTGGAAAGAGGAACATGTTGAAGAGACATTTTCATTCTTGTATTTTTCTTACAATATTATTAGAAAAAAAAAAATAGAGATTGATTGTGCACACAACACAAATTCACACTTCAATTTCTTTATTAATCACAACAATTACAAATATATAAGACATAAATCACTCACTTCGACACATCTAGATCACGACTAAAACTCATACATAGGAAACAACAACTTCTAGATTGACACTTGGGAACTCACAATGACAACTCACAACAATACATGGAAGCATTACTTCCAACACCCTCCCTTAATGCTTACATGGAAAACAATGAAAACAAATATTACAACAATAATATTAATCTCTATCTGACTAGTGTTCATCATCACTTATGCCCACTCCAAAATCTCACAAACATCCCTCTTTCTTGACTACCACATCTTCGAGCTATCACTTGATCCATTTAAAAAATAATTGTTTCAGATAATCTTTGATGTACTTTGCCGAATTCACACTTCTCAACCTCCTAGTGCGCGACCCGTTAATCTTGATACTAAAGCATCCCATGGACATAGCTCCATTTGTTGAACACATGGTCTTCCACTATGTTCCCCAGTTATCTAGGAAATAAGTCTGGGTGCTGAATGTATTCACAAGTCAATTATACAGGGTGACCTCTTAAATACATAATCAAATTAACATGTAAGATGATGTTCCTTGCTCCACATGATGCCACTAGCCTATAATAGATTATACATAATCAAATTATTCATATGTTCGTGTGTCACCTTATGCATCAAGAACCACGAATTTCATAATATATTAATTTTTTCTATAATTGGTCCTTGATTTTATTTTTCACATTACACTTGACAATAACACACTATAATATAATAAAACTGCAACACACACCACACAATAAGACTGCTAGATAAACAAAACAAAAAAAAATATGAGTTCAGATTTAAAATGAGAAACACCAACATTCCAACTTCCTGCCAAAACTATAAACTTGTTATATTGTTGAACAAATAAATATGAGTTTTGAAAAAGATTTCAAATTTATGATATTTATTTCTCATTTCTCATACACCATAACCTGCACCGTGTTATGTTGGAACTTTGATCAATGTTTCCAGGGCCCACCACATCCTTTAGGACATAACATGTACTATAAACACCCATTGTGGCTTCCAATTATTCTAACTAATATTCTCCTCCTAAGAATCTCAACTTCGTGTAAGTCCCTATTTTTTTCGGTCCCAAAATTTGAAGCTAAATGTTTCACCATTCTCACGTTCTCATCTAACATCGACGAGATCATGGTCAAACCCTATTTCGAATTGTCGACCAGGGTTCAAACTGAAATACCATTTTTTACTATAATTTTGTGATCGATGGGCATAAACTTTGGGGTTGAATGAACTGGTCGTCCATTAGCACACATTGTCTCGAAAAATTGACCTGTGACTATGGTTTTGGTAACTTCCATGTCCAAATATCCTTTAGTTGGCGGATCTCACTTAACCTTAATGGATCTCATTGGTATTAGTGACACATTACATTGAAATTATTATTAGATCCTATGTTTTAGTTGTCTAAAAAGATGCTCATTGGATGGAATTCATAGGGCACCAATCTAGTCAAGTGTGTATTCCTCCTACGTTGGTTCCAGTAGTTTATTGAAGCATGGATGATGCAAATCCTTAATTTATATTATGAATCTCTCTTCTTCTTTTCCAATGTAAACGACCAAACATTCTCTTGAAGAAACATAACTACAACCGATCTTCCATTTTGGCTATTTTATAGTTAAAAGGTCGTATTCCAGAGTGAGTAATCACTAAAACATAAATTGAGGAAAAAAACTTATCGCTTACTGAAATATGAGATCCTACCATTCTGTAGATAATTCTGAGTCAAATAATCGCGTGACATTCTACGCATAAATATCGTAAATTATTTCACCGCCATTCATGGTCAGCCCAAATGACCCTCACGCAGTCGAACAAAGGGCTTGATCTACAAGTTATTTCACATCCATGCTTGGTCAAGAGGTGTAGCATGCCAACGCCATACTTATTGTCATTGTATACAACCACAATTTTATGTAGGTGTAATATTTGACTAGTGTTGTAACACCGTCAACCTTTTCTTTCTATCTGTTAGGGTTTCGAGCAATCTGTCCCCTTATTTTTTTTATGCTAAGGAATGAATGTGTTCGGTATTTTAATGAAAATGAAGAAAATTACAGCACTCGGTCCTCACTATCCTTTGATATCAATACGTGTACAATACTCTTGTACTCTAACTCCTCACAATTATGCCTAATAATTTTTCTTAGGCTCCAGATCTACACAACAACTAAATCTACACACAGAAACCAATAAATCAAACACTAAACTAATTTTTATACATGGAAATAAAACTCAAGACTCTCTTATATCTTCCCGGTCCTCCCTTGAGGGAGTCAAACCTGAACAATCTCTCATATCACGTTAGAAAAATATAAGAGATCATATAGAGATTGTGTACACAACACAAAGACACACTTCAATTTCTTTATTAATCACAAAAGTTACAAATATATAAGACTTAAATCGTTGACTTTGCCACATCTAGATCATGACTAAAACTCATACATAGGAAAAAACAATTTCTATATTGATGCTTGAGGACTCACAACACCACATGGAAGCATTACTTCCAAAAACTTCCCTTAATGATTACATGGAAAACATTGAAAACACATATTACAATAATAATATTAATCTTTGTCTCAGTGGTCTTCATCAACACTTACACCCACACTAAAATATCATAAGCATCATTCTTTATTCACTACCATATCTTCGAGTTGTCACTTGATCCATTTAAGACATAACACTTCATACCATCTTTGATGTAATTTGATGTAATTTGTAGAATTGATGCTTCTCGACCGCACGATGGGTCAGTATTGATACTGAACCATCCTATGGACATACCTCTATTTTTTGAACAAATGATAATTCTGTCGTATTCCCCAGTTAGCTAGGAAGGGAATCTGGGTACTAAATGTATTCAGAAGTCAATTATTCAATGCAACCTATTAAATATATAATCAAATTAACTTGTAAGCCGATGTTCCTGATTCCACACGATGCCAACAACGTATAACATATTATATATAATCAAATTAATGATATGTTCTTGTGTCACCATACGCATCAAGAACCACCAATTTGAGAATATGTTCATTTTTTCTATAATTGGTTCTTGATTTGACTGTTCACATTACACTTGATGATAAAACACTATATTATAATCAAAATTCAACACATACAACACACTAATACTGCTAGATAAACAAACAAAAAATTATGAGTTCATATCTAAAATGAAAAATGCCAACATTCCAATTTCCTATGATAACTATAAACTTGTTAAGCTAGACTTCAAATCTCTGATATTTATTTGTCATTTATCATACACCATAACCTGCACCTTGTTATGTTGGAACTTTTATTAACGATGTCAGCACCCACTGCATCCTTGGGCCATAGCCTGCACTGTAAAAACCCATTGTGGCTTCCAATTCTTTCAACTAATATTATCCTTCTTGAGAATCCCGACGTCGTGCATGCCCCTATTTTTTGGGTACCAAAACTAAAAGCTAAATTCTTCACCATTCTCACGTGCTCATTTAACATCGACAATATCAGGGTGAAACCCAGTTTTGAATGGTCGATGAGGTTTCAAACTGAAATACTCATTCCATTATAATTCTTTGATCGATGTGAATAAAATTTGGGGTTGAATGAACTGTTATACATTATCACACTATATCTCAAACAGTTGAACCGTAACTACAATTTTGGTAACCGCCATGTCCAAATATCCTTTAGCCGGCGGATCTCACCCAACCTTAGCAGATCTCATTGGCATCAGTGACACATTAAATTGCATGGATTTCAATTTTCTGAAAAGATGCACATTGTATGGAATCCATACGGCACCAATCTGGTCAAATGTGCATTCCTCTTATGTGGCTTCCAGTAGCTGACTGAAACATGGATGATGAAAATCCTCGATTTCTATTATGAATGTATTCTTTTCTTTCCAATGTAAACAACCAAGAATTATCTTGAAGTAACATAACTACAATTGATCTTCCATTTTGACTACTATGTAGTCAAAAGGTCGTATTCTAGAGTGAATACTCGCTGAAATAGAAATTGAGGAAAAAAAAAAATCGACCCTCACGTAGTTGAACAAAGAGCCCGACTTATAAATGATTTCGCATCCACGCTTGGTCAAGAGGGGTAGCATGCCAATGCCATACTTATTGTCATTGTACATAGAAAAAAATATTTCTACAGGCGTAATATTCAACTAGTGTTACAATGACGTCGAACGTTTTTTATATCTGTTAGGGTTTCGAGCAGTTTGTAACCTTCTTTTTGTGTGCCAAGGAATGAATGTGCTCAGACTTTTAATATACATGAATACAATTACATCACTCAGCCCCAGCTATCCTTTGACAACATCACGTGTAAAATGTTTTTGTACTTCGACTCCTCACAATCATGCCTAATTATTTCAATTAGAATCTAGATCTACATACAAAATACATCTACACACAAAGACCCTGAAATCAAACAATAAACTAATTTGTGTACATAGATATAAAACTCAACACTCTCTTACATCTTCCTAGCCTACCTGGAGTTAAGCCATAACAGACTCTGATACCATGTTAGAAAAATAGAAGAGAGCATAAAGAGATTGTGTACACAATACAAAACCACACTTCAATTTACTTATTAATCACAAAAATTACAAATATATAAGACATAAATCCCTGACTTCGATACATACATATCATAACTACAACTCATACATAGGAAACAACAACTTCTAGATTGACACTTGGGAACTCACAATGACAACACATAAAAACACATAGAAGCATTACTTCCAGCAAACATTTCCTCCCACTATTATACACCAAACATCTACAATTTTTAATACATAATCAATACTCCAAAAATCATCATTAATATAGCTATTAATACATATTTGGATAATATGTTATTGGAATTGGTATATAAAGGTTTTGTGAATAAAATTTTTAATCATTAGATGTTGTATACAATGTGTTTTTGCATGAATATAATAGTTTTGGTTGTTTATGTGAGTAAATAAAAGGAATATAACCAAAAAAATTGTAAATAATTACAAGTTACATATTTATTGTAATTATTTAGTGATATTTGGTTTATTGGTTATTAATATGGTGAATATGACAAAATTTCAAGTGATAAATACTTAGAGGAGAATGTGTAAAAATTTAAAATGAAATAAGAGATAAAAAAATTGAAAATGAAATAAGAAGTAATTTTTTTTTAAATGAAATAATATAACCTAAAGAAAATTAACGATAATCTTCACTAATATATTTACGAATGGTTATTTGCATGATTCTTTATTAGAATTCATATATAAAGATTTGTATTTTTGGAAAAAAAAAAGATGAAATAATATTTATCTTTAAAAAATTAATTTCCTAAAAATATAAGGTATATATTGTGTTAAAAATAAACTACTACAAAAATAATATGGAGATGTGTGAAGAAGGAATAATATGGAGAAGAGATATCCACACTTTGTACCTCCTACACAACATTTCTTTGCGAGATGGTTTTGCAGGATTGTAAGAACATATTTAAATTTTAATAAACAAAAGTAATCATTAATATTTTAATATATGTATAAATGTTTATTTGAATAATTTTTTCATGAAATTGGCATATAAAAGTTTTGGGAATAAAAAATGTACTCTTTAGATGTTTTATATAATATATTTTCATGTGAATATATATTTTTTGGGTGGTTTATGTAAATAAATAAATGTAATAAAATGTTCTTTTAAATAATTACAGGTAACATAGTTATTCTAATTATTTATATTTAGAGATTGTTGGTTTATTGATTATTAATAATTTAAATATTATTGAATGTGACGTGGGAAATATATTTAAGAGAATTTGTACAAATTTAAAATGAAATGAGGTAAAAATAATTAAAATGAAATAATATAATTTAGTAACAACTAACCAAGACTGTGGATAGGTACTCCATCTCTTGCTTACATAAAAGACCTAAGAAGAGTAGGCTAACAATTTCAAAGTAGTGTTGGACTCGTGCCCCACTTCTCTTTTACATAAAATATTTAGACAAAGCAACCTAATAATGTCAGAAAAGTCACCCATGGAATAACAATTTAGAAAATTAGTTTTTTTTTTTTTTTAATTTTAAAATGATTTTTCAAGCACTAACAAATATCAAGAATAAATGGCCATGGCCCTCCACTAAGAGTGTCATATAGTCATCAATGGAATAGCCATATACAAAATTATCCTTTTTTTTTTATTTTAAAATGGTTTTTTAAGCACTTACAAATACCAAAAATAAATGATCATCCACTAGAGGAATTATGTCACATCAAGGCTTTTTTAGTCAATAGAAAGTAAAAAATAAGATTTCCAAAAATAAGAAAATTATTTTGAATTCACCTTAAAAAAATAAAAATATTCAACATTTTCCTGAAACTTTGGTTAAAGTTTCAAAAACTCAGAAAACTAATACATGCCCAAAATTCCTTGGTCAAGAAGAAATTTCTATAATCGAAAACTATTTGACAAGGAGGAAATTGCTATACTCCCTAACAAAAACTCAACTAAAAATACCAAACTTACAACTCATAAAATAACTTGAAGTATAACGTAAATGGTGTCTTTTCTAAAATGTTAGTATATTTGCAATTATGTACACATTAAAAAAAAAAAAAAACATATATAATATTTTCTCTAAAAATTAGAGTATTTACCATTATGTCAACTTAAAAAAATATATAATTTAAAAATTATAATAATTAATAATTTAATATAAATAATATATTATGATTTGTTAGAGTTGCAATTTAATTGGTGATCAAAGTGATGTGAAATGGTGTAAAATGAGAGATTCAAAGTTCTATCTCCTGGGTGTAACCAAGTGTGTATAGAAATAAAGACTTGTGTGGTAGCTTAATTGGTTATAGGAATAGATTAATCCGTGGTCAGAGTGATGTGAAGTTCAATCGTTTAACTGTGACTTGATCCACGAAGGAAAAAAAATGGTAAGCCCTAAAAGTGAAGCATAATGGTGGTGATTAGAATACACCTCATATCACACAAAACCAAACCTTTAAATCACCAATAATATTAATAATAATAATAATAATAATAATAATAATAATAATAATAATACAAATTTAAAATTATTTTATAATAAAACTATAGTAATAATATATTATAAATCCTATTTTATTGAAAATCAATATATTAATTAAATTTTATTTAATAAGGAAAATCTTTGCAGTTTTATGTTTAGTCTAAGAAAAGTAGTGTTTTTGTTAAGATCTAGGAAAAGAATTTTATCATAATCTTGTTTACAATTATTAATCTTTAGTATTTTGAATTGATAGTACTGAATCCATTTCCACTATAAAAAATGGATTCCATACCTCAACTACCTCATTTTTTGAATTTTAGTTGACTAGATTGCAGCAAAAAAACTACTGTCCAAACTATTCACTACCATTAAACTATTCCACTACCTGGATAGACAACTTCTTTATCAACTGTCATTTTCATTTGCCTTGAGAACTCACAAACATTCCAGGGCGGAAAGGAGTGTATGACTGGAAGCCATGAATGCGAGTGGGAAGTTCATCCTTATTCATGTTAAATACACTAAAGTGAAGATCTAGGACATTTCAACTTGTGTCAATAATTTGTATTTAACCTAATTTCTAATCATTCAAATAAATTTAGTTTTTATTTAGATTTGTGACATGGCTTGGCAAATGAAAATCAGAAGCGGAATTCCCGGGTGGCGGATCTCGAGTTATCGTTGCTCAGTCACCATTGTTGGAGCTTCCATCCGACACGCTCAGCTAAATGGATCCCAAATATTTTCGCCTTCGTTACTGGACTCACGAAAAGTGAGGTCTACAGCTTTGGGGCGCTCTCTTGGAGATACTAAGCGGGAACAAGGCCATTGATCTGCAGTACGAGGAGGGAAACCTTTTTGGAGTGGGCGATGCAACTAATCAGTCCAACGAAATCTTGGACATCCTGGATCCTACATTGGAGCCCCTGCTGAACCTTCACACAATGAACATTCACTGAAGTAACAACATTAGGCACCCGGACAACAAAGTTCCACACATGTGATTGTTGATGAATGTTGTTATTAATAAATTGATGAATATTGCAAGCTATGTAAACAAAAATTCCTGTAGCCCAACAATTGGGGAATGAACCCAATGGAAATGCAACATGCAACGTCACGATCGAGATACGTCTATAAATGAAATGCAGTGTGCTTTCTCATTCGCTCATTATATAGCTCATCGAAGACTTAAATCCTATATTTCAATACCATGGTCGTTACAATCTCCAAACCATGGTCTTCATTAAGAAAATTAATAATTACTCAAAAACCAACTTAAAATAAGAAAATTAATAATTACTCAAAATTCAACTTCAAACATAACTTTCAATTTTAACAATACCGCAAAACATAACTTTCAATTTTAATAATTCCTCTCAATACTAGTCATAAGGTATTATACACATATTCAATAATAAACACTATTCATCATTTAAATTAAAAACAAATTTGAACCATTCACTTTATAACAAAAAGATACTAAACATGTATTCTACCCTTTTATTATCTCATAATAATAATAAACGTAGAATCCTTAATATTTTCATTAATCGTATGTATCTTTAGTTTTTTAAAGTTATAATATGTATTCTACCTTTTTTATTATCTCATAATAATAACAATAAACGTAGAATCGTTAATATTTTAATAAATAATATATTTTTAGTTTTAAAGTCATAATATAGTTGATAATATACGACATAATGGTAAAATATTATTTTCCCGAGATGTGTGGGTGATAAACAGCGTAATGAAACACATGCGAGGAGATGTATGACTCCCATAAACGAGTCACCTGCCCCCTCCCCCTCCAGGTCTTAATGCTGAAGCGCGTGAGGAGTTCAGTCTTGGCTTGGAAATTCGTCGATGTAATGGAGGGAATGTTAAGACTTAATGACAGTGTGCTTGGTGTCACATGCTGGCGCAAGTATGAGGTCAGCCACCATGTGACGCATGAGCGTCGAAGCTTCCCCTCCTCACGAGGCTCACCCTTCAAATTCACCCTCAATTCCAGAGGATCAACCCATTGTGTTGATCGTCTGGGTGAGCTTTCATAGTAGGGTCTCCCCGCAGAGAGGATTGGAAAAGGAGGATGAACCGTTATTTTTCACCATGCCAAGGAGAAAAAATGAGATGGCGTGCTGGGTCGCCCGGGTGTGCATGTCCCGTATGATGATTATGAGATCCCTGAAAGGAAGGGAAGCCTCCATCTATGTGCTCTACATCCTTGTACACATATGGTGTCAAGTTCACGACCGGAATTGGAAGCCCCGGGCCGATGCCGCAAATCCTCAAGCACCATAGCAAAGCGATGCCGGATTATGAATAATTTTTTTCGCCGACTCTCTCGGTTCAATAACAACTCACGATGAACAGGTTCAACCACAAATTACCCAAGGAACCATGCATTGGACAAAGCTTCGCAAGGCCATGGACCTCATCTTCTACGACCGAGATCTCGGCTCGAGGTGGGTAAGGCAAGAAGCATAGGACATTTTCCACCCATTGCCTTTCAACACCCCCTCAAGCCTCCTCGAGTCCTTCAACGTCGATGTGCACTGACGGGGACAAGAGCACACGTCAATGTACCCAAGAATGTTGCAGCTACCTCCACCTCCTCGATGGGCGGTGCCAGCTTGCGAAGACGACGACAAGGTCGGCAAAGAAGCAACAGAAGGAAGGGTGACAACAATGCTCGAGAGCGGTGGCGCTCCTTCCAAAGAACAAAATGTGAGCACAAAGAAAGTCCGGAAAGCCTCCATGAAGGGCGGGTAGTTGGGCACATGGACGAACCCAAGGAATCTATGTGTACTCCCTCAAGCCCCCATGCTTGTTGATTCTCGATAATTACCTCCTTAATTTTTTATGTTTTCTCGCTCTATGTCAAGTTAACAGAATGTCAAGTCCTTGCTTTTTTTATTTGTTTAACATGACCCCTTATCTATTTGTTTGCCTTTTTAGCATTATTTTTGAACATATGCCAAACCTTGGATTTTAATTGTGTTATGGATGTATAGTCATGGACCCCTTGATTGCTCTAGTTATCTAGCTTCTAATATTGTTTTTGTACAATAATAGATTAGCAAGAAATTTACACAAAAGTGGTCAAATATTATTGAAATAAATCGTCAACAAGGCATATCACTAATAATGAGACTATCTTTTGTAGGGACCACCACTTTGTATTTTCAATTTACAATTCAATGAGTAGAGCCTTTGCCTTTGAAGTTCATGGTGTGAAGATGCTCGTAGGGAGGACCTTCACGCAAAGAACATCTACACAACGAGTCTCAATGCAGAAAAAACTTCGGTATACACAATCAACAACCCATATATCACTAAGAATGGTACTATCCTTTGTAGAGGCCACCAACTCGTTAATCTACTATGCCTTTGGTTTCTTACAAAATTTCATCAGGGACCTCTCCACAATGAACATGTGCTGAAGCAGCATCATTAGGAATCAAGGCGGCAACTATGTTCACGTAGGGTGCACACAACTTTTGACCCTTACTACGTAATGGTACTCTTGTTTCTGAAAAACCATTTAATTAATCACAAGCATCCACGGTATTTTCTGAGTGAATTTTCAACAACGATCACCACAATCAGAAATATGCAAATGCGATTTCACTTATCACTAAAACTTGGTTGCCCCATTAAACATTTTTCTAGCTAGGTTAAACAGCACACGCAAAACAGGGAAAAGTATGTTATAGGTCAAAGCATCAAACCCATATATTTATGAACTCAATATTTATCTCAAGAAGTCATTACATGTACGATACCGTATTCAACACCATTGGTTTCCATGTTAAAGTACATGGATGCTTATATGAATATCAACCTATTTCCAAGAAGTCATCAATCATCCTCATTTAAGATGATTCGTCCCCAAAAACCTTCCCGACTGTAGCGTCTATGTATACATCGTTTCTATTGTTGAATGTGAGTTCATACTTCCCAAATTTATCAGTCCCTAGAATCTCTTCTGATGTGGAGCATTGATGTATGCATTATTTATATTGCTGAGTGTGATTTCTATTATTTGTAATAAGATTCATTGGAATGCAAGGTGTAGATTCATGAATTGTTTCCTTCACATGAGATGGTTGAACCTAAGCAATAAGTGTGGCACCAAGCCGGAGAAGGGGGCGAGTCAGAAGCATTGGTAGTGAACTATATCTTATATCACTGCTAAGGGAGATTTCATGGTTCATAACAAGATAGATTGAAAACACAATCATAATTCCCTGAGCCCAAGGAAGCTACTAATGACTACCCATGCTAAACAACATAAAATAAAATCACAAAGACTCCATGCTCTCACAATGTGCTTCATCTTCCAAGCGATTTGAATATATTATAATATAATATTCAGAACAATGTGCAAAGATTTTTTTGTTCAGCACGAAAAATCTCCGCACAAGAGGTATCATAATCAACCATTGTGCATAAAAACGAAAGGCATAACAATAATGAAAGCATTGCGTGAAGTGTAATTCATATTAATAATTTAGTACAAAATAATTGAAATTAAAAACACGCTTGACCAAATATCACATTTAAAAAAAAGCCCAGAGAAATATAAATTATTGAGTTAAATGTATTAAGTGCACAAGAAAAGCTCCGCACATTCAAATGCTTGATATGCACTTGCTTCCATGTTGTAGGATTCAAACTCTAATTTAGGTCTAAGGGGAATCCATTTAATAAATGGTAATACTTTAATTTTAGATTATCGCTTAATAGCCTGTAATAATAATTTAATTTTAGATTTGTGTTGTGTGGAAGTTCATCAGGTAAAGGGGAGTGCGTTTTGTGGGGAAGCATGTTCGTAAATAAAAATACAAATGAAATATGACTATTTTTCTTTCATTAATTAATTGTAATGTTAGAGGTAAGAGACTTTCATACTGGTACTAATACTTTTATTGAAATTAAATAAGTAATATAAAATAATGGATAAATAATATCAAGTATAATTATTTAGAAAATATTTATAATGTCTGCTAATCATGGTCAATTATGGTCATCCACCATGGTCAACCATGGTCCAATGTCACATTTTGACAATGATCTTCTCATTATGAAAATCAACCATGGTCCAAAGATCGCATTGTGACAAAGATTGTCTTAGTATGAAAACAAACCATAGTCAACCATGTTTATTTTATGGTTTATAATATTTATCTTAGGGTTTATATACCTTCAATTTATAATATTAACCCCCTTAGATTAATATTTATTCTCTTGGGTTTATAATCATTGCTTCAGTAGTAACCCCCGGGGTTTATAATATCAATCACTTGGGTTTATTAATACAAGGGTTCATATTCTTAAACAAAGATTGTCTCATGAAAATCAACTATGGGCAACTATTGTCAACTATTATCAACCATGGTCAACAATGGTAAAAAATTTTCAACAACAAAGAGAAACCATTGTCAACCATGGTCAACCATCATTCAATGTCGCATTGTGAAAAATATTGTCTCAATATGAAGTTCAACCATGGTCCACTGCCGCATCAGACAAAGTGTCTCAAAATAAAATCAACCATGGTGAACCATATTCATTATATGGTTTATAATATTTATCTTAGGGTTGCTATACCTTTCGTTTATAATATTAATCGGTTGGGCTTAGTATAATTCATCTGCTTATAATCCATATGGTTTTAGTATTAACCCTCGGGTTTATTTTTTTCCTTGGATTTATAATATCAATCCCTTAGGTTTATAATATTAAAACCTTGGGTTTATTAATATAAGGGTTCATATAAATAGGGTAAAATATTATTCATCTCGTTTATAATATTAACTGGTTTAATAGAAATCATAGGTTTATAATCATCGGCAACCATGGTTAATAATTTTCCATCTTCATTGCATGAAATCTTGTCTCAATATGAAAATTATCCATTGTCAACCATCATCGACCATCGTCTACAATGGTAAACCATTTTCAACCATCGTCAACCATTTTTAATCATGTTTAACCATGGTCCAATGTCACATTGCGACAACACCGTCTTAGTATGGAAAATAACCAT
Organism: Pinus albicaulis; assembly: GCA_034641835.2. Taxonomy (NCBI): domain Eukaryota; kingdom Viridiplantae; phylum Streptophyta; class Pinopsida; order Pinales; family Pinaceae; genus Pinus; species Pinus albicaulis. The sequence goes on from JAXQQM020088042.1 coordinate 293,913, forward strand.
GATCTCATGTGGCATTGAGACAAAGATGGTCTCAATATGAAAATCGACTATGATAAACCATGGTTAAACATGTTTATTTTAGGGTTTATAATGTTTATCTTAGGGTTTATATATCTTGGGTTTATAATATTAATCCCTCAGGTTTATAATCCGTCTTCTAGTAATTAACCCTCGCGTTTATTATTCCTCGTGATTATAATATCAATCATTTGGGTTTATTAATTTATGGGGTCATATTCCTAGGTATAATATTATTCATAATATTTGTAATATTAATCCTTAGGTTTAATATAAATCGCTTAAGTTTATATTCATGGCCAACCTTGGTCAACCATGGTCCAACATCACACGTGACAAATATTTTTTTTCAATATGAAAATCAACCATTGTCAACCATGGTCAACCATCGTAAATAATTGTAAATACTCAAACGTCGTCGACCATGGTCAATCATGGTCCAATGTCACATTGTGACAAATATTTTCTCAATATGAAAACGCAGTCGTGGTCCAAGATTGCATCGTGACAATGTTGATTTATATTCCCTCGGGGGATGTTTGTATTAATCCCTTGGATTTATTAATGTAAGGGTTCATATTCCTAAGCAAAGATTGTCTCGATATGAACATATATAATCCTTAGGTGCTAGTATTAACCTCTTGGTTTTATTAATGTAAGGGTTCATATTCCTAAACAATGATTGTCTCATACATGAAAATCAACCATGGTCAACAAAGATAAACAATTGTGAACAATGGTAAACGAATTTCAACCATCGTTAACCATGGTAAATCATATTCCACCATGTTCCAATGTCACATTGTGACAAAGATCGTGTGAAATTCGTATCTAAAAATCTATGAATCCTACTACAATTATCGCGAGTTACATTCTATTATGTAGATTGCAAATTTAAAAAATTAATTCTAAATCAATTATTGAAGTGACTAATCGAAGCATTCTACACTTAATTAAATTTATTTTGAAACAAGGAAACCGAGCAGAAATCAATCACACATAAGACACTTTTATGTTGTACTAAGTCCCTTAAAAAGCCAATTCGAGAAAAAAAGGTGCAGCAGATATGAGGGCTCGTATTATTAACCAAGAGAAATTTATGAATACATATCTGAATACCTCAAGGGTTATTCAATTACAAAGAGAAATATTGGCCGACATAAATCGTGAGAATACCTCATTCAATCACTAGAAAATCTCGCCGATCCGGACACTAGAGAAGTTGCTCCTCGACGTCACTCAGCTTATTGCTACTGTGCCCCGTCACCTCCTCTAAGAACTACGTCACCCAATTTGTGGATCAATTGACTCATGTAATCATATATCTCACCTCTCGACCTCACACCCCCGACTTCCGACTCTCCGGATCATTTCCGATAGTGAAATCTCAAAAACCCTCTAAGCCACTACGCAACTTCTACGTAGCCCTCGCTCGGCTCTACACGCCCTCCACGTTACCTTGATCGGCTCTCGTTTGGACATCTATCTACCTCACTTTGTCGATGATTCTCCAACTAAGAACATCTTTAGGTCTTCTGATGCTATCTTAACCCTCACTACACTCAATCACTTAGATTTGATCTTGTCCGATCACTTTCTCCCTCAAAATAAATCGATCTCAAGATTCACCGAGTGTGTCTTTCCAAATGACCTCAAGCCTTCCTTTCTTTATATTCTTCTCGTTGAGAAATCAACGGTTGGAGATTAGATCTCTAATAAACTACCAAGATTATAACATGACTTCATCTTTCTTTTTCTCTAGATCACTCTCACTTTGTTTTATTAATACCTTTTAACTATTTAATTTCCCTAAGTTAAACTTAGGGTCTCCTTTAAAATAATTAGTTATTTAATAAAACATAATCTCGAGTGGAATTTTTAAAAAAATGTTTCGGGTTTCTTGGAATACCCACGTCTTGGCTTTTCCGCAAAATTTTGGGTTTAGAGCACTTTCAATTCTACCAAAATTCAACACTCCCTCTTAGCAAAATGAAAGTGCTCTAACAACATGCCCGTCGTACATCGCTCTAACCCCCGAAGCATCTTTCGTGTTGCTTATGTCCATTAACCACCATGCTTCCATTGCCATTGTATTGTTACCCATGACATTGCCACCGCCACCGCCGCATCCATACTACAACTCCTCCCGAACTCTTGAATCCGCTTGCGTCGCTAGCACTGCCATTGCTAACACTACTCCACCGCAACTCCGCCCACAAAGAGAAGAAGATAAAATCACCCAAGGCCGAACAAGACTCGATTGTTGGTAACCATCGCGTTTTCCCTCTCGAAGCACCGTGGTGATGCCGTTCGCACCGTGCAACACGCGATTGCACCGTGTTGCACTCCTCCTCGTATCGTGTTGCTGTTGCTCTACTCGCACTACTACAAGAATAGGGCATTCCTACTCTTACCGCACTATCAATCCATCACTTCTTCTAAGCCCCACTAAATACTCCTCCATCCAATATAAATATGGCCTTTCGCAGCAAGGTACACATTCATGAGGTGGGATCCTCAAGGGTCCTTCCCAACCGAAGTCCAAGATGAACTACAATTATATTTCACCCCACTTCTCTCCCTCGAGAAGCATGGGTACCCGTAGTGAACTCATCCTACTCGATCTTTGTGGTTGCAACCTTCATATCATGTTTCTCATCCTTATCCTTTTTCTTCAAAGGACATTGCAGCAAAGTGGCCCATCTCACCACTTCTCGAAGAATTTCACCTTTGAGACATCTCTCTTCTCGTCTTGTTGTCCTCGCTGCCCCTTCGATGCCAGCCGCATTCTCCTCCTCCTCTAGACCTCCTTAGATCCATTCTCGTTACCACCGTCAAGCTTGCACTTGACTAGATCTCTCCCCACCTCTTCCTCATAAAGTGCCGACCACAACCGCTCCCAACTCGTAAGCGTATCCCCTCGCCCAAAATTATTTTGAAAAAAACTTGCCACTCCCCTCCTACGACCGTGTTAAGGGTTAGCCCCCACCATATCGACGAATATGGGGTGGATCCCACAACTTCCAACTCGTCCCCGAATCTCCTAAACCCTCGTAAGGAATGGAGTAATGTGCTTCCCTTCTATATGTGGACTAATCCGTAGCTTCTTCTCCAAGTACATCTTCCACCGCTTCGAAGTTCCTTTGTACATTAAGGATAAGGCCTCCCACATCTTCCTAGTGGTGTTCCTTTGCTAGCTACATGAGAGAAAATGTGATTCTTGACAAATATCGAGGATCATCGTCTTCGTCTTTTCCATATCAAGGCTCCTACTTATTAAGAGTCCAGATCTGAAGGTACAAAACAAACACATTCAGCACAAACATCTTGAGATCATATTCATCTAGAAGGAATTGAAACATTTTCTTCCATATTACATAGTTGGAGGAAATCTCCAACATGTCCCGATCTCTAAGACTATGAGCTTCCATCTCGCCGAACAACCGTCGACCGCTCCCTCTTTCTCCCTATGCACAACACTAGGTCAGCTTACGCACTTCTTCCGGAGCCTGTAGATCTACTACCCTAATCTGTTGCTTAGATCCTATAAAAATGCTTAATTCTCGGGCTAGGAACTCACCGAGGAATAATTCCCCACTATGTGTTATTTTATCTTTATATTTTTCCGACCTACAACTACCTACTAAAAAATTGCATTCCTCTAGCCCCCGCGTGAAAGCTATGCATAACTCCCTCTAACTTAGAAAAAAATTTAATTGGAATTCCTACCTTCTTTGCCGACTCACTCAAAGAGCGATAACCTCAAAAAATCATCCCTTCTAGCGAACTCGCGTAACCCTTGGGGATTCAAGTCGTTGCTACTACAAGAATTTGGCCTTCTCTTCAAAGTCAAATATGATCTTCGATCGACATCAAATTATCTGATACCATGAAAATTCCTAGATTCGACAACATAAGGAATCATAATTCAACTATTCGAGTTACTTCTCCTATTATGTAAATTTCATTTAAGGTAATTAAATTCAAATAACTCAATTATTGAAATAAATATCGAGGAAGCCTACACTTAATTAAATTTATTCCGAAACAAGGAAACCGAGCAATAAATAAATCACACATAGACACCTTCATTTTGGACTCAAGCCTCGTAAAACCCAATGCGGGGAAAAGAGGTGCGCAGTATCCGAGGGCTCATTATTAAGCCGTAGAAATTTTAGAATACATATCCTCCAATACCTCAAGGGTTATTCATGACAGAAGACAACATCAAGTAAGAAATTATGAGAATACCTCACTCAACCACTCGTAAAATCATCGATCATGACACTAGAGAGCCGCCCAGAGGTCACCGCATGCGCATCTTCTCGTAAGCCCCGTGTCACCTCCTCTAAGCATCACATCACTACAGCTTGTGGATCGATATGAATCCTAGAATCATGTGTCCTAACCCTCCCGCCCTCACACCCCCGATTTCTCGGCTCGACCGCTCTCATGGTGAAATCTCAAAAACCGTCTAAGCCACTATGCAATGTCCGCACAAACCCCCGCGTGGCTCCTCGCGCGTCCGACCGGTTCGCGCCGGCTTTGTTGGACGTCTCTCCCCGCCTCTCTCTACCGATAATTCTTCGGTTGATAAAATCTCTCTCTCAAGATGCTATCTTTGTCCCTCACCGCACTAAATCACTTAGATCTGATTTTCGTCCGAGCACCGTTTTCGTTAAGAATTTGATCTCAAGATTCAATCCATGTGTCTTTCCAAATGACCCTCAAGTATTCCCATATAGTCTTCTCGTCGATAGATCAATGGCCGAGACTAGATTTCTAATCAACAACTAAGATTATAATGTGACTTGATTCTGTTTTTTTCTAGATCATTCTCACTATGTTTTTATTAATACCTTTAATTATTTTATTTCCCTAAGTTAGACTTAGGGTCTCCATTAAAATAATTAATTATTTTAATAAAACATAATATGAGTGTATTTTTCACAAATTTTTTCTTAATTCTTTGGAATACCCATGCCTAACCCTCCACAAAACTCTGGGGCTCGATCACTTTTTTGATCCTACCAAAAATCAATACTTCTCAATATGAAAATCAACGATGGTCTAACATCGCATAAATTGACCAAGTTTTTCTCTATATGAAAATCAACCACAGTAAAGCATGGTTAGCCATATTTTTTATATGGGTTATAATATTTATCTTAGGTTTATATATTTTATTTATAATATTAATCCTTGGGCTTAATATTATTCTATTGGGTTTAAAATCACTGGGGTTTTAGTAATAACCCCTTTGGTTTATTAATATAACTGCTCATATACATAGGGTATAGTATTAATCCTTAGTTTTTAATATAAATTCATTTGATTTATAATCATTGTCAACAATGGTCCGCCATTTTCTAGCTTCACATTGTGACAAAGCTTGTCTCAATATCAATATCAACTATTTTCAACCGTCCTCTACCATCGTCAACAATGGTAAGCCATTGTCAAGAATGACAAACCATTATCAAGCAGTGGTCAATTATGGTCAACCATGGTCCAATGTCACATTGTGAAAAAATTTGTCTCAATATGGAAATAAAGCACCGTCAACCATGATCTAACGTCTATCATGGACAAATATGGTTTCAATATGAAAATCAACCATGGTAAACCATGGTCGCCTATGTTTATTTTAGGGTTTATAATATTTACCTTAGGTTTTATCTTTGGGTTTATAATATTAATCCCTTTGGTTTAATATTATTCCCTTGAGTTTATAATCCTTTGGTTTTTAGTATTAACCCTCAAGTTTATTATTCCCTTGGGTTTATTAATCTAAGGCTTCATATTCCTAGGTTATAATATTATTACTGTGGTTTCTAATATTGATTCTCGGGTTTAAAATAAATCTGCTTTGGGTTTATAATCATGGTCAACCATGGTCAATAATGATAAACAATCACAACAATGGAAATCCATTTTTAGTGATCACCAACCATGGTAAAAAATGGTTTAATGTCACAATATTGCAAATATTTTTCTCAATATGAAATCAACTATGGTTAACCATGGTCAACCATGGTCCAACGTCACATCGTGCCAAAGTTGTCTCAATATGAAAATCAACCATGGTAAACCATGTTTATTTTTAGGTTTATAATATTTATCTTATGGTTGATATACCTTTGGTTTTAATATTATTACAATGGGTTTATAATCCCTTAGGTTTTAGTATTAACTCCTTAGGTTTATTCTCTACTTTAGGTTTATAATAGCAATCCCTTAGGTTTATTACTTTAGGTTTATAATATCAATTCCTTGGTTTTATTAAACTACGATTCGATATACCTCGGGTATAATAATATTCGTAGGGTTCATAGTATTAATCCTTGGGTGTAATATAAATCCATTGGTTTTATAATCATGGTCAACCATGGTCTAATGTCACAATGTGACAAAGATCACCTCGCTATGAAAATCAACCATGGCTCCACTCTCATGGCCCAAGATTCCACAGGACAAAGATCAGATTAATATGAAAATAAAAATTGGTAAAGCATGCTCAAACATGTTTATTTTAGGGTTTATAATATTTTTCTTAGGGTTTATATACCGCGATCTTATAATATTAATCTCAAGGGTTTTAGATACTAATCCTTTGTGTTTATTATTCCCTGGGTTTTTAATATCATCTCCGTATATTAATCTAAGTGTTCATATTCTTAGCGTATAATATTATTCACAAAATGGTTTACAAGATTATCCCTTAGGTTAGATATAAATCTCTTAGGTTTATATTAGCATATATAAATAACATAATTAATCATTAAGTTTATAATATTAACCTGAGATTCATAAATCTTTTGGGTTCAAAAATTTGGGTTTATAATATTGGTTTCAATATTAACATTTATAAGAATGAGTTTAATAATAAGGTTTAAAGTATTGAGTTTATAATATGAGGTTTTAAAAATTGGATTTATAATATAGTGTGCTTAAGATATAAGGTTTCCGATATACATCGTTTTACAATTATTAATAATCTTTTGGGTTTATTAATTTCTTAGGTTTATAACAATAATCCTAAGGGTCTATAATATTAATCCCTTGAGTTTACTAATCACTAGAGTTTATAATTCTAATAATACCTTCGTTTTATAATATTAATAATCCTTGATTTATAATATTAATCCCAAGAGTTTATAATATTAATCTTTAGGTTTATTAATCCCTTTCGGGGTTATAATATTGATAATCTCTTAGATTTGTAATATTAATCTTTTTAGGTTATTAATATGTTGGGCTTTTAATATTAATAATCATTTGGATTTATTAATCCTTTTTAGTTTATATATACGTATCTTATATTATAATATATTTTAGTTTAATATATGGTCTATAGATAATTAATATTATCCATATACTCCCGTAATATATATATGATGATGTTGATGATGATGATGGTTAACGTCTACCGAGACCAATATTTGGTCTATCTGACCTAAACAAAAAAGAGTTATTTAGTTTTATTTAAGATTTTATTCATATGCTCAAAAAGTTGAGACAAGCCTCCCGAGCTCACTATAATTTTGACATCTTAAAAGGCTAGGAAGCTCAAGATTATGCCATTAAAGATTATGAAAGAAGTCATAATGTGGTTGCATGTTATGGGGCACACCTAAGAAGAGGAAGGCGCGTATCTTTCATCCTCGATGTTCATATTCTCGCAGTAGATGGCGTAGCCTTTCCATCCATGGTGTTTTAAGAACTATCCAACGACCTCGTTTATATATATATATATTATTAATAATAAGTAATTTCTATTATTATGTTATATGTTAATAGACATTTGTGAAACACTTATATATTAAAAGTATATGGATAATTATATGTTAATTATATTATAGTTTGAAATATATATAAGAATAATATATAATTAACTTTTAATTAAAAAGATACACTTAATAATTATTAATATAGTTTTATATATGCTTATAGACATATATAAATTATATTGGTAACTATGATTATACATGTGTTTTATATAAGTCTATGTACATATATCAACTATATCGATAAATATAATTATGCTAGTAGTAGTTATATTTAATATAAATTATAAATTAATTATTAATAAAATATTTTACTATTATAAATTATATTATTATTAATAAAATATATTTTTAAAATATTTAGAACATTAGTGATTTAAAACTTCTATTTTCAAAGTATGCTTTTCTTCGCCATGTGGAATGCACCGGTATTAGCATTGGGTTACCCTAAATGATACGAACCTATCCTAAAACCTAAATTCCAACACTTCGTTAATTGAACAACAATCCAAAGAAGAAAGAAGGCATTAAAGGTTGAAAGAGATCTTCCAGCAATAATTCAAATACAATATAATAAAGCAATACTATTCATATATATAATGAACATGGGAAAAAATTAAAAATTAAATTAAACAAATGCACAACACACAAACGCATAACAAGTGAGACAAAGCTCACAAAAAATACTTCGATCATAACTTCACGATTGCATTACATTTTTTATAGCATAGTGCACTCACTTAATCTCCCTAAATTGGAGAAACAAACCTCAAATAGGTGGAACTAAACTCTTAAATAAAATCTCTCGTTCAACAACTCAAACCAAATCTATTTCTTCATTAATCTAGATTATTCTCACATCCCCTCCTTAATGGAGAAAATGGATTTTCTACAACACCTAATTTACTTCTAAAAATTTCAAATTTGATTTCACCAAGAGGCTTAGTAAATAAATCATTCATATTATCCTCGTATTACAAAATACTAATTCAATTTCATTTGACTCAATCTTCTCTCGTACAAAGTGCTATCGTTGTACCAACGTGTTTTCTTCTCCGGCATGGTATATTGGATTATGTGCTAATTTATAGCACTTTGATTATCAAAATCGATGTATGTTGAACCACTTTTGAGGTTTCTCAAGATCCGCAAGAATTTTCCGCAACCAAACAAACTCACAAGTGGCATTGGTCAAAGCTTGTGACTACATTCTCGTTGATGATAAAGAAACAGCTTGGTTGTTTCTTACTACTCCATGATATGACCCCCGATCCTATATGAAATGCATAGCCATAGGTAGATCGTTCGTCATCCGGATTTCCGTCTAATCTCAATCGTAAAAACCTATCACCGCAACATCGTATCTACTCGCATACATAATACCTAAATCGACTATTCCTTTTAAGTATCGCAGAACTTCTTTCGTAGAATTCTAGTGATTTCCTCAAGGCTTAGCCATAAATCGACTAAGGATACCGATCGAGTATGCAATGTCCGGTCCGGTAGTGGTGAGATAGTCTCGTACCCCACCAACTCGACGATATAATGTTCCATCTTTCTATGTAAAATTTTGCATTCTCGTTCTAAGGGAGCCGACATAGCCTTTGCAATCACTCATATTGAACTTTTTAAGAATATCCTTTTGTATATTTTCTTTGAGTGATCAAAGGTTTTACTAGGCTCTCTCCATATCTCAATTCCTAAACACAGGCATCGCAATTCACCCGTATCTTCATTTCAAATTCCCCGAGACAAATTAATTTTAATTTCTTCAATTAACTTGTAAGTAATCGCCCCGTGATAATGAGATCATCCTACATACAAAGATATTAAAGCAACATTTCCTTCTTCATCTTTTCTTAACATACAAGTTAGGATCATTTTTTCTTTTTAACAAATCCATTCCGAAGAAAGAATAACAATCTTTACATACCATGATCTCGCGCTTGCTTTCAACCATATATGCTTTTTATTAACCCGTGTAATTGATGCCCCGTCCCTATTTGACAAACCCTTCAAAGTTGAACCAAATAAAATTATTCCTTTAAATCACCATTCGTAAAAGCAAATTTGACATCCAATTGATGTATATTCCAATTATTTTTTGTACTAAGGCAATTAGTAATCTAATTTTATTCAATTTATCTACCTGCACAAAAATAATCTTCATAATCAATTCCCTCCTCGTTGAGCATATCCTTTCGCAACTAATCTTGCATTAAATTTATCAATGCTACCATCTACTTTAAATTTATATTTATATAACAATTTACTTTCAATTTGAGCTTTGTGTTCAGTGGAGTTCAACTAATTCCCATGTTTGATTTTTCATAAGAGAGGCATATTCATCATTCATAGCATTTCTCCATCGTTCATGTTCTTTAGCTCGTTCATAATCAACTAGTTCTACAACATTCATGATATTAGACATCAAGGCATAATATCTATACCCTTGCAAGTAGTTGGGTTTGTTGGGTTGACCTTCTTGGTGCTACAATACCTATCGGAGTTCCATCCATGATTCTTCGGCTTTGAGGTGAATCTTCCTTCCCGTGATGAATCATTGTTGCCGGATGTGCTCATGTCGTCTTCATTTTGATCTTGAACTTGTACTTGTACCTATTCATGTTCCCGTTTAACCAAAGTATCAAGTTTGACATGATCATCATTAGATATATGCCATGCACCATTCTTCGTATCACTTTTATCGACATGCTCATGAAACACCACATCTCGACTTGCAAACAATTTATGTGAATTGGGATCAAACAATTTATATGCTTTCTCGATCTCAGACAATACCCAATAAAAACACACACTTTATTGACTTCAGATCAAGCTTTCTTCGTTAGCCTTAGGAATATGTGCAAATGTAGTACATCCAAAGACTCTTAAATGACTAACATCGTGTTTATAACCATGAAGAATATCAAAAGGAGTTCGGGTTAAAGCTAATTTCTTAGTGGGACTTCAATTCTTCAAATAAACAACAGCATTAATGGCGTCTCGCCTAGAAACCATTAGGAAATTTTTTTACCTTGAAGCATACTACGAGCACACTCCACCGTTGTTCTATTCCATCTCTCAAGAACACCATTTTGTTGAGGGGTATGAGGTACCGTGAACCGTTGTTGGATCCCATTAACTTTACAATAGTTGTTAAATGCACTTGACTTATATTCACCCCTGATCGATCTCGCATTTTAATTCTACTTACCCGTTTGTTTTTCCCAATCATAGTTCGGAATTCTTTAAAATATTCAAATATATCACTTTTCCTTCGAATGAAATACCCAAGTATACCTAGATCTATCATCAATAAAAATAAATAAAAGTAGGAAGCACCACCAAGAGACCTAGTTTGCATAGGTCCACATACATCGTTGGAATTAACTCAAGTATATCATATTGTCATTTCTGCATGAACGAGAAACTCCTTTCTATGCCGTTTACCAAGTGCACAAGCTTCACATGGTAAATGTTCACACTTCATAACAGTGAGACCTTCAACCATTTTTTTTCTTTGCAACAACGATAAATCATTGTAATTGCCTATACCTATGATGCCATAACTCGCGTTCGATGTCTCTTTTTGGATGTCAATGCAATATGACGCTTCATCGTCACACCCAATTTATACAATCCTCCAACCCCGCACTGTGGAAACAACCCCGTAGTGGTCCTAAACATCTTTCACACACCCCACTTACCAAATCACTTTTTAAATGATTATCGCTGATAGTGGAAACATATATCAAATTCTTTGATAATGTGCACATACATCACATCATGAATTTGTCTCGGTTGTCCATTAGGTAAGTACATACTTATTATGCCATAGCCTTAGACTTTAAGTGACATGTTATCTCCTAGGTAAATGTGTGTGCCATCAAATATTTTTACAATATTTATCATACCATTATTTATTACAAGTCATATGTGCCGATGCACCGTAATCTATGAACCAAGCATTCCTACCTACCGCCTCACAGCGCAGACAATGCAAAGACTGGGGAAGAAACAACTTAATATTTTTTAAATCCATCAAGAATCGAAGTGTCTCTCGTTTATGAAATTTCCATTATTCCTTCTATGTCTTTTGAGTTGATTCATGATTCTTTCTTCTTATAGCAATCTTTAGCTAAATGTCCAAGTGCTTTCCACAATAATCAAATTCAATATTTCTCTTAACATAAGAATCAAGAGGTGTCATGCCTTTCCGCTTTGCTTGAAAACAAATTTCTTTGTTCTTGTCCCATGGTCTCCCTCGAAATGATCTACCTTCGTTACCAATGCCAAATCAGAACCATTTGACTCGGGCTCAAAATTCTTTCATTCTCTTCTTTCTCAAGAAGAATTCCATCCAATTCATCAAATGTAGGAGGCGTTATTCAGAGTGTCGAAATAAAGAGTTTATAGTCTTGACTAAACCCTTCAAAGAAATAGTTACTAAATCACTACTTTTCGTACACTTTTTCACCAATATCACCAAGCTTATCACTTAAGTCTTTAATTCTAGAAACAAAGTTGCTTCGATGTTTACTTATTTCCATTTTGATAGATAGTAGCTTTGTTTTTAAAAATAAAATGTGGTTTGCATTAGTAGTTTCACACAAACCTTTCGAGAGTGTCCCATGTTGCCTTTGAAGATTTACGTCCCGAATGTGAGCAATGATATTGTCCTTCAAAGACATGCATAACAACACTTTCGCTTTCATTTCTCACTTCTCCCAACTGAATCGTAGCGCAGGGCTAGGCTTCGGCTCGGCCACCTTAACAATCGTCCAAAGATCAGATGCCTTGAGAACCGTGACCAACTTAAACTTCCACCATATAATTTTCACCATCAAGTTTTGTGGATTCATTTAAATATGAATCCTGAAAGATATTTATTTATTTCAACCGCAATGATCATATGAAATTGCAATGCAAGAAATCAATTTCATCGTAATAATCACATCGCTTTCAACCGTCCACGCATGTGCAAATTTCACATACACTCGATTTGCTTCAAATGATTGTTTTCTTGATAATCCATTCAAGGTTTTAATCTTAAGATGAAAGCTTGATGTAAAGCTTGGCGATGATCTCGACAAATACGCATGCATAACCAAACACATGCGCTACCAATACAGCCGTACGTTTCTCACAAGTGAGCTCAACTATAGGCAATGAAAAAATAGGAAAAATAAACACGTTTCTCACAAGTGAGTCTTCGAATCGTAGGGTGTAATGAAAAAATAAGAAAAAATAAGCAAAACAATGGTCCCACACAATTTCACTTCGCTCATCGAATTGGAAAAAAATATGATTTGAATTCAATTGTCTATCAAATCACAATGACAAATCCACGTCAAGCCGCCGCAACATTGTTGTCTTTTTGCGTGAGGCGTTAAACTCACAATTGCAAGAATGTGAAAGCGCACAGCAAAATCACTCACTGATACCGTGCTCAATCACTTCCGCGGTGTGTGTTGTCTTATGACTCGTTATAATTGTGCATGAGACAAAAATTTCCATGGAGACTCGACGCCGCAATGTTCTCCTTCCGGTGATCACCGCTCGTTATAAAAGCACTTGTCACAAAAATTGTTCAATTCCTCAATCCGGTCAACGATGGGTTTCGAAAGTGGAACGTGAGCAACAAGCCACCCAATACCCAAAATCGGATAATGTTGTTCAATCTTTGCTACTTACCACAAATGTACCGATACCAAATTAAATTAAACAAACACACAACACACAAATTTAAAACGCACAATAAGTGAGACAAAAAACTCACAAAAAAATATTTGATCATAACTTTACGATTACATTACATTTTTATAGCATAATGCACTCACCTAATCTCCCCTGAATTGGAGGCAACAAACCTAAATAGGTGGAACTAAACTCTAAATAAAATTGCTCAACAACTCAAAACCAAATCTATTTCTCGCATTAATCTAGATTATTCTCACATTAAATGCACCGAATAAGGAGTGGTGACCCAATCACTCCTTTAATAATCCACATCTCACTTTTTAGATCAGAGGTTGGAATACGTCCCTGAAGCCATGGATTGGTCGTCAATTACATTAAAAACATGATTTGCTTGACTCTAAATAATGAAAATGGATTAGTCAGCAATTACTTTTGGCAAGATCTGATTTAATTCTTAAATAAGGAAAATGTGGATCGCACCAATTTATTTTTATATGTGATTCGAATTTTGTGACTTATCATGACGAGTCGGGATAAATCTGATTTGTGTTTGTTTTCTTTCAATTAGGTTGTGTTGATGAGGTTTTATGAATTATATTACAAAGAATAATAATTGCATTTAACTAATCGTTAAGTGAAAAAAATTGAAAGATCATGAGTGACATGAAAACGCGTTGCCATGGCCCCACAACTTGTCATTTTACTTCTTTTCCTAGCTCCATGAACAACTTTCGTTATCAATTTACTTTGTTTCCTAGCTCCATCAACAATTTTTCAACCTGATGGAGTATCATCGACGTTGTTTTCTCCTTTTAAATAACTTCATCGATGGAACATTAACTTATTTATTTATTATATTATATTTATTTATTATATTATATTTAGAAGATTATATATTTATGTATTTTGCCAAATATTTTTTAGATCTTGGTCTTTAACCTGTTTCCTTAAACAAAAAAATCTAATAATTAAGCACAAACAATTTTTAAAGTATTTTTCAAAACTATAATTTATTCATTGACTATATTGAGAAGGCAATCATTATTCTCTCGGAAGCTATAGGATATTAAATGTATATTAAGTATATACTACCCACTGTTAGATTTAAATTTGTTATATCTAACGGTAAGTAGTATATGCCCAAACCCATTTAATATACTATAGCCCAAGAAATATACATCTCCTATTGAAAAAGGTAATTAATTATACATCCAACCGTAAGCAACCATTAATATCTTATAGCTCAGAAAATATGCATCTAATTGTAAACAATATATGCCCAACCCTATTTAATATCCTATAACCCAAAATTAAAAAAAACTAATTAATTATTTTTTATTTTATAAATAGCAATTTGGTTCTTTTGTCACTTCCATTTTAATCAACTTGGATGCCACTTTCTGTTGGTGCATCAATTGGACTGTTATAAATGCATGACCGTTGTTACTTTCCTTCACTCTCACCTACACGAAACTTCATCGATGGGGTGTCTGACTTTATCCACATTCAAAAGTTTACAAGTTTTTGCAACTGAAAATTTGAAAATCTGGCCTGGCCGACCACTATTGTACTTCCCAGTCTCATTCAGTGCCCCAGCCTTTTGGAATTTGAAGCCAAAATGATGTGGTGTTTATGTCGTTGCGGTTTTGTTTGGTTAGAATTTTTTAATAATCTTTTTCCACAGTTAAAAAACATTTCTCAAAAGTTGGTGGCATTGTGATTTTTCCTTTCTAAAATGTATTTGCTAAGCATAATAAAATTCAGGGCACCAAAAATATTTAGAACTCTTAACAGTGTGCAGATTATACACTAGGTGAAACTTGGTATTTATCATGGTTTCAAACAAAATGTAGGCATATAACTCCAAAAACTATGGCTTACCCATGTCACATTTTCCCCGTAAGTCATTTTTAGTGGGAATCCGAATTTTTTGTTTTTTAAATCTGAATATAAGAACGTTTGAATGGTTATATAGAATTTTTTGGGACACTCAAAATCTTTTTTAAACAATTTTTTTTAACTTTTTGTCAAATTTTTTATCTAAATTTTCAAAAACAAAATTGTAACCTAATTAAACTACTGTTAAAGGAAAAATAAAAAAATAAAAAAATTTTGGACTGCCAATTTCTTCTTCTGAACGGTTGTAATGGCCTACATTTCTGAAATGTTATTTATTTTCTCCATCATTGTATCTATCATGACAGGTTAACCCTTTCAACTTATTTCGTGTTGAAAATGATGCAGTATGTCGTATTTACTCCTAACGAATAGATCGATAGCTACTTTGATGATTGTGCTTCACATCCCATTTACATTTAATATTTCAAAAACTATGACCTTCGGAGAAAGAAAATAACAGCATGACTGGCTTCATCAACCTAAATCCATGGTTAGAATGAACCCTAACATTAACATTTCCCGTGGCTGAATTTTGAATATGACTGGTGACGAAGATTCTACGTTTTGTATTAAGGGGAATTACAAGAACCTAAACTGATAAATTCCACTAGTAAAGGTGCTAACAAATTCCAACGTTGCCTGGCTCTCTGTAAGCTATTGAGACGGGTCACTGACAAAGTCATATTGCGATGCATTGTCTGGATTATTTGCACAGTTCGAAATTTTTGGGAATACCATTTGTCGGACGTTATATGGGAATGATTTCAATTCTACACAATTCTTCCATTCTGTTTCAATAAAATTAGCTTAATTAAATTTCAGGAAGCATAAACTTTTGTAGAGTTTAACAGACAAAGACTGGTTTATTTAAGTGTTTGGACAGTTTAATAAATTTGGAGTTTAAGTTAATTTTATATACGTATAGAAAGAACTTCGCCTTTTTAATTCTATATAATAATTTGTATAAATGAATTATCACTGTGGTGTATATTATATAATTTGAAATTGTAATTTTAAAGTGAAAATTATTTAAATATTTTAATTATTATTAGTTTTATTTTTAATGGTGTATATTATATAATTTGACATTGTAATTTTAAAGTGAAAATTATTTAAATATTTTAATTATTATTAGTTTTATTTTTTTAATTGTTTTATAATTTATATTGAAATATTTTATTTTCCATTATTTGATATTAATATATATAATTCACATTGAAATATATACTTAGAATGTTTTCAGAGAGACTTCCTAAAGTAATTATTTTTGGAGAAATATATGAAAACCTTTTCCGAATATTGAGAAAATTTGTGTTTGTATTTTTCACTTACTACCCTAACTAAACACAAAGGCCTTATTAATACTATATTATTCAACCCGAGAGCTTACTAAAGCTATATAATTAATGGGAATTTTCTGCCATAAACCATTAATGGTTTTAGGATCTTTGAGAAAATAATCAACCAATAATCAATGACATTTTCAAGATTTCTATCATTTTCAAGATTTCTATCATTGAGGGATTGTAACATTTCGATTGGATTCTACTTCTCATAAAATGGTTGGAATTAGTATTTAATGAGCGACATCGAAACCTCTATATATCTTGTACAGTACCTCAAGTTCTCTATGTATAATGAAAGGCACACCAAGGCTTCTATGTACTTAGAAAGGCCTCATTGTACGTAGATGTTTGTGCTACATTAATTTTTTAAGTTTTCTATCATGACCTTAGTAAAAACTTCATATCTAGTCTTTGACTCATGTTTTTTTATTATTTTTTAGTTTGAATAAATCAAACTTATTATTCATGACACCCAGTGAAAAACTTTATATCTAGTCTTTGGCTTGTCATTTTTTCTAATGTAGATAAATGTCTTTTAGAATAATCACATAATTAAGATTTGGTCAATGCGGAACTAACTAATCATGATCTTCATGGATTCATGAAGATGAGTTAACTTCTTCACCTTGTCTTGAGGATGAACTATCCATAATGTAGATAAATTTATTTAGGAATAATCATATAATTAAGATTTGATCGACATTTAGAAATTATCTAATCAAGATCATGACCCATGAAGATGAGTTAACTTCTCAGAACCACCACATTAGATGTCTAAAATGTAGACCAAATCTACTGATGCATTTTATTCGTAATGACATTTATCATCACTTTTTATTATTTTTTTAGTTTGAATAACTTAAACTATTATTTATGACCCCACAAAAAACTTACATCTAGTTTCGACACATCACTTTTTATTATTTTTAGGTCTTAATAACTAACTTATTATTCATTTCTAACTTTAATATATAATAACTTATATCATATCATCACCCCATGACCCTCATGGATATGGAATTCTTAACTCATCACTATTTATTATTTTTTTAGTTTAAATAATTTCAAATTACTACTTTAGAGCTGTATATACTATTTTTCATAGTATTAATTAGATCCCAAATGGTAAATGAAGAATTTAAAACAATTTATATTCTAGAATGATGAATTTAAATTAATGCATATAATATTTTACCATTTTTATTTAGTCATTTAAAATGTGTTAACATGGATATTAGAATATTTTCTTCGAAGCTTATATTGAACAATTCATAAAAAAATAAAAATATTACATAATTTGTCTCTTTAATATCTATGGGAATTTGTACCACCTTTACCTATCTTTACAATAAACCCAAAGCCCCATGGACTTATTTTGAATTATTTTATTCCTATATAAATTTAATATAAATTATATACCAAAATATTTTGTTTATAATTATGAAATATTTTTTTATTATTAATATTTTCTTTTTCAAGTATCACATAAATAATTGAAAGATAAACTCGGTTAAAATATAAACAACAAATTACCCACAATAAAAATGAGATTATTGATTATTTATAATTTATATTTGATTTTATAATATTCTAAAAAATAAGTTAGTGGAATTTGATATACTTATTAATATTGTTTATTTCAATGCAACCACACATTTGAACACTAATTCAATTTTTTTTCTTTTGTATCCTTTACTTTAAATTGAACCATGCCCAAGGAAAAAATATGTATCTTGCCGTAAGTCTTTAAGTTAAATAAGATAAGAGGTAAACCAAAAGCTCTTCAAGTTAAATAACATGATAATAGGTGAACAAAGCATATGCTTATCTATAATGAGAAGGGGAAGATTTGTAATGCCTTGAATATAATGAGTGAAGGTGATCAAATTACACCTCAATTAATTAAATATATATTTTATTGGAAGAATACAAGCCGGAACAATGGGATTAAATTATTAAAAAGAATAAAGTTTCTACAATCCTCACAACATCATAGTGATGACAACATCCTTATGAAACAACATATGGTTGAGAAGTGGGAAAAAACATCCACTTTAGCTATGGAAACGTTTTCGATTCACTTGGGAGCTTGTCGTTGTCATTTTACTTTTTCTAGCTACATGAAAAACTTTCAACTTTGATTTGTAGAATCATCTGCTGCTGTTTTCAATACAAAATAACCTCATCAATGGAAGAACTTACTTATTATATTATATTTAGAAGATTATACCTTCATAACCGAAAACATGAAAACTCCATCTCGATTCTCGCCGACCATTATCGTACTCCTGATCGGTGAGAGAGTGGACACCCCGCCACGTCATTCGACAAAAAAGCTATATTGTAAGACACCTTAAGACACAAACCGGAAACAAACTTCAACACTATATTAATGAATGTCTCTAGTAATGATGTACAATGTGTACACATATAAATACATCAAGAAACTATTAACCGATTCTCAAAGTTTCTTGGACTCTAATAACTACTTACCTAACACAAACTAACCCAAGGATTAGTTGCCCAACATTCCCCTTATTCCGAAGGATATAACAAAGTCCAATAATGAGAGCTTATAATGTAGAAATGGTATCTGGCCTAGAGTTGAATGTCTCTCGTAAATGGTTTTCAAGGATGACCATAAACCCAAAATAAAAAAAATCAATGTCTCCACCAACACCAATTTTGGAACCATATAACAGCTTCAAAACAAAAAATGTGGTTTTGGGTGCCGACTCACAAACTTCTGAATCACAAGATTTTCCTCGAACAATTCCAAATCTAGAAGTTCTCGCTTAGAAACAACTCAATAAACTGAGGTTATGTCTCGTGATATGGCTCGGCAATAACTCACAACCGAGGTTATGGCTCAGGATATGGATCAATGACTCAGGCTCACTTGACATCTCGAACTCGAACCTATAGCAGACCACTCCACTAACAAACTCTCACGACACAAGGTGAGAAATATTTGTCATTACCGTAAGACTCGTCACCTCGAACAAATTCTGGATATGATCCGTAGATCTTCTTGGTTTATTTCATCCATTCCCAAGAAGAAATCCATCCAAAACTTTTTCTCTCATGATTTTCTAACATTTGTTTGAATCGTGATTCTCGTTTCAAAATAATCACATGGGTGAAGATCAAAACACCGATCTTTCATATGTCCAACTTTGTTACACCGTTGGCATTTATCAACTTTTTCCGGAACTACAAGATCCAGAACCCGCACTTTGAAATTTTATAGGTTTAGAAGTCCGGAATGTGAAAAGATACAAGACCTATACCCAAGCCCCCGTTCTATGTTTCTTATTATATATCATCACTTCCCATGGTCTTAGCGATGCTCTCACATCGTAACTCAGAATCGCATCCAAATTTCACCTCAAAGCACTCCCCATTTCTTCGATAATTCTTCACCGATGATTAGTCTAAACAAATTGTTGTTCCTCAACAAACACCAGCTCGTAATCACAAGTTTTCTTTTTGAAGTTTGTCTCACTATAACTATGATTATAACTCCAAGAATTCAATTCTCGCTTTGAATTTTGCAAACATGATTGTATGCTACAGAGCATATCCTTATTGACTTGGACATTGTTATCGATAGAAGATAACATTAAATTTCTTAATAACCGTACTAAATCATTTATTTTGTCCATTTTCTCAGCAGTAATCAACTTTGAAAAAGAAGGGGTGCTCGCTACCACCGAAAAATGCACCCAATACAAACAAATTTTCAATGATTTAACCGGATGTCGTTCAAATGATCATGTGCCCATTTTATACAAATTATCGTCAAAATGTCCAGTAAATTAATAAAAGCTGGGAGTGTCTGACCGACCTTAAAATAAAGCCCTATACATGTTCTCCTCCTAAAAACTTTCTAACAAGTCTTTTTGCCGTATCATCTAATGAATTGTGAACTGTCAGTAATAATGGTACAAATGTGACTCCACCATTAACTTATCTTTGAATTTTCAATCTTCAAAGAATTGATCCATGACAAGTTCGTCCACTAGAAATTTTATTCACATCACAAAAAAAACTTTCCCACCTCTCGACATCACAAAAGAACTCACACCAAAAGAGTTAAACCTGCATCATATGGAACAAGCCACCAGATCGTATCATGGACATGCAAATCGTGAACACTCGCCATGGTAAGATCCAATCGTATCGAGTTGTCAAGCCGCAACTCCGCACCAAGACAAGTGGTTCACCAAGGACCAAGTTCAACAGAAGTTTCCTCATCCCATGGAGGAGCTCAATGTAATGGGACCATTGGCCTTAAGGGGGAGGAATGATCTGTGTGGATATTTATGGCCATTCACCTATTCCACTAGTACCAACCATTGTCTCTTTCTCGCCTTTTTTCACCTACTACTTTTAGCCGTTTTTCGGGTCCTCATCCTCTCGAAGCTTCGTTTTAAGCCCCAAATGGAGATAACATGCCAAAAGATACGTCCTCGAAAGTTGAAACACCAACTTTTTCCAAATGGGGCCCATATTTTTTCGCACTTCATATCCTACTGCTAGGTTTTTGGACGTTTAGAGTCATTCCATTGTTTCTCCATAATAAATAGGCCTCGAGCCCATCAGAATACGCTCTGGTATCTGTGAGCTACCCATATCTCTTCTCATATATTCGCTACCAACACCTTTGCTATTTTATTTCCATCATGTTTAAAGTATGTTTTGATTTAATATTAATTAAAATGAAGCCTATTTCGTCGTATTTCTATGTTTATAGTTATTTCTATATTCTTCATGCCTTCGTATAAATACAAGATTGCTGGTATTAGAGTGGTCTACTTTTCCTCGATCCTTCTTTTCATGTCCCCAACGAGGTCGGGGTATAAGGAGTTAGGGATCGATCCGGTGGAACCTTTAAAAGACCGCCTCCCCACAAACCCCGACGACGCCCATGGGGGATGAAAAGAAAGATGAGGGAGCAGGAGATCCTATCAAAATATTGCTTTTAGAGGCTTTCGAAAAACAAAGGAACGTATGATGGATAACTTTTCCCGTATCCTTCAACGACTACCCACCAAACGTAGCACATCTACATCCAGAGCCACTCGGGAGGCGCGACTCCCTTTAAGGTACAAGTAAAATTTGACATTCCCATATTTTATGGTCAAATAGATGCAGATGCTTACAAGACAGATGGTCGAATCTATTATAAGGATACTTTCGTTCATGACTTTCCGACCGGGAGAATATTTCATGTCAAGGACCCGGTGGAAACATACCGTGTGAGAAAGGACAAGAAAGAACCCTCTTGTTCTTAGCCGTACCCACTTGGGAATTATTTCCGAGATGCCATCAAGGAACAATACTATCCCGTGGGGAGCTGCGAGGACAAGTACATACAATGGACCATATGGCAACAAAGGGATCAAGATGCATGAGCTAATGAATCTCGTTCCATACCTTGTGCACAAAGTTGGGTATCAAAGATTCAAAGAAACATTTGGTGCTAAAGTATTGTGGTTTTCTCTCGTATAGATACATTCAAGATAAAATGGAGTTCCTCGACATCTCCTCACTTCCGTACGAAATACCAAGATGTCGCCAAGATTGAGCAAAAATTCAAATAGAAGAAGCAAGACTTTGACCATGTAATCTGTGCTAAGGGAAAGGGCCCCCAAACCACAAGAAAAAGGACAACCAAAGGCATGGCGCCTCAAGACAACCATCCAAAGACACAAGCAAAGAACAACACCACGAAGCCAAAGAAGGACAAGGGAAAGTGGTGTGAGTTACATAAGATCTCCACTCACAACACAAGTGAGTGTCACCAAGCAATTGCTAGTGGCTAAGATGAGGGCTTTTGAATCATATGCATGCTCCAACCGAATCAAAAACCCGACAAGGTGAATGAAAAAGGGAAGCAGACATCGGGACCCGGCCCAACCCGCACGTTTCCACCACGCAGATCTAGAATGAGGAACCGTAAGATCCAGTGAGGCAAAGCACTTTCTTCCACTCAAAGATGTGGGTAAAGGGTTCCCCGTTATGATTCATTGTCGACAATGGGAGCCAAAAGAACCTCATTTAGGCGTATGTCGTGAAGCGTTGAGCTTGCCGACTGCCAGCGCACCCACAACCATACACCACCTGGTGGCTTCACCAAGGACGAGATCTCGCGCGATGCGCAGTGTCGCTCCCTATAGCATCAATCCCTTCATGGATGAGGTATTGTGTGTGAAATTTCTCCTAATACGGTTTCGATGTATTATTAGGCCAACCATACTTGTGGAAGCGACATGCCGTGTATGAGTCCCGACCTCACGTTGTTATTGTTACTTTGGGAAATAAATTGTACAAGACATGAGAGGTACCACAACCTCCCATCTTCTTTGGTTACTACAAAACAATGTAGTAAGCTCAATTCCCAAACCAAAAAGTCCCCGATGATCCTCCCCTGTGCAAGGTGAAGAAGACTCCGTGGCCACGTACCTCCGTACATGGCTCCTCTACACAACAACAAAAAATGGACAAGGTTGTGGAGGAGTATGGGGACATCTTCACCTCACCCACAGGGGGTGCCTCTACACTCGTCAGTCAAACACCCCATCGACCCGACCCCAAAAAGGCCACTACCCAATGGATAGATCTATAGGCTCTCTCGTTCTAGATAATAATGAAATCATGAGGCAGATTTAGGAGGTGCTACGTAAAGGTCGTTATCCGGCCGTCTTCATCACCCTATGGGAGCTCGATCATGTTGGTGTATGAAGGATGTGACCTCGGAGACTCTTTATTCATTATCGGGTGCTGAACAAGATCACTGTCCGAAATAGGTACCCGATCCCATGGATTGATGACCTTCTAGACCAACTCAAAGGGGAAATATTTCAGCAAGATCGACTTGAAGTCCGGGTATCACCAAACACCAATCGAACCCTCTCGATGTGTGGAAGACTACCTTCAAAGCCAAGAAGGGCCTTTTCGAATGGATTGTCATGCCTTTCAAATTGAAAATTTCTCCCACAACCTTCATGAGTTTGATGGATGACATCTAATGTCCATTCCCCAACTCATTTGTGTTGTTATACTTGGATGACATTCTGATTCCCGCCCAGACTCGGGAAGAGCACTCCACCACATCCGAAAATTCCTCTAAACACCGTGGCAACACAAGTTGTGTGGAAATTTGGAGAAGTGCACTTTTGGCATGACCCAAGTTCAATATCCGAGATACATTATCGATGAAAGAGGGGTGCATGTGGATCTAGCCAAGATCCAAGTCATTCGTGATCGTCAAATTTTAATCCACCTTAACAAAGCTTCGCGCGTGTATTTTTTGGGTCTTACTAATTTCTACCGCAGGTTCATGTTGGGATTCTCTCATATCACTGCCCTTGAGTCAAGCCTACCAAGGGAGGAGCGAAAGAAAAAATTATGTTGGTCGGAATCTCAATGTATATGTCAGAGAATTTAAAAATCAATATCCGTTCTACCCTGCTCACATTACCAGACTTGCAACAACCATTTCAGATTGAGACGATGCCTCCGACTATGCTATTGGGGCGCTCTTACTCAACAAGACCATGGCATATCACAAAGGAGAAATTCTCCAACACAAGCCTGCAAGTATCCCACTCGTGACAAAGAAATGTATTCCATTTGCAGAAGCTTTCGACAATGGAGGAATTACATTTTGGGGAAGGAGACCATAATCCACATATACCACCGACCCCCGCCCTCATACGTACACAAGGAAGGCGCACGATCGTCATCGAAATGGTCCACATATCCGTATCAATTTCATTTGAACATCGGGTTAAAATAAGGGTAGCTCCAATAATGTTGCAGACTACCCCAACCAACCACCAATCATGGCCGTAACCATCGTTCTCAACCTCGTGGGCACAGACTCCCATTGCCGTTTCTGCTATTTACTCAGAATTCAACGCGCACACACACTTTGTGTGTATGGAAACTTGTTTTCACCTCCTGAATATGCACTATTATGTCTACTCCAGACACCTTGTGTTCTATGTGAGCGTGCAAAGATGATATGGGAAGCGCACCACAAATTGCCGCCGGCCATTTTGGTGTAGAGAAAATAGTTACAAGACGCGTAAGCATTATATCGGCCAAATTTTCAACAAAATATCGGGAAGCAGCATCGCATCATGCACGCTTGCTCCACTCGCCGAACCGACTATCAAGAAGCAAGGGCTCTATACTCCGCCACTTCCACCCCAGTCGACCTTGGGGAACTATCTCCACTGCATTACATGTCGTACCTTCCTTCTACTAACCATGGAAACGACCGTGTTTTCGTGGTCGTCGACAGATTCTCAAAGATGGCCATTATGGAGGCCTATAAGAAGAATATCAAGGCGAGAAGCTATCGCTAAACTCTTCTTTTGAACGAGTGTGGGTGGCATTTTGGGATCCCACAATCTATCATATCGTATCGCGATGTTGTTCTCAAAGACATTTTGGTCTAGCCTCTCGGTCAATTTTGGACACCAAACTCACCAAGTCCACAACTTTTCATTCCTAAACCGATGTGGCCGGCCGGGGAGGTCGTCAACCGGATTATTTGCATACATTCCGTGCATGCACAATTCATAGCATCCACGCACATGGGATGAGAGCCTTCCCTATGTACAACACAGCTTATAACCGAGCTCTCCACGCCTCAACCAGCCACAGCTCTCTTTCGGTGGGATTGGGATTCCACCCACTATGTCCCATCGATGTATTCATGCCATTTGCAAACCATCAAAGCCAATGAAACCCCATGTCCGGGCCTAAAGTTGACAAAGAAAACAACTTCATCGAGCAAATTCAACACATATGCTACCGGTGTCCATGACATATTGGAGAGCCACGTCGAGTACAAGCAACGACATGATCAACATCGAGTGCCACATAACTTCCAGGGCTAAAAAGTGTGACTACATTTGGCAGAAGGAGCGCCTCATCGGACCCCACCACAAGATTCGCCCGCTCGATATGGGTCGTACACCATCGCTAAGGTTGTAGGGAACAATGCCTTTGAGCTTAGTATCCCACCATTTTCGGTTGTACCTAGTGTTAAATGTAGACTACCTTCATCCCTACTTCCCACCTCTATCGGACACCTTCGACATTGCAAAGAACTCACACCAAAAGAGTTAAACCTGCATCGATGGAACAAGCCACCACATTCTCTATCATGGAAATAAATCAAGAACACTCACTACGTAAGATCCAATCGTATCCGGTTGTCAAAGCTAGCCAAATTCGCACCAAGGAAAGTGGTTCACCAGGGACTAAGTTCACCGTGGCTTCCTCATCTCATGTTTGGAACTCAATGCAATGGGGACCATTGCTTCCTAAGGGGGAGGAATGATCTATGTGGATACTGTGGCCACCGCCTATTCCACTCGGGGCCCCACCATTGTCTCTTTCAGCTTTTTTCACAATTTACTATTTTTAGCAGTTTTTCAGTCATGAACTTCCGTGAGCCATTTTCAAGCCCCAAATGGAGACAGTATGCCGGGTTACGTCCCCGGGAAGTTGAAACACCAATTTACCTCCAAACGGCCCATAGTTTTGACGTTCATCTCCTAGGTTAGGTTTTTTGATGTTTAGAGTTCTCCATTGTTTCTCCATAATAAATAGGCCCTCGAGCCTCATTGTAACATAGTTCGAGATCCGTAGCCGCCTACACTTCTTCTCGTAGATTCGCTACCATCACCCTAGATATTTTTATTTCCATCATGTTTGTAAGCATGTTTTCGTGATTTGATATTAATTAAATGAAGCCTTATTTCGTCGTATTTCTATGTTTATGGTTATTTTTGTATTATGTTGCATTCTACATAAATCGGGATCATAATTGCTTCGAAATCAAAGGCACGTTTACGTAGCCGTTGTCCCACACATTATTTGTCCAACCACCAAATTTACATCGGGAACAATATTTAGACCATGCTTAAAATATTTCAATAATGTTGTAATCGGTAAAACAAAACAAAAAAATTATGACACCATTAAAGAAACCAAAATCATTCCAAACCCTCCTTTACAATGATTTTGTCATTTCGCATTTTCTATCGTTTTTCAAACAAGTCCACCCGAGTCTCAACACATGTTTGAAAATGGTCACGTTGTAGGCTCGTGCACAAATTTCAAATCAATTGTTTGTATTTCAAGCTTCGGAGAACAACTAGCAGATTTGGCAATAAAAAAATGGAACAACTCATCTTTATGAACATAAAATATTGGGAAGTATAAGAAGGCCATGGCATTTCCGACCTGTAGAACCAATCTATGAATTCATATTAGCCAAAGAATACTAAATTCAAATGAGGTTTCCAATACGCCGAGAGCAGTATCGATAAAGAAAAAACTGAGGAGAAAAATATCACTTACAGTCCCCGATGAAAAAACAAATCTCAAACACCTCTGGACTTGTTGTTCCTCTTTAGTCGGCCCTTCACTCCAAATATTTAACTAAATATATGTTCCTTCTTCAAAAAATTTGTAAGATTACAATTTCCATCAGCCATTTTCATCGCACCAAACACCATTTTCAGATCATAAATGTAGTTACACATGTTCCAAAGGCCCCACTAATCAACATCATGGCTACAAAACTAGGCATAGAAGTTCAATCAACTATCAACAGGTTGATAAACTACCCGCTCACACTTTCGAATCAACAGTAGCATCTTATTCACTCAGACATACCACCGTAAAGACACCAAGTCACAAAATGGAAACAAAATTCAACAATATATTAAAGAATGTCTCTAGAATGATGTACAATGTGTACACATATAAATACATCAAGAACCGACAGAATCCGCCCCGTGTTTCTCGACTCTAATAAATGCTTACCTAACACAAAATAACCTAAGGATTATTTTCCTAACACATATCATGGTGAAATTTAGAGCAATTAATCGAAACGTATTGCCCCATGAGAAACTATGTTATGGTAGTGATTAAATGGTCTGATGATCCAATGGTGTCGAGTTTCTCAAAATTCCTATTTGAACTCGAGAAATGTCTCAAATTTCCGACAATCAACGATGTTTTCATTCCGCTTCTATTCAATGTTTTTCGATAAAATGTAGCCATCTTATCATTTTCATGTTCTATATTATTCTACGCCGGAAATTCAAATGACGATTTCCATAGGCTACAATTTCGCCGCCTAAACCATAGAATAATAGATAAAATCTTAATATGCACACTATGTTATATTAATCAAAAGGATTACATATATATACATGAAGTATAGTCTTAAGATAGGAAAAATATCTTTGATCATTAATAAGGTGGTTATAGAATATCTCAACCACACACTCCTAACCAGGAATTATATAGATTTAGCTACCTCCTATTCACAAAAACTTGCCTAGTGGTCGGGAAACATTTAAAAAATATGTGTCCGCGATTAAGATCCACCCGCGGGGAAATTCCCATGTGTAGAACCAAAAGAAGGATATGTCGACATCCATATAAAGGAGCAACCATCCACCGGAATGCATGGGTACAAAATGTTGCAACCGCCGTCTTCGTAGATGCCCTTTGCATACATGATCTCCGTTAACCATTATCACCGCATACATGTACCGTATCCGCAAATCCCACAAAAATGTGCTCAATAAACCGAGACCTATGAGAAAATAAGTTTCTCTTGCGAGTAAGGTGCTTTTTGCAGACCACCTACCCACCGGTGAGCATGAAGGCTCCTCTGGTGAGCATGAAGACTACTATGTGCACCCTCTTCACACAGGCATCGTAGCGATGAAGGCTCTATAACCACTAGGGCTCGCATGTGGTTTTTGGCTCACCACAAACCATCACTTCAAAGTTCCAAAAGTGGCTTCCCAGATGACCACAAACTCGTAATTACAAAGTGTTTTTTAGATAACCATGAACTTCACAAGGATACATATGCCTTTACAAGGCTAATATTACACACTCCAAACTTTGCACATGTGCACATACAAAGACCACCACAAAACCATCATAGACTTGCTTACCATTCAACTGCAGGACTCCATCATCAAGATTATATTCCAAGAAACTCACAAAAAAAAACTCGATTGTCCATCCTCCTCAAATATATGATGTAGATCCAACCATTATCCTTTGATGCCATTTTCATTGTCAATATCTTCATCATATCCGGTAGTAAATCGTTCCCGCAAATAAATTTGTAATGTTGGAATGGAAGATAAAATCTTAATATGCACACTATGTTATATTAATCAAAATGATTACATATGTATACATGAAGCATAGTCTCAAGATAGGAAAACTATCTTCGATGCACAATAATTTGGTTGAGAGAATATCTCAACCACACACCAACCAGGAACATATAGATTTAGCTACCTTCATGATATGTAGATTCACACTGCACAATAGTTTGCCAACCTAAATGTTACAAAAATACAACATTTAATTCTTTTAACCGTATTTACATGAATGAATTCAGATGTTAATTGACTACCTCAACATGAACACAAAAAGAATTCACGAAGAAATTTGTATCATCGAAGCAAATATGCTAACCTTTTAGTTTCATATTTACTCCGTCTCCTCCTTAGCCACAAACACCGCAAATGTTGCCATCAACTTTCCAAACTCACCATGCTTCACCGCAACTTACCAGAGGCCGTTTTTATACAAACAAAGGCATGTCTAGGTAGCTCACCACGTATCCCTTAGCCACCGTAGAAAATATGTTCTACCACACTTCATCGCATCACCATGAGACCATGATAAAAAATATGTTCAACCTTCAACCGTGTCGATCCCAACAATGTGAAGCCGGAAACCTTCATACAACTCGCATGTTCCATCATAATAATTGTTGCTACTATTTACGTCATATTTTTGTTGTTCACATCTGGCATTTTTTGTCTTTGTAAATTAAATCTTGAACTCCATGCCAATATGTCATTCATAGAGTCACGAATTCTAAAAAAGTAACTTTACCTACATTGGAGTTATCTAGACTCAATAAGGCTTAATAACTTTAAACATGATTCCGTAAACAAAATAAAATTTTCCTATTAACAAGAACATCAAACTTCTCTACCTTTGCCCAAAGATGATTATTTCAAACATAATAGCAATCATTCTTCTCCAATGATACCTCGGTAGAGGTCCACCTACAAAGCAATGGATCAGTCTTCAACTTGTCTCAAATAGTGCATTCCGAAACATTTAATAATCTAGAAGTGGGCACTCACATTCACATGAAGAGAAACACTAAAAAAATATCTGTCTCAGAACAAGTGTTGTGTAACCAACTCCAAAAATAGAAGAAATGAGATATCAACGCCTTAGAAATAAGCCACTTCGAGGGGGCAACCTCCAATACATTACATGAATGAACAATTCTTGGATGATACAATTTACAAACCTCCTTTCTATATATAGGAGTCCATGGGGCCATAATGTAATTCTAGTGGGCCACAATGTAATCCTAGCCGACCTAACAATAATAATTTAAGGGCACAATAATAACAAAATGGGGGTTACAAGGGTACAATAATAACAATAAGAGGTTTACACTAACAATAATAAGGGACTATACTAGTGATATAGGGACCTAACATGCCCCTCTCCTTCAAAAAAGTGTTGTCCTCAACGCTTGAGTAGCTCCGGGTGCTTCTGTATAAAATTCTCATCCTCCCATGTACAATCTTCAGTGGGTAAGTTCTTCCACTTGATGAGATACTCTGAAATTGATCGATTCCGTAGCTGTCGAGTTCTTGTTTCCATGACCGCTTCAGGTTCCAATATGATTTTCCTTCCTCATCAAGTTCTGGCAATATTGTTTGAACTGGAAGATTTTCACCTATAACCTTCTTTAAGCATGAAACATGGAAAACTGGATGTACTCGCGAAGAAGCGGGAAGCTCCAATTTGTATGCCATAGTACCAATCTTTTGCAACACCTTGTAAGGACCATAGTACTTTGGAGATAATTTATTATCCTTCTTTGCTTTCTTGAGGGACATTTGTTTGTATGGTTGTAGCCGTAAAAATACCCAATCTCCTACATCAAAACTTCTCTCGCTACGATGTTGATATGCCTGTTGTTTCATTCGATTTTGTGCCAAATTCAGGTTATCCTTTAAGAGTTGGAGAACTTCTTGCTGATGCTCGATGTGATCTTCCACTGCTTGAACCTTCGAATTTTCCTTAAAGATGATGTGATGGATGGTGGATGATATCCATAAAGTGCCATAAATGGGGTCATTTTTGCTGCAGTATGGAAGGAAGTGTTATACCACCATTCAGCGAGAGGTAGCCACTTGACCCATTGTGTTTGTTTATCAGATACAAAACAACGAAGATATCCTTCCAAACATTTATTTACTATCTCTGTTTGACCATCAGATTGAGGATGATAAGATGAGCTATGAGCTAATTGAGTACCCAAACAAGAAAATAACTTCGTCCAAAAATTTCCGTAAAAATGGGATCTCTGTCGCTCACAATAACCCTTGGGCTTCCATGTAGCTTTTGAATTTTGTCCACAAATGTAGTAGCAACTGTACTTGCTTTAAATGGATGAGATAATGCACAAAAGTGTGCATACTTAGTAAGTCTATCAACTACCACCATGATGACATTCTTTCCTTCGGACTTAGGTAAACCTGTGATAAAATCCATTGAAATCTCCTCCCAACGTTGACTTGGAATGGATAAGGTTGTAGAAGTCCCGGGGTCTTAATTGTCTCAACTTTATTCTGCTGGAAAACCAAACATTCTGTCACAAACTTTTGAATATCAGATTTAAGGCCATCCTAAAAAAATTATTTCTTCACCCTGTGGTAAGTTTTTAAAAATCCCGAGTGTCCTCCTAAAGGAGAAGTGTGCAATTCCAGAAGAATCTTTTGTTTTAGTTGGGAATTCTTAAAAAGATATAAGCGATCTTTGTACCATAAGGAATCATTTTTCCAACTAAATGTATCAGATGTACTAGGATCTTGCT
This sequence comes from Pinus albicaulis, assembly GCA_034641835.2. Lineage (NCBI taxonomy): Eukaryota > Viridiplantae > Streptophyta > Pinopsida > Pinales > Pinaceae > Pinus > Pinus albicaulis. The sequence goes on from JAXQQM020088042.1 coordinate 325,646, forward strand.
GCAACTTTTGAATGAGTATCCATACATCTTTGTCCTTATTCCATTCATCTCTTGCTTCAGTTATCCAATCTGGTTGGATAATAGAAATGGCACAAAGCAATGCTTCCACCTCTTCATTCTTTCTTGAGAGTGCATCTGCAACAACATTCAGCTTTCCTTTTTTGTAGATTATTTCAAGTCATAACCCAACATCTTTGTGACCCATTTTTGCTGTTCTTCTGACGATAGTCTTTGTTCCAAAAAGTGTTTAAGACTATCATGATCAGTTTTTACCTTGAAGTGTCTTCCCATTAGGTAAGTTCGCCATTTCTTTAGTGCATGTAGTATTGCTAACATTTCCTTCTCATAAATAGGTTCTGTAAATACTTTCCTTTGATTGGACGACTTTCAAAAGCAATGGGTCTTCCTTCCTGCATTAAAACTGCACCAATTCCATTTCCTGAGGCATCACATTCCACAATAAAGGTTTTTGTGAAGTCTGGTGTAGCTAAGACCGGTGCTGGGCACATTGCCTCTTTAAGACGTTCAAAGGCCTTAGTTGCTTCAGGAGTCCATGAAAATGCATCTTTCTTCAATAATGTTGTTAGAGGTGCTGCTATTCTCCCATAATTCTTAACAAACTTGCGATAATAGCCTGGTAACCCGAGAAATCCTCGCAACTGCTTTATTGTCTTGGGGACTTTCCATTCCTTAATGGCTTTAATTTTGTTAGGGTCTACTTTAACACCCTCGTGAGATATAATATGACCTAGATATTCCACCTCTTATACTCCAAAGAAACATTTGGATGTTTTTGCATATAATTGTTTCTCCTGCAATAGTTTGAGCACCCTGTCAACATGTTCAACATGATCCTTCCAAGACCTGCTGTAGATTAGTATATCCTCAAAAAATACTAGCACAAATTTTCTAAGGAAGGGTTTGAAAATGGAATTCATCGACCCTTGAAATGTAGAAGGTGCATTGGTAAGGCCAAAAGGCATGACCAAAAATTCATAATGACCCTCATGAGTTCGAAATGCTGTTTTTGGATATCTTCAGTCTTCATTCTAATTTGATGATATCCTGAACGAAGATCCAACTTGGTAAAATAAATTGCTCCATGTAATTCATCCAATAATTCATCAATCACAGGAATGGGAAATTTATCTTTAATGGTGAGCTTATTAAGCTCCCTATAATCAGGACACATTCGCCATGATCCATCCTTCTTGTGTACCAATACTACAGGAGCAGAGAAAGAACTTTGACTAGGTTGAATTATACCCGCCTCTAACATTTCTGCAATCATACGTTCAATTTCGCTCTTTTGGACGTAAGGATATCTATAAGGCCTGATGTTTGGAGGAACACTTCCTGGAATCAAATTAATAGCATGATCATGATCACGAATAGGTGGGAATCCTTTGGGAGTTTCAAACACCTTGGAATGATTGTCCAAGACTTGTTGGAGATCTGCAGAAATAGATGATTTTGATGTCGGAACTTCTAGTGAGCATAATTGTGCAATTACACCTCATTTTTCTTTCTTTAGAAGCTTTTTCATGACATTAGAGCTTATTATCCTTCCCGACTTCCCTTCAATACCCCGTAATTCGACTTCCTTTCCTTCTGAAAAAAATTTCAAGAAAAGTTCTTGAAAATTAAAAGCTACCGTCCCCAAAGATTGTAACCATTGTACTCCTAGTACAACATCGGCACCTCCCATAGGAATGGAAAGCATTGGACTAGTCAATACATATTCCCCCATGGTTAGCTTGATATTATGGCATTTTCCAGAGCAATTTATAGTTCCTCCATTTGCAACTATCTCTTGACATTCTGGTGCTGGGTATAGGAAACAATTTAATTCCTTGGCTACCTTACAATGAATAAAATTATGGGTGCTACCTGAATCAATCAACACTATTACCTTTTTCTTCTTGATTTGTCCTTCTATCTTGAGAGTTTGAGGGGTGGTAATTCCTGCCAGTGCATTACACGATATGGTCGGATTCATTTCTTCCTCTTCTAGGGTTGGTTCCTGGTGTATATCCTCTTCTTGTTCATTTTCTTCTTCCTCTTCACAATCTATGTAAATAATTTCTTCTCAGCACACTTATGACCTTTAGTGTATTTGCTATCACAACTGTAGCAAAGCCCTTTTGCTCTTTTTTCTTCCAATTGTTGTGGTGTCAACCTTGTGGGTTGTGGAAATCTAGGCGTAGCAACACTTCCTTCTTTATAGAATTGAGTGGTAGGCTTCCTTGTCGCCATAACTTTACATTCAACTTTTCTTGCCAACCTGAATGCCTTCTCCAATGAATCAAGTTCCAGAATGCAAACTTCATGTTGGATGTTATCCTTTAAAGTTCTTATGAAAAGATCAATCCTGTGTTCCTCTGGAATATCAGTTACCCTTATATTCAATTTTTGGAAGTCCTCAATGTGCTGCCCCACTAAACCCTTTTGTTTGAGATTTATCAATTAGCTAAAGAAGGTTTTGCTCTTTGTATCCTCATAATGTGCTATCATTTCCTCCGTAAAAATTGACCAAGTGACAATTTTTTTACGGGAGCAAAGCCATCGATACCATACAAATGTATTTTGTTCTAAATGTAAAGTTGCAATGCGTACCTTTTGTGTGTTTTGCACATTATGAAGATCAAAATATTGCTCCATTTGTAGTATCCATGTTACAGGATCCTTTCCATCAAACTTCCTTATATCCATTTTTGGAATATGGTGGTTCTTCCCGCCAACATTAGAGTTTATGAAATCATGATTAACATTTATTTTGTTCTCATCATGAGGTTCTTCTACTATATTTTTTCCATTAGGAATCATTTCTGGTTTTAAACTTGTCATCAAGCCTTCCATGTATGCTTTTAGATCATTCTTCATGTTTTCCATGTTGTCTTTCATGTCATCCATCTTAGCTTCCATGCCCACTTCCATGTCATCCATCTTAGCTTCCAAACCAATCATCTTAGCTTCCACGCCTTTCTTCAAACCATCCATCTTAGTTTCCACGCCTTTCTTCAAAACTTCCATTTCATTTTTTGTTGTTCTTTGCGAGAGCGAAATTTTCTCTTCTAATTTTGATATGTCATGTTGCCATTCTTCATCTTCATGAGTCATAGTAGAGCCTTCTGAAGGCTTAATGGGTGTTGAATTCTTTTTAGGGGCCATTTTAGAATCCAATATTGATATCTGTTCTATAATATGCCCTTGGGATCAATTTAACTTGATTATTCAAACAAGACTTGTGCAATTTGAAAAAAATACACACCTTTTTCTTGCTTTGAGGAGCTCGATATTGAAATTGTATTATCTCTGTGATTGCAGATCTTTAATATTTGAAATTTAGCACTGTAGTAGCCCTCTAAATTTTCTTTTGAATGCCACAGGTCTGACCTGATTTGGATTCTCCAAGACACAGTTGTGTCCAATCTCCCACAATGACCTAATTATGGACTGGTTCAGTAGAGCGAACTTGTACGACTTGCCACGTGTCACTGTTTCATCCTTTGTCTCTGAAATTGATAGCCAATAAACTACAGTCTGTGTACTTGTGACCAATTTTTACGGCACTCCAATCTGATGCCCAGAGAGAGAGTTATTGAACATTTCCCACGATAACCTATTTGAGATGCAATTCAGGAGCCTGAAAACGCACTGCCTTCCACAGATCATATCTCCAAAAATATTGCGAACCAAGCTTTGAAATTTTTTGACGAATTTCCTCAGGATTTCAGCTTCGCACCATATGAATTTCAGACGCTGAACCTTCGTACAAAATATTTTATAGCGCAAATTCCACGATAACCTGTTTAGGAGCCTGGAAAAATACCTAAGTTCCACAGATGATATCTCCTAAAATATTGCGAACCAAGCTCTGAAATTTTTAGACAAGCTTCCTCAGGATTTCGGCTTCACACCCTAAAACTTTTAGCTTCTAAAACTTCGTAGAAAAACAGTGATAGCACAAATTCCACGATGACCTGTTTGGAGCAGCGAAACCCTAGAATCTAAACCTCTGATACCAAATGTTGTGTAACCAACTCCAAAAATAGAAGAAATGAGATATCGACGCCTTAGAAATAAGCCACTTCGAGGGGGCAACCTCCAATACATTACATGAATGAACAATTCTTGGATGATACAATTTACAAAACCTCCTTTCTATATATAGGAGTCCATGGGGCCATAATGTAATCCTAGTAGGCCACAATGTAATCCTAGCCGACCTAACAATAATAATTTAAGGGCACAATAATAACAAAATGGGGGTTACAAGGGTACAATAATAACAATAAGGGGGTTACACTAACAAAAATAAGGGACTATACTAGTAATATAGGGACCTAACAACAGGA